>WKFP01013196.1:18530-62025 GCA_011057875.1 Pterocles orientalis | reverse complement strand
GGGATGGAATAATTGGTCAGTCTGCTTCTCAATCTTTACCTAAAAGCAAATCCCAGGCTAGAAGCCAGACTGTCTCTTCCCCCCCAAAAGGCTGAATGTATGTCCTTGAGAACAAATAGCAACATCCTAGCAATAACTATAAACGTTCTTCTCTTATCAATTCTCTCCTGAGCAGGAATCCAAAGCATAGCTTCTTCTAGCTATTTGTGAAGAGAAGGGAAAAGGAAAAAAAAAAAATTAACTCTGCTCTGCTTAACCCACGACACTCAGTATCACTGTTCTCAAATTAAACTGCTTTTTCAGCCCAACCTCCATCCCTTCTGTTCATGAGCATTCAGATACGTATTTGGGGTTTGGGGTTTTTTTGATGTTTACCACCTGTTTTCACAGCATCTTTTCACATTTCTTTAACTGCCAGAGTACAGAAATGGATCCATTCTGTCGTGGTTTATTCAATGTTTCTCAGAAAACAGGCCGAGTGCATTTTTCTCTCCTCTTCACAGCTCCTTGTTCTCCTCTTTCTTAATCAGGGCAATGACATGTGGTAGCTGTGATAGGTGGAATAAATTCAGGATTAAGGTGTTACTCCACACAACTCTCAGCCTTTGTCAGCCTCTGTGTCTGCCTACAGGACAGACTCCCAACCACAGCAAATTTCAGGCGTCTGTTTGTGTATCCAGGTATTTTCACTGCGTGTTTCACTAAGGTGGTGGAGCACTTAGACTGAAGCATCAGTGTGAGGAACAGGTTAGAGATTCATGCACGAAGCAGACTGCATTCTCGTGATGCATGGAGACAAACTTTTGAACAAGGAAGAAGTCCTGAAAAAGATGGAAAGCTAATGGCAAAGTAAACAATAGCTCTTGAAGTTATACCACTGTAAAACGTTACAAATATTGTGTTTGCATGTACTAGATAAAAGTGGTGTGTAAGAGAGGCACATTATGACCACCCAGGCTTTAGGCCTTTTTTTTTTAGTCTAGGGAGGATCTATAACATTAGGAAAAGAAGTCACGTTACACACATTGCTGTAGATAGTTGGATGTGTGTCTCTGGAGGCATGTTCATGAACTAAAATCAACTTCAACAGATCAAACACAGTACTTCAGTCTAAACGCTCTTAGCTGTAATGATCCATACTTATTCCACATCAATCAAAACATAAAAATAAAAAGTACTAAAATGAACAGCAAGTGCATATAAGCTGAGGAGAGAAATACCTTCTGTAACGGCAACCCACAAGCTACCGTTTCCTCCGTCTTTTCCCTCATGGGGATAATATTATTTTTTTCACAAATGTAAAAATCAGTAAAGAATCAATAATCTTTTTCCTAGATTTATTATGGAGAATTATGTTTGTTCTGGATTTGTGTGTGTGTGTGTTCTACCTGCAGAGTTCGTTAGCTGCTGCCTCCTTTGACACCAGAACTCTGTGCTTTTAGTTTCTACTTAAATCCTTGTAACAGAATTTAGTGAGATGCAAGTACTAGATTCTTGGTTTTATGGACCAAGACTGGCACCTTCTGGTGAACAAATTCACTACAGAAACATGATATCCTCAACCAAAGCCTAACAGACTGTGCTTTTATCAAGTTGCTATTTAGAGATATTCCGGTATCCTAGATTTGTTTTCCTCGCTGACTTTAAAATTACAAAGTCAAAATATTTCACAATACATATACATGAGTAGATTTACATGTAGATACATGAGCATTTACGTGGAAGTTTATCACTTTATTAAATAATGCTCCTCAAATTAAACACATTTTTGCATATAAATTGATTTTTGACTCTGTGACTAGCAAACTGGTTCATGTGCTGGATTGGTAAAAGATAATGAAAGTTATGTGAGATTATGAAACATCAGAAATAGGATTTAAGCTTGAAAAATAGAGTTAGTGAAAATGTGCACTATTTATTTCAGGTATTTTTAGCATTGTGTTCTACAACAGTACAGATATGTTTACCAAGCTGGATTGCTGGTGATTTTACAAGCAGGGGATGACAAAGCAGACCATATGTTACATATATTTGTGATTTGTTTGTTTGAATTGGTACCACGATTAAAGATGCTTCTGTCACAGTTTCTCATTTATCAGAAGATTCCTGAGGTAAACCTTGGTTTTTGCTGTCAACACCAGAATAATCCATTAGATCTCCATGACAGCAAATAGAAATTCTTCTGTGGACTTATTTAGATGGATTTTTTAATATATAAGTTATATAAGTTATATCACAATGAGGGAAAGAATAAACACTTCTTGGTTTTGGGTCAGACAGTCTAGATTCTCATGTTTGGAAGCCATTGAGAATGGAAACAAGGCACAGATATAGTCTCCTTGAAAAGTTGTTCTTGCTGTATAGCAGAAGCAGCCTTCTAACATTTCAGGCAGAGATTGATTTGTGCCTTCTGATCCACCCCTACTGCATTATATTACAAGGAGCAGACAGCTTGCATAAAAAATTGAAAGTGTCTAGAGAAAGTTTAAAGGATCCTGAAGTATACTTGATTCCTTCCCTGGTTGTTTTTATTTTTTTGTGGGATAGATATTCCCTTACAACCTAACATGCTGGAGAAGATGTGTAGGTCCTGTCCACTAATTAATTAATTTGTTAATCAAAATTAAGATTTTTTTTAATCATAGACTGAATGTAGTACTAGAAAAAATATGAAATTCTGAATAATATGGCTCTGTAAGATAGCAGTCACCAGACCTGACTCATCAAATTCCTTTTAGTTGGATGTTCCCAAACTGGCAGAAATTTTTGTCCTTCTCTCAGGCACCAGCGTCAGTCACTCAGCTTAAAGGTGATTTGGATGAAACCAGTTCTGAAGATTAGGTCACTCTCTGAAAGCATTTTATTTTTATCCTACTTCAGTTCCATTCCATCATTGTTTTTAAGGGTTCAGGTGCAGTGGAAAATGTTACCAAATCAACCAGATTCTTTCACAGAAGTCAGGGAATAGTCATCTTTTTGCAGTTATCTTTGATGACTACAGACCCAATTAATCAGTTTACATGGTTCCATGTCCCATATTCTTACCCCTTTTGTCACCCAGTCCCATCGGATTTCTGATGAATTGCATCCCATGCTCACTCCTAGCATTTCTTCTTCCCACTGTGCCTGCTCTCCACATCTCTTCCCAACCAGGTCACAATAAAGAAATAAAGATAACAGTACACGAATTTGTAGTTTTTCAGTCTCTTTCAGTCGGTATCTGGCAGGATGCCATTCACATGAAGAATAAGACAACTTGCTTTTCCTTGAAATAATAGTGTAAAAGCTGCCAACCGATTGTGCTTGATGGGACATTATCACTGGATAAATTGTTTTCCTACAGCAGCATGACTCGCTTTTAGGATTTACTGCGGATAGCTAGAATGGGAAGGTTGTGACAGTAATAAGGAAGTGTCTCATGGTTTTAATTTGAAATATTTCTATTTTATCAACCTAAAAATGCTTGATAAAGATCATACCCTGGGGTATGCAATGCATTTTGATGTCAAAAACTCCAGTAAAATCAAACCATGTCTCTAGAGGAGATTAGCTGGGAGGCACAGTCTTGTCCATCCTCTTCTGTACCCTTGTCTACATTTTTTATTACTATTGTTAAGAAAACTTACAAGCAACAACATTTATACTGTGGAGCAGTACACAAAAATTATTATAATGTGCCATTTGGATGGTAGTCAGCATTTGTGTTTCCTTTCCAATGGTACAGACCCATCCTTCCAAAGAAAGCACCGTTTTATTCTGAAAATATGACTTTTACGTCTTATTAAGGGAGCCTCTAGGATTTAAAAATAAATGTCTCCAAAAAGATTTAATGTTGTTAGAAGGTGAAAGAAGAATGAGTGGTAAGCTTTGTTTTCTACCTAGGCATTGCTTAAGAACCTCGCGCCATAATTGTCTGCAGGAAGAAAAGCAGGTTTGCCTCTGTCTCTTCAAGCAACAGTCAAAAACAGTCACAGACAAGTTGCTAAGTTTGTTTCATAACCAATTAACACCTGCTTGCCTACTTAACAAAGGTTTTAATATTCATAACAGGCAAAGTAGGATGTTTTCAAGAGAAATATCTTTTTTGAAGTTTCAGCCAGTTAACACTCATGCCCTACCATTTTGGTTTCTGTGTAATTCCACAGTTATTTTTTAAAATACTAAAGGAAACAGAAGTTGTTCCAAGTGTTTCCTCCTTAGTTCTGCAGCCACATAGGACATGTCTTGGTCTGTGCCCATGCAACCGTTCCAGACATCTAGAATGAGAAAAAAAATAACATTGCCCTTCCCAGTAAAGGACCAGTGAGGAGTGAAACGGGGGAGAAGAGGGAGCAGGAAGGATTTACTGTTGTGAACTTTGATGTTATATAGACATTGGCAGCCCTGAAGACTACAGTCCTCTGCAAAACAAACACAGCACAGGCAGCCGTAGCATACGCTTTTTACATGCTGCCTTAGAGACCATGCATACTGAAGAGAGTAGGAGAGCTGTCATTAAGCGAGGCAACGTGTTAGTGAGCAGGGCGTGGGACTGTGGGACCTGAAGCTGATCCTCACTGGATGTAAGTTATTACAATTCCGTTACATCTCTGCTGTCTCTGTGGGACTATGCAGATCTATAGTGGTTGAAAACTGATCCGAGAGACCTGGTTTTGCTCCTGGCAATACTTTTGAACTTCTGCATATGAATTTGGATAGTTCAGTTTTCCATCTAAAATGAAGATACAGCATTGCTCCGCAAAATATGAAAAGGTATGAAAGGAACTCTGAGAGAAAGAGATTGCTGGTCAGAGTAAACGCGTTCCAGTCCTAACTGTGGCTATTTGCCGTTATTGCTATCAGGGAAAACTTAGAGCCACAAAGTAAACTTATGTGGACTCTCCTCACGTGTGTCTAACGGAAGTTCAGTTACAGCATCCTGCCCTGCTGCTGGCCTTCAGTTACAGGGCCATGCCCTGCTGCTCTCTTCTCCATTCCTACCGCTTCCTTGTCCTATTCAGGCCAGAAATATATCAGAGTTTTGGGAAGTGTTTTATCAGTGGGAAGTAGGGAGTCTGGAGCAGATGTTTTGTTAATTCTCTTGGACAAAAGATCTTTTTTACAGCTGTTTGCCACTGTGGGAAGTGGACTGGATTTGATGGCTCAGCTAGTTCCCCTCCAAAACCATGTTTTTATTTTGCAAAGTACATCTTGATATGACTCACAA
Source organism: Pterocles orientalis (assembly GCA_011057875.1). Taxonomy (NCBI): domain Eukaryota; kingdom Metazoa; phylum Chordata; class Aves; order Pterocliformes; family Pteroclidae; genus Pterocles; species Pterocles orientalis. Next base: position 56,819 of record WKFP01013196.1, on the reverse strand, counting down.
TCAGATGCCTTGCACGTGACAGCTCTGTGAATGTTGTGGAAATGTGATGGAGAAAATTGCATTTAAATAGTTACAGTAGAGACTTTTGTAAATCCTGAGTTAATTGTCTCACAGATCAGACATTCTGTCCCCCCCAAAAAATATGTAAGGAATACCTGCCTCAGAGGAATGGTGAGGATACTCCATGTGCAGAAACAGAGAGTTTTGGTGTTGTTTCTCCATGTTCCTGATGCAGGAATTTAGAGTTGATTTTATGACAAGAAAAACAGAGAAGGTAATAGATAACCATCAAAATCTTAACAAAACAACTTTAGATTAAACAACAGATTCTGTGAATAGCTTCTGATCAGCTTGTTTTACAGACAGACAAAGAACAGTAATTTTTTTATGCCAGTGCAATTTAGAACATAAACACAAATTATGTAATGCTTAAACCATTCAATCTATTTCTTTGCCAGACTGTTCTCCATTGTATATACAATAACATTTTGTCCACTTTCAATTTTTCCTAGCTATAGAGCTTCTATTGCTTCCTTTGTGAAATCATTCCCAAGCAAAATAAATCTTGATTATTCAGTCTAAAATTTCCTTTCATAATTTCATCCCTCTTCTCCTTTTTACACCTCTTTTTATTGCACTATAAAGTTTGAGTGTGCTCCTGGTTGACTGCATCCTTCAGTAACAATCCACTAACATGTTCCCTGCTAGCTACTCTTTAGCCAAGCTATGGTACTCAGCCTTTCTCGTAAACTTGTCTCTGCCTGTAAAGATCACTGTTCCTTGGACCTATACCTAACGTGATAGCCTCAATTGCTTCAGAAATTTTCCTTACATCACAGTTCCTAGGTATCTCTCCTCTGTATCTTGGATCATATTTTCACCCAAAGCCGCTAATTTGAGTGTCCCTGCTTCTAGTCCATGTCGATCCTCTGCATTTTCTACTGCTATTGATGCCTACATTGCCAAGAACTGTGACAACATCTCTACATTTTTTTATCTTTATTTGTTGTCTCTGTATCATTAGAGAAACAGCTTCTACCACTCCCTCAGTGGTGTCTATCTTCCCTATTTGGGAAATTCTGTAGAGTGATTTTGCAGTATTTATCCCATAGGATAACAACTATATGTAATCAAAATTGAATTTCGTCTAAGATAGCAAACTCTATTAAATGCATTATTTTTACTATTTATTACATCTATTACTTTCCTTTAATTCACATTGTTTTAATTCTGCATTTAAAAAAAAAAAAAAAACAAGTGCAATTTATCTCCAGATCTTTTCTTTAAAACCCATACTACTTATTCAATGCAAGCACATTACTTTCCAAGGGCTGGAAAGTGTTGTGACTTCTTTCAGGAGAGGGACAACACTCTTGTTAGGATGTCAACAGGCAACAACATGTGCTATATCCAGATTGTCTTGGTACAAAGAATTAATTTTGAGGGTTTAGGGAGCTGAGGTGAAATAAGTCTTTATCATTACTTAGTCATTCACCCTTAGGAACAATCAAAGAACAAGGTACAGTTGTGAGCCAAGTAAATATAATCGTAATATTTATTGATAATATGCTAAGAATTACTGTTTTTCTATAACTGATATACCATGGAATAATAAAATCATAATCCATAATTCTTTTGTACATTGTAGAAGGAAGAGCTCCAGGGAAAAATTGAATTGCACAGCAATTCCTGTAAATTAGATCATCTGCTTGCTAACACAGTTATTCTGAATTTATGGACAGAGTTGGGCATTTTTACACAATTTAGATTTTCAGGCCTGTTCTGATGTAAAGAGGTTGTGAAAAGAATGTTCACAGCATCTGGAACATGGAACAGGCAGAGAAAAGACTGGGAGCATTTTGAATCACTAAGTACCAACATATGATCTCATAGTTAATATTGTCTCTATGGGGGCACCTGCTCATTGTCAGCTGCAGAGTGTGTCCCTCATTCAGTGCCTATGAAAGTCGCACATCTTTGTTGGATGAGTCATCCTGACTCCATGGAAATCGGTGGAGCCCTGGCAGTCGATACCAGATATATGTCACTTCAATGAAAATAATCCACTTCTTACTGCAATGGGCTTTGGATCAACACCAGGGTTAACAAGTGACAGTGTTACACTTGGTGCCAAAATTAGAAAGAAATGTTATAATTAAAATGATGTATTTCATCACAGGTGAGTTAGAATTCACTGTCAATAATGGTAATAGACCTAATAAACATGTGTCTTGCTTCACTTCACAGTAATGGAGATGTAGGTTACTTGCTGTTATTTGTCAGCTATTGCTCTTTGATCTCCAGGTGAAAAATGCAGGGAGGGAAGCGATTGCCTGATTTAAATATTGAAACACTAAGAAATGTTGCTCATTCCAGCAGTTTCAGTTAGATAAACTACAGTATCAAATGGAGCTGAAATTCAGATTAACTCCTTTAACCTGCTTAAGAAAGAATGGCCCAAGTACAGATGAAAATCTAGCAACTGCTTTGCCAGTGTAATCAATCTGCTGCTCTGCCATGGTAGTGCTCTACTTCTCAGTCCTACAGTAAGAAGTAGAAATGCAGCCTACAGCTATCTGCAACAGAGTCAGTCACTTCAATTTAACGTTAAAAAAATCTGGCTGGCAGTCAGGGAGCTGGTCTCCACAATGGTGATTTTATAACAAAACACAACTGTAAGGTAAAATTATATCTGGCAGCTAGACTTCTACCACCTTATTTGTTCAGTCAGCCAAATAAAAATATTACCTACAGTCCCTTCATTAGTGGTTATTCATCTGCAATATACAGTGATTTTTCATGTGTTTCATACAGTTTACAGCGTTCTGCCACACACTGTGATATTTCTGTTTTTTAATTTCAAAAATCCTATTAAGAAATGTTTGTTCCATGTTAAAGGGAATCTATTAAGATTATTGTAGCTATTATTCCAAACTACAAAAATGCCATCTGACAGAACTGAAACCCTTGATCACTTCCCTCATCCCCTTAAAAATCTGTGCCTGGGTGGCCAAGCGGTACGTTGTAGGCTCAGTCATAAGCAGGCCCACAGCAGTTTCTGAGAAATGAGATGGCTGCTTGCTTTGCAGAGCACCAAAGGATCCCACTTGAAGCAACAGGATGTACAAAACTGATGAAAGAGAACGCCTTTAGCAGATAATATGCACACTCTCATCCCACAGTGGGTTTCATCTCACCAAATTTAGAAATCTGAAATTGTACATTGAAATCTAAGGGGGTGGTCTAGAGTCCCTTTATAGTCAATAAAGAGAAACAGACTTCTCACTAAAGAGAAATAGGCATATCTGTCTCTAATCATCTCATCCTAAGAGATTTCTGAAAATGCCAGATAATTTCCCACAATAGGTATTTTCTTATGGTTAGAGCAGAGGAAGGTTGTTTGGTGTCTTTAGCAAACAGAAGTGCGCAGTGAGAGTTTAAGAGTAATCTGTTATTCAGGAATAAGTTTGAGAAAAAATTGCAAGGAGGGGTTTAGGGGAGGAGAAGGTAAGATAAAGGAAACACCAGGAGCAGGAACACTTAATTACCATGCTGGGGTAACAATATAAAGCAAAAAAATCTCTGAAGTACAGGATTGCATTAGTTCTACTGCTCCGGGAACAGCAAACATTAAAATGGTCTCAATATAGGTTCTCCCCACACTTTTCAATATCCAGCAGAATAATAGGATCTTTACAGACTTCACAGAATCAAATTATTTCAGTAGTACAATACAATACGCCAGCCTTTCAGTACTTGGCACTGCCTTCCACAAAACCGAGCTGTCTGAAGCCCTGTAGCAGCGCTGAACCAATGGCAAGGAACCTTAGCAAACAAAACAGACACAGCTGCCCCTACTGACACTCTCAGCTTTTTCCACCACCATTTCAGTTCTCACCATCCTCACAACATGCATGTTGGGTCACATGCTGCTGGGTCACCTCTGCTGGGTTAACAAGCTCTCTTTACCTCTCTCCTGTCTGTATACACTCTCAAAAGAACGTGTCAGAGGAAATGACAGACCGATGACCTACCCAACAACTGAAAGAACAACCGCAGTTTTCGTAATAGGAACTTTTCAAAGCAGCAATAAAGAAAGAGAAAAAAAAAATTGGCATAGCCTAGCTCCTTATATGCAATCATAGTTCAAATTGAAAATAAAAACTAAAAGCCTTTTACATCTGGGGAATGGGAACCTGAACAAAACTCTCGTTCCTCATCCTCCCATGTTGCTCAGGGAGAGGATGTCGGGAAGTCAGGAGTGAAGCTGAGCCCATAAAGAAGGTAGGGGTGGGAAGGTGTTTTAAGATTTTTCCTTATTTCTCATTATCCTATTCTGATTTGCTTGACAATAAATCAAATTATTTTTTCTGAACCAAGTCTGTCTTGCCCATCATGGTAGTTGCTGAGTGATCTTTGGGCCTTTATCTCGACCCAAGAGCCTTTCATCGTATTTGCTTCCCCTGTCCAGTTGAGGAGGGGACTGGCAGAGCGGCTTGGTAGGTACCCAGTGTCCAGCCAAAGTCAACCTGCCACACTTACCTATTACCCCAAAGTGTTATTCATGACATACTTTATGGGAGCCCTCTCAGAACAAAAATTACAATCTGTCTCCTTATACAGGAGGCATTCTGGACAGTTCTCATCCAGTGCTAACTGAAACATCCCTAGAAGCATTCTGCAATGGTCAACTTTTGGATTAAGATGTGGGTAAAATAGTACAAAATAACTTCTCTGTAAACTACAAATGCCCATCCCTTTGCCAGAGGAATACTTGAACAGCAAGCATTTGAACTACTTCAACTACTGACTACTCAGAACAGGCCACGATATAACGGCAGGAAAATGTTCTGCCTTTCACTTGATCCCCTATGAGCTTCAGTAAGTTCCTCATTCTCCTGCTTTTTATCTTAAAATCCTCTGCAGAAGTTGATTACAGGGATCATCTAAGATCTCTGGTGTTTCCCGGGAGCTATGGTGTCATACTGTCAAGAGACCTCCTCAAGCAGTTCTCCAGAAATAGCCATCATATAAATGTCCCCAGAAAGATGTATATAGCAGGAAGCTAAGCCTGGGTCCTACTGAGTGTGTGATTGCACTAGGCGCTACCAAAGACTGGCACAGTCATGATCCTGGCCAATATCTAGGAAGAAAAGTAGCAAGACACAACCTGAATAAGACAACCATACATGCCCTCAACATCAGGAAAAGAAAGAAGCCTTTCATTCCAAGGTGCACCTAATACATCGCTTTAACCCATCCTGTAGCAAGTGAGTGATCCTGTGGCAGCCATCCGCAGTCCAGTCTTCTTCTGAGCATTAGCAGATGGTGTGATCACACACGTATGCAAAGGCATAGAAGGACAAGTGGCAGTGCTGGACCTTAAGACCTACATTCGTGCATGGTGTTCTTACCTACTCTATAGACATGCTTTTCTGTTTGGAACACAGTGTACAATGCTTACCTTAGTGGAACTCTGTTCTCCATTTGCCCTACGTGATAAGAGTTTGTGAAAGTAAATAACATATACTTGGTAAGATCAGGTCTAAAGAAAAGATAGAAAAGCCTATCAGTCAACTAAAAATACAGGTTCAGTTCTCTCGTCTACCACAGACTTCTGTGTCTGTGTGACCAAGCTGCAAAGGCTGGGAAAACACCCGTTTCTCAAACTCTGGCTGGCTGCACACTGAGAAAACTGTCCTTCTTAAGACTGACAGCAGAGTCATTACAGAAAACCAAGTGAGATCAGCACCTCACAGTATAGAATTTATTTGAATTATTTAGGAAGGTCAAGTGTGAGACTTTGCAAATAAGGAAAACAGCATTTAAATTTACTACTGTTTAATAAGTTACTAGTTGAAGAAATGGAAGCATTGAGCTGTGAGTTTTTAGGAGGTCAGGTAGGCTGGTGCATTCAGAAAAATGGGAAGCATGTTGATTGAATGAACATCAGCAGAGGTCTACTGGCACACAGGAAATTACCATGATCAAGACAGAGGTTACAAATATCAGTTAAAGGACAGATCTGACATGAGTTCATTAAGTCATTTGATTTCCAAAATTGTCTGCTTTTTTCCTGGCACTTCACCAGTAGGCAACAAGAATTGGCAAAGAAACAACAGTGTTGCTAAGGTTGCACATTGTGTTAATGATTTTAGTCAGATGTCTTCATTGGAAGCAGATAAAAGACAGGTTTTCCCATCATCATTTATACCTAATGTAAAATTTTCATGCTGCTACTTGTTGCATGCCAGAGGGACTTTTATAACCAGTAGAAGCTACAGGGATCAAACCCCAGCCTAGAGAGTCCACTATAAATGTGGATAATCTACAGAATTTAGCCCTCACAATGTTAGAGTGATTTTTTCCCAAAGAAAAGACATGAACACAGCTCACTCAAAATCTAGAGCAAAATTATCATGCAAAGCTAGACTGTTGTGTCTAGGCAAAATTTTACATCTGCTCTAAAGCAGGTGTTGGTTTAGCTTTATTTAAAATCTGTCTACCTAGCTATCTTGCTACAAAGTGTGAATAATACTCATTTTTCTATAACCTATAGGTAACCTACTGCAGTATTTTCTTTTCATTGACTCTCTATAACACTTATAAATAGTCAAATTTTGTGTTGTCAGAAAAACACATATTTTTGAAAGCTGAAAAGCAAGTCAGTTCCCTCTTAGAAGTGAACTACTTTTACTTTTAATACTCTTTAAAAATTTATAACATTCTATAGTACATAACTTTTCTGAAGATAAACAACTGCAGTTTAAAACTAGGAAAAGTTTTATAGAAAATAATTATTCTACAAAATTAAAATATTTCTTAGAATATAATTTCTCAGGAAATTATATAAGAAAAATACAAGACATTATAAAATACCTCAATAAAGTAGGACTATAAAGTTCAAATGAAATATTTTTGAATATTTTGTCCTACTTTGTATGAAATGCTTTGAAAGTCTTTTAATTCCACCAGAAATACATATTTATTTGCTTCTTCTATGTGGACTTGCCAAATACACATCTATCTGCTTTGTTGCTATTTGATTGTGTCCAAAATATGTCCTTGTTTACCTGACAAGTTAAGAGCCTTACTCTGAACAGGTATTAGTCATACGTCCTTTGAGGTAAACTCAGAGAAATGGTTTCATAAAGATGAGATCAAACAATCAGAATGCCCCTCATGATCATGTACATGATTTCAAGCTTTGCTATGGGACAGGTTGGTCACATAATTCATTATTGTTTGACAGTGACATTTTCTCACTACCGTAGTGAAATATTTTGTTCAATACATTTAACAGAGTCCTGATAGATAGTCTTAGGGTCAAGTACAACTCTTTTTTTTTTCTTTTTAATAGATTAAATTTATTAATATAGACTAATTATCAATTAGCTTTATATCACTTCGTACTTGAAATAACAACAGCACTGTGGATATGAGGACATAAGTGAATCCAAACTCTCTCTCTGATTTAGCCCGGGAGATATTTCAACAGAAGATGCTCTTGAAAGTTTTCTGATTTAACATGAGAGCAATGCCAGAATTTGTTTTGTTTCTGTTGATGTAGATAAGCCATGGTCTGTAACATTGAAAGGCATATGTGGAGTCAAGAAGCAGCATAGTTGTAACTGCTGATGAGTGCAAGATGCCTGAGGCAAATAAGGGTTTTGGTGCATGTTCTTTAGGGAGATGCCAAGGCAGAGGTGTTAGAATGTGCCTGAAGGCACCCAAAGGAGGTGGGAAGCAGAAGAGGATGCTGGTTACATGAACCTGCAGTGGAATACACAACTAATACCATCCATGAGGAAAAATGAACTGGTAAGCCATTTATTTTATGGCACTTTACATTGAAATGTCTTTCTACATTAATTCAAGCATGGTAAGTCTTGATTTATCAGTATCCTAATTAGGTACAATGATATAGCCATTGAAATGTTACGTGTGCCTGCTGACAAAAAAAGAAAAAAAATATCGAAGCTGCTAATACCATTATAACTAGCACATGTGAGTGCATGATCAAGGCACACAAGAGGAAGGCACCAATCAAAAATGGAAACCTGAGCGAGATACATTAGTAATGTCTGATAAGATACCAGCTAAAATCTCATTATTTGAGTATTACACAGTCTCAGTGCAATGACTCCTCTCTGTATGAGGAATACATCATACTCTGGTTCTTTCAGTAGATCTGGAAAGAAAAATCAACAAGAAAATTTACAGTATCCAAATGATAACAAAAATGTATGCTTTTCTTCATTTTTTTTCTTTCCATATAATAAGTCACACTTTTATTTAGACAGTAGAAAAAATTGCAAAGGGTATTCCACAACTCCACGGCAAACGAACATTTCAACAAGATCTTAATCATAGTGAGAAGGAATTTTTCTGTTTAGAGTTACAGGAAAATAACAATGTCAAATAGTGATTAATAAACCTCACAGAAATACAAGGAGGTTTTGGACAGCCTACAGAAGCAAATAAGAAAAAAGGAAGAAAACAAAAGGCTATGCAGCAAGTAATCCTTTATTGGTAGTTGCTTTTTTAATTAAAAAAAAAACAGTTAAAAAATTGTTCTCAAAGTTCTTATCCTCCAAGATTTACTAGTGCTAAAACTGCTTTGAATATCTCTTGCTTTTATTTCAGAATTCTTATAGAGAGTCTAAAATCCTTTGAAGTCCTGATTTAAAAGAAAAACTGTTCCAGAAAATATGCAATTGGTTAATTAAAAAAAACCTAATAAGCTGAGTATAGATATAACGACTGAATACAAGATCTAACAATCAAGAGTAGTTGATTAACCTTTGGAAAAAACTACTAAAATCTTGACAAATACTTGTAATCTGGATATTTTAATTATCCATTAGACGTGTGCTTAAACATACATGCTCCAGCTCCCAGGCCTCGTGGTGTTGCTGTGTATGGTAGGGAAAAAGACTCTCCGAAGCACAAGCATGGGCTGAATTCTCCGGTCTGTCCTGAACTTTACTTTTTTTCTTTCACTCAGTGATTTCTCTTTGAGAACAATGTATTCTATTTGGAAAGAGTTCTTCAGATATATTAGACATTTTCAAAGCATACTCCTTCTTAGTATGGTAAAAAAGGATTATAGCAAAAACAAACAAAAAAACCCCAGACAACCAACCCAAAAATCCAAACCACATTATTTTATTGCCTGATAAATCATAAATATAAAACTAATTAATTTATCAAAGTAAAGTGGCTTAGAATGGTCATATCCTGATTAAATTTTCCCATTAAGAAAGACAACAGAGAACACAGTCGATACAGATCAGGTTAAATGAGACACTAAAGCTTAGATCATTTTAAAGAATGGAAAAATAGAAATGACATTAAATAAATCATTACAAATTACAAATGTAAACAGTGTTAAAAAGAGCTTTCACCTTCACATAGAGATCATCACATTGAAGCACAAGAGAAACACCCCATAATCAGTCATACAAACACTGTGATCCAACAGTGTGATAGCCACATAAGTGAAAGTTCAATCAAAAAAAATGCATCGAGAGCTAAGTCAAAGTGTCAGGAAGTATTTGTAAAAGAAAAGACCACATCTGAAAACCTGTGTACAGCTGTGGCAATCATTTTTCGAGAAAGATTAGTTCCATTAAAAACAGCAAAGATCAGGACTGCCAGATGGATAAGAAGAGCCTTGGCTGATAATGTGAAGGAATTCCAGCCTATATGGACTTGTGAAATATTAGTTGAGCAAGGAGTCTTCCCACTAGCTTAGTAGTTAGGGTGGTCAAAGGTACACTGGTTTTGACTGGGACAGAGTTAATTTTCTTCACAGCAGGTAGTATGGGGCTATATTTTGGATTTGTGCTGAAAACAGTGTTGATAACACAGCAATGTTTTAATTATTGCTGCACAGTGCTTATTGAGAACATCAAGGGCTTTTCTGCTTCTCACTCCACTAGCGAGGAGGCCAGGGGTGCTCAAGAAGCTGGGAGGGGTCACAGATGGGACAGATGACCCCAACTGACTAAAGGGATGTCCCATACCATATGATGTCATGCATATAAAGCTGGAGGAAGAAGAAGGAAGTGGGAGACATTCAGAGTGATGGCGTTTGTCTTCCCAAGAGACCACTACACACGATGGAGACCGGCTTTCCTGGAGATGGCTGAACACTTGCCTGTGATGGGAAGTAGTGAATTAATTCCTTGTTTTGCTTTGATTGCATGCGTGGCTTTTGCTTTACCTGATAAAATGTCTTTATCCCAACCCACGAGTCTTCTCACTTTTATTCATCTGATTCTCTCCCCCATCCCACTGAGAGAGAGTGAGCGAGCGATTGGGTGGTGCTGAGATGCCTGCTGGGTTAAACCACAAGAGGGAAGAAGAGAAAAACCTAGGATTTGGTCCTCACTCTCAGGACTGCCTGCACGTTTTACTTGGGAAAAAAATGGACCAGAGAAAACAAAAAATATTTAAAAAAAATCAGAATAACCCAGGGAACCTATGATCTGCTTCTCTCTTTAAGATGAATGTTCTGATCATCAGATAACAAAATCAGGCTCCTGCTTTCCTGTTTTTCCTCTGGCATAGGTTGATAGGACAAGTCCTCTTCTCTACTCCACTCCCAGTCTGTCCTCCCTCTACATTATTGTATGGTCATTCCAGGTTTGGATAGCTTGAGACTTAAGCAGAGAAAGACCTCTAGATTCCTAGAGGGATACTATAATTTCTTTATATAAACAATATTTAGGTAAAACAGTGTTTTCTCCAAAAAGAGATAAGCAGAAACAGCAGCTAGTGGACAGGCATACTTTAAATGTCTCTCTGCCTCAGCTGGCAACCTTACTAGGTGGGAAGCTGGCACCCAGCTTTTCAGGTGGAAATACTTCCTTTATGCATGGAAGTATCAAGGCAAATTTCAGTCTGAAAGGAGGGTATTTAGTGAATACGAGCTAGCTTTTCCCATTACCTTCTTCAACACACAAGCTTATCAAATCAAGTTGCATTTAAAGTAACACAGCGGACACTCTGAATCTTGCTGTGTGTCTTATAAGGAGTACTGCATCATATTTTATGAAAAGAAGTTCCAGTTAACCTTAATTCACTTCATTAACTTAATTATGTTTCAGTGGTTTGGCATTTGTTTTTACCTTTTTGCCCATGAGAAAATACTAAAATGTTTAAATTAAAGGAAAGAGGAATCCGAATTCACCAATTCATAATGATGTAATGCCATAGCTGAATACTATTAATTTATTAATTGAGCAACTATTCCTAGTCACCAAGACTTCCATTAAAGATCTGAATGCCAGAACACTACAATACCATGGATGACTAATTTCACCTGTGAACTCAGATTATAATTGAAGTAGGTGGCTTCGAGCACAATCTCTTCTACACTTACACACAGAACCATTTTCTTCAGTGCAGGCTGAAAGAAATTCCTGGCTCTGAATATTTAGGGAAAGGACCTCTGGTGTTAAATTATGGCTTCGATATAAAAAAAAAAAAAAAAAACTAAAATTGACCTAACTGGCTACATTGTGAATTTTCTATGTGAAGGAGTTCAGCACTTCTAGAGTCCTTGTGCTGTGTTAATTACTCTGCTTTCCACTGTCCTCTAGATGCTAGAAGAGCTCCTGTAGGGCTGACAGGCATGAGTTACAACAGCCTTTAGAGCACTCTGTGTTATACCAACAAGCCGGAATTGTACTGGAAAGCAGCATTATGCACATTTTCATCAGCTCCATTAGCATTAGAACAATTGTGGGCTGTGGGCCAAGAGGAGTTCAAGTGGTTTGTCCCAAATAAGCACATACTGAGTTCAAAATTTTACTGAAAATTCTACATGAGAGGGCCGCAAATAAATTCAGAAAATTAGGTGCTATACATAAGAAATGTACTCACTACAGTATGTGTAGAATTAACAGAAAGAAAATAATGCATATACATAAGTTCTAAGTTGTGGGGTTTTTTAAAATCTCGCAGATTTTGAGAGAGAAAACTAACCTGAGCTTATCGCTAAACAGCACGTGAGAGTAGCAACCTCATTGAGAAGTTGAGCACCAGGAAACTCAGCTCTCTCAGGAAGAGTGCTTTTACCATCTAATTACCGATCTACAGCTGCACTAATACAAACGTGGCACATTAATAACCCTAATTCTGTCACCTGTCTTTGGTCTGACTTGATTAAACTCAGGTTTTACTTTCCTGTGCCTCAGTTTACCAGAATCAGGTTGATTTTCTGGCTAGTGGTTAAAAACAGAACCAGGCAGTGCAGGTGGAAACTTCATTAATTTACAATAATTCTCTGCTGTGAACACCTCCTTTAATTCTTCTCGTTCTGGATGCCTCTTTTGGGCATCTAGATGCTAAAAGACTTCAACATTTAAAGCACAAAAATTCTAAAGCCTGAAACTTTTTCTCCTACAAGGCATACTGCCAGCTATCACAGGCATTGCGACATACGCACTTGAAATACTGTTTATCGTAGGAGCACTTCTCGCTCTTACTGTGCAGCAAATAGCGCTGTCAATGCGGACATCCGTCACTAGGGCTCACAGACACTGCAACAGCGCAGGTACGCAGAGAGTAGAATTGTTGGATCTCACTGAACAGGAAATGGCTTGCTTGTTAACTTCAGAAGGCTCAAGAAAGGAAAGTAACTCAGACTGAGTTAACTTTTCAACAATTTAAGGCATTTTCATTTTTTAATCTCAGACTGCTCATAATAATGTCCATACATCTGTTCCTATGTATTTGATTGTATGAATAACTTGAAGTTATTTGATGAATGGGAGTTACTCTTGCACAGTGGTCTCCAGTGATAACATCTGTTCATTACTCTTGCTTTCAGCTTTCATTACTCTGCTTCTTCAGACTTTAAATGAGAATCGGGAAGCCAGTGGGCAAGGTGCAGGCTACCTTTTTGTAGCTTGCAGGGGGGTCAGCAGAATGGCTGTCCCTCAGCTCAGGTGACTAACACTTTAAGGCACTAAAAGGGTAGGAAAGAAGGATGAGGTTATAATTTCCCCTCTTGCAAAGATGCATAAGTCAAAGACTATAAAATCATATCCTTCCCTTTCTTTAGTGTGTATAACATGGAACACTGTAGAAGAAAGTCAAGAAAACTTAACTGAAAAACTTCTTGCTTATACATTTTTAAAAAATAAAATGGCTAATAAATAATACATATTAGTTTTCTTTTTAAACACAAGTTGATGTTTAAAAAGTAAATGTGGGAGGCTTTTTTCTTTTAACAGAAACTTTCACCCTTTCTATTTAGCTGGTTTGAGAGAGAGAGAAAAAATCTCAGGAATACAATTGTTTAAGTCCCTTAGAAAATGCAGCACTCAAATCTTATTACTAAAGCAGCATTAATACAACTAGAAAATTAGTATCCATGCTGATAGAGACTCTAATGGGTTGACAATTTTACCATACCACAGACAGAAATGTTCTACTTAAAAGACTGGAGAAACTAGGACTTGGTTAAGCCATTAACCCTTAGGGAACAATGAGATAGATCCTTGCTTTAGCGCTATCCTTTTGTTTCCACTACAATTTTTTAATGAATAAGCTCTTTCTTCAAGTGATTGTTTGTACAAATAAGAGCCTGATTCACATCTCTATGAAGCCCCCTGTAGAGAACACCTCTGAAGCTGAAGTTTGAAATTAAGAGCCTGAAATCACCCAGCAGACTCAATATTGGACAAGGTTAAGAGCTACGGAAGGGAAAGACTTAATGGAAAGATTCTAGAAGATAATGAAACCTTTTGTCTGAACCAGCTTACTTAAGTGATTTCATTGTCTATGATATTTTCTGGTTTTACAATTTACTCCTTATGTGTTACTTACTGAAATTTTCTTCACAGCATGTACATTAATATTTTGCGTTAATTGCTCACACCCCCACCCCAAAAGAATCCAGGTTTAAGGCTGCTGCTGTTTCAGGGTGGAACATCTACAGAAGATCAATTTCCTCTCCTTAGCACCTTAGTGTCACAAGGTGGATGAAATTTCCATTAAACATTTATTAGAATTAAGTTCTCAGAGTGCTGTTTTCTGATTCCAGTGAGATATGAAATGTTCCTATCAATTTATATCTTGGTCCACAAGGATGTATCAGTGTCTAAATTCCTCCAAGACCAATATGAGTAGGACACACGCATGGTTTTGTGGGGCTGGGCCTCACTTTTCTGAGGACAAGGATTCCAAGGAATTACCATTCTATGCAGAACCTTAGGAACACAAGGAATTACAATCCACAGGAGCCCAGACTGATGCACTCTCTTGTCTTGAACACCAACTAAAACAAGTAGTTCAGGAGGACAAAGGGCTAACAGCAAGTACAGTCCTTGGGCGTCCAAACTGCACAATACTTGGCATGGCACAGAGAAATTATAGAGCCTGTGTGGTACCTCACATAAAATGTGGCAAACTTCAGACATTTGAGCAGGGGCATTGTCCCAGGGCCCAAAAAAAGTGCAGAAGGGGCAAAATGCACTTGTAGCTGGACTGCATTCTGTCACCAGTGGTGCTTTACCACCAGGACTTCTGGCTGGTGTGAGGGAAGAGACAGGCAACACATGGGTCAGGAGTGGAGAGAGGCACCCTCTGCCTTACATGCTCCAGCTAGATCGCATTCCTTCTCTGACCTGATCACACACATTTCAAGCCAAGACACTGAGGATCATAACTTTTTCATACACAGAAACAATCCTAACTGATGGGCTACCATCAGCACCAAAGAGCCTTGTTGCTCTGGAAGGCAGCAATTAACATCTCAGGAGCTGACTGAATGTCCCTTGAAGTAACTGCAAATCTTTCCACTGTTTTCATTGAGTTTTGGATCAATACCAGTCAACAGAAATGTTGCGTGAGTCAAATCCATGTACTGTATGTGTGCCTAAAGTCCATGTTGCATTTGCACTGCAGTGAACACGAATGTGGTTGGAAGGGAAGCCACAGTGAAGGTCAGATTATGCGTTTTCGTTCAGAGCCTGTCATGAAGTTTCCTTGTAGTTCAACACATTAAATCCTATAAAACTATGTACCTGGCTCCATAATTTCACAAAACTATATTTTCAAACAAAATAAAGAACAAGTAGTATGAAAATGAAAAATAGATTTTGCTCTTAGAATTTTGTTTTTCTTATTGAGTAGCAAGACAGCTTTGTAATGGAGAATGCCTGCAAATTGAAAAGTCCCATACAGCCTTCTTGTACCCCGTTCATCTACAGGTTACTGCTTCACTAATCAAATGATTTCATTTAACAATATCAATTTTCTCCCTTGCACACTGTATGAGAAGATAGGTCACCGACCTACCTCTGTGCTATTGAATTTCGCTATAATGCTTCATTTACCTTAGACAACCCACACACATACTCAGAATGCTAGCGTATACCCACTTTGCAGCACTTTGTTCACCAAGCTTTTATCCAGGAAGCAAACTGATCCTACAAATTTTAATTTGTCATATTCTTATGGTTCCTGGTGAGATAGAGTCCTTTGAACAGATAACAATAGTTGAAGGTAACGATCTGGGGAGATGGAACTTCCTAGGGAGAATCAACACACGTGAGTGGGAAATGAAGATATGTCAATATTTTGTTATTTAGAAGCTTGCTTTCTTACACATTTCTCACAATTCCCCCAAACCCACACTTGAAGTTGTAATAAGCTTAAGACCACCATATATTCACTTCAGCTGGAATTTTTGTAGAGATAACATTTCAGCTCAAGTCTTTTTAAAGCCTAAACTTCCTGTCCTTATTAACCCTCTTTGTAACAGAAGTCAGGGGTAGAATCCTGGCCCTGGTGAAGCAACTGAAATTCAGAAGGGGGAAAATATCACATTCCCAGATTTGCACGGAGAATGATGCCACAAAAATGGGATTTGAGAGGAGAAAGATCATATAAAGTGAGCATGACTAACCATGAAAAAAATACAATTCACTATAAAGTGTTCATAAATACCAATTTATACATATAACCTGGAATGATGTTGGTATACTATACATAACAAATGTGCAAATTTTACTCTAGAAATTACAATAAAATGTCAATGTAATAAATAATTGTAAGAATGAGTAACTCACAGCAGTGGAAAGATCATAGAATCATAGGATGGTTTGGGTTGGAAGGGACCATAAAGATCATCAAGTTCCACCCCCCTGCCACAGGCAGGGACACCTCCCACCAGCCCAGGTTGCCCAAAGCCTCATCCAGCCTGGCCTTGAACCCCTCCAGGGATGAGGCATCCACAGCTTCTCTGGAAAACCTTTTCCAGTGTCTCACAACACTCACAGTAAAATATTTCTTCCTAGTATCTAACCTGAATCTACCCTCTTTCAGCTTAAAATTGTTACTCCTTGTCCTATCACTACAGTCCCAGATAATCCACAACTATAAAATCTGGATTTAAGAAGGTAATTAAATGGCAATGTTCAAAATCCTCTCATTCTAAATATACATCCCAAATTATTCTATGCTTCGGCAAAGATTCAGAGTGGAGTAGGTGACTGACCGTCCAGAAATAATTAGTGCCTTTTTCTCAGTTTGAATGTGATTAATCTGGTTTACTGATTCTTCCTCTTCCATCTCCTCAGAAGTATGAAGTGATAGAACACCTTGACAGTAAATGCTTCACAAAATCAAATAAATTCTATTTCTCCATCTTATTTCTGTGACTCATCCATCTTTCATTTAGAAGTGGTTTTCTTTTTGATGGCACAGCAGTCCTTGTACAACTCCTTTTCCTTCCTTTACCCATCACACATTATCTGCCATATGAGGCACCATTTTTTACCTGAATTTACAGAGAGGGTTTTTTGCATAAAAATACTAGTCAAATCTCTTGATTTGCAAATCATGAGATCACTTCTTTCTGACTGCACATTTTTTATAGGCTTTTGTACTGGTTGTCCATGATAATGTTTTAGTAATGGTGGGGCTGCAGGGGTGGCATCTGTGAGAAGAAACCAGGGGCTGCCCCATGCCAGTCACAGACAGTTCCAGCTGGCTCTGCAATGGACCCATCACAGGACACAGCTGTGCCAGTCAGCAAAGCTGGTGGTACCTCTGCGAAAACGTATTTAAGGAATGGAGGAAAATGGCATGGTGGGAGGAGAAGAGAACAGGAGGGATAGGAAGTAACAGTGGGCACCCCAAGGTCAGAGGAGAATGAGGCATTCCTTGGTGGAGCAGGCACCCCCTGAAGGGACTGCAGCCTGTGTATAAGCCAACACTGGAGCAGATACTTCCCAGCAGGGCCTGTGGCCCATAGAGGACCCATGCCAAAGCACAGGAAAGGAGTGAGAGGGAAGGAGCAGAAGAGAGAAGCTTGGCCTCCTGCACCACTGTGGCCTCTCTGAAGGGACTGAGTATAACCTGTGACAATAACAAGGTGGGAGGTGAAGTGTCTGGAGTGAAGTAGGGAGCTGGATGGACACTGAGAAGAGGGGAGGAGAGAATTTTGAAGTGAAGTTGAGGACAGGAAAGGGGAGGAAATGTGCTTTCCCTTAAGTGTTTTAAATGTTTGTCTTTTTAGTTTGCTTGTTTCCCAATACACAAATCAGTAATTAAATATTTACACTAACTGGCAAAGAATTAGGCTAAATTCCCCAAATCAAGTCTGTTCTACCCATGACAGTATAGTGCTTGGCAAGTGATTTCCATGTCTTTTGTCTTCACCCATGGGTTTTCTCACCCTCGCTCTTCCAATTATCTCTACCACCCCGTCAGGGAGCAGGAATGAGTGGGCAGTTGGGTGGGTGCTTGGCTGCCAACTGGGGCTAACCCACTACAGCTTCCAGTAAGCAGGCATTTTACTTCTTCCTCACTTCATCCTATTGGTGCACATGAATTTATCAGTCTCTGAGCTCTTCCTTGTCAGTTTGTTTTTCTCTTTCAATATATAAAGTGCATGTGAGATCTTAAGACAACAGCCTGCAGTTGTTTTAACAACAGAACTATCTTTCTAGCTCAAGCCCTGTCATTGTTCTGAATACTAGGTCATTGTCTTAAAGGAGGGCATAGAGATAAAATATATTGGAGATTATAATATAATCTTTCTCTTCATCAGCAAGGAGAAGCTCTTCCAATGTCGATCAACCAGACTCAGAGGATCTTTATGCCTTGAAACACAACTATCAGGAAAGGTACAATGGACCAGGCATTGATCCCATTAAAGCAAGGAGGAACTTCTCATTAAACAACTATTTGTTTTATATTTGCAGGAAAAACATAAGATGGGGGGTGAGAGAGAAACAGTGAGCAAGAGAAACAGTGAATCTAGTTTTGTTTGCCTACAAAACTAAAGGTACATAGTACGTACATATTAAATACAGAACTGTGAAAAGCTGTTTTAATTTCAGAAGTATTTTTTATTCTTCCAAACAGTCATTTTTGCTGTTTTAGTATAAAAGAGAGAAAACTGCTATCTTGCCTCTTGTTCTCTGATTTTTCCCCTCACATACTGGAGGCAAATTTTAATGTTATAAAATTAACGATGAGTAAATGCACAAAATGCTAGAAATTCTTTCCTAATATTAGAACATAAGAAAAAAAGCTTTTGATTAATTAGAAGCTTTATATTTTAACATGAATCATATCTCAAACAAAATCAGCTATGATATCCAAGGGAAAACATATTTGCATTTCTACTAGTATTTGGCTTTTTGATATTAGTATTTACTTTGTGCACTGGTCTATAATTGATTAAAATACACGTTTATTCTTCTGGGATCTGAAAACCCCAGGAACACAATTATCCACTACTGCTGGGTAGCCTGTAGCCCCCTGTGAACAGAATGAACTTTTTAAAAAAATATAAAGCTTATATTTGATTTAGGTTTGGAATGTATTTTCAATTTGCAGTGTCTGCTTGAAGCCAAGCATTGGGAATGGAAAGGAAAGACTTTTACTTAAATGTTTAAATTCTTATGTTTTCTTTATCTGGGTATCTGAATTAATGATCAGAATTTTCTGTTAATTGGCAACAAAATAAAAATTCCTGCTAGTCCAGAGTGTTTCCACACTACACTCTGTCTATGCAGGCACATTTCTCTTCAGCTCACCAGAAGGTCTGACAAGCATATTGGAGAGTATAGCCAGTTTGTGCGCTTCACAGCCCCTTTCCGCTTGCATGGGCAAACACTAGTTTTAGAAGACTTATGTAAAGCCCATTCTGCACTGATAGCCATTATATTAATTGTTGACAGAGGAAATTAAAGAAACCAGGAAGACTCTTTGGGGAAGCGTATGTCTTAAAGACTGTATTGCACTTTTGCTGATACTAAATAAAAAAATTTATAAATAACAGCAGTGTTGGCTTTGACTTAAGAATCTTACGTATTAATATCTACTATTTTAATAATAATCTATTTCTTTACAGAAGATGTGGTTATAAAAGGTTATAAGTATGTAAACATCAATAACAAAGGTATCAAGATCTTGTAAATATGCAGCATTTGGATGATAGACTGACTTTAAGAAATAGACGGTTTACTAACAGCCTGTAAGCCCTCAGACTGTGCTCTAAGACACATGGAAAAACACATGCACCTTAGCTATGCTTTCAATGATATGAACATCTCCATCAGCCATAAAAAAAATAAAAAAAAAAAAAAAGAGAGAGAAAAAAGCCCTTAATGCAAGACTATTCAGGAAAAATAGCAATGGTTGTTCTTAGACATTCTGAAGGGTAATACTTGAACCATCCTGCTCTGAAGCTATATACAGTCATCAGAAACTCTAGTTTCATATCCTGCCTTTAGGAAGGAGTTAATTTCACATAGCACAGCCTGAACAGCTGTATTTTTCTTGTAACATGCTGTATCATTTAGCTGCTATCTGTCTCTCAGCCATAGACATCACTTCCTGGCCACTTTGCAAGGAGCCCTTTCCAGACACCATCATGGAAAGAATGCTCACATACACACTCGTTATTGTGCATATAACCCTAGTGTGGTCTGTGCTAAGGCAAAATGGGTTTAGCCTTTAGACTTGGTAATTTAATTTCACTTAATACCATATCCAGTGCTATATAATTTTTTAAATCAGTCAAGCTATGCTGATTTATACTACCTGACTCCTGGCCGGAGGAGCACACAAGGCACCAATCACACACCTATTTAGGGTATTCCACTCTGCAGGCACAGCAATGACACCCAGCCATAAACCAGGACAGCTTTAAATTAGCCAGCAGGAGAGTACTGATAACACAAGGCCTTAGGGTAAACAGGTAAAATATTACCTGTTTCTCCCTCAGCCCTTAAAAGTATTCATTAAGTAGGGAGTCAGCAGAATGCAACACAGTAAAGACCTCCAACCTGAGCTGTATTATACACATCCTAGAAACCTTCTTTCCTCTCTCAGCTCTTATTATGACCCCATTCTTGCATGTAGATAATAAGACTGACTACAGCCACCTATTTCAGTAATTCCCTTCTTAAAGTGAAGATTAAAAATGGTAGGCCAGGGTAGTTTTCCCTCTCAGAAAAGCCCTTCTGAAGATTATAAACATGAAGTAGCAAAACAAATCTTCCAAAGTCATCCACTTAACCACTTTCTTTAGCTCATGACTTTCTTTCACACAGTAATTTTATGTTTTTTAATAATGTTAATGTGACAATAAAATGTTCGCCTCACTGTGTTTTGATATGGTGAAGGTGTGAGTTCAAAATCTCTCACCAGTCTCAATGCCAGTGGCTCTACCGAGGGGTTACACAGGACTCATGACAACACCTGCCGCAGCAGGGCAGAGTTCTCACTGTCAGTCAGTTGCAAATGTGCGTGCAGGTAGGCTAACATTCCCTTCTGTTTTCATTTGTTATTTATCTTGTTCATTTAGCTTACAAACACGTAAGGTTCCCTCTGCTCATGTGCTGTAGTGGAGTGGGATGCTTCTCGGGACAAGAGACCTCACAGAGGGATCTAGATAGACTGGAGCACTGGGCAATCACTAGTGGCATGAAATTTAAGAAGAACAAATGCTTAATCCTGCAGCTAGGAGTGATGCTGGGTACAGGTATAAAGTGGGAGAGGAGTGGCTAGAGAGCAGCCCTGCAGAGAGGGACATGGGGGTGCTGCTTGGCAGCAGGCTCAGTGGAGTCAGCAGCATGCCCTCACAGCCAAGAGAGCAAACCACAGCCTGGGGTGCATCAGCAGCCAGGCAAAAGAGGTGATTATCCCGCTGTATTCAGTGTTGGTGCAGCCTCACCTTGAATGCTGTGCACAGTTCTGGGCCCCACAATTTAAGAAGGGTGTGAAGGTCCTTAAATGCATCCAGAGGAGGGCAACACAGCTGGGGAAAGAGCTGGAAGGAATGTCCTGTGAGGTGCAGCTAAGGACTTTGGGCTTGTCTAGTTTGGAGGAAAGGAGGCTGAGGGGTGACCTCATTGCTCTCTGCAGCTTCCTGAGGAGGGGACGTGGAGAGGGAGGTGCTGATCTCTGTTCCCTGAGATCCAGTGATAGGATGTGTGGAAATGGTTCAAAGCCACATCAGGGGAGCTTTAGGCTGGACATTAGGAAGCATTTGTTTACTGAGAGGTGGTCAAACACTGCAACAGACTTCCTAGAGAGGTGGTTGATGCTCCATGCCTGTCGGTGTCTAAGAGGCATTTAGACAATGCCCTTAATAACACACTTTAATTTTGAGTCAGCCCTGAAATGGTCAGGACTAGATCATCATTTTAGGTCCCTTGCAAATTAACTGTTCTATTCTATCCTATTCTACTCTTAGTCTAGTCCTAGTCTAGTCTTCCTTAATTTTATCTACCTAAAATATAAACATCTATTCTAATCTCACCATCTTCAGCTCATCCTGAGGTTCAGTTTGAAGACAGGTAGAGGGAATCAACCTCTGGAGATTGCTGTGTTTCTCCATTGGCTTATGGGGTTGACGAAAGATGTCTACACCTATAGCTAGCCTTCGATTACATGGCAAACATTAGGAGAGGAGAATATCGTTGTGAGTAACCAGGTTGGCTGAAGCTTCTAGGTTCCTCTGTAATAAGAATGGTGGTTTTATTTTCTAATTTAGGATTATGCTACCATATATGGCAATTCAGCTTCTATAAGGGTGTTTTTTTTAAATCTCTTGCAGTTATCTTGAGTTTTTCTTAGGCTTTTGTCTATGTTGTTATCTTTTTAATCTGTTCAAATCTTTTTCCTCTGTCTCTCTAGGTATGTCTATGTTCTTAAAGTAATTTGAATGATTCCTCGTAAACAGAACTGCCTTCCACAATAATTACACTTACTTTATAACCTTTGCCAGCTGTGCACCACAGTCTCAACAGGTAATTAGATCAAAGTAGCTCAGTAAACTTTCATGTTTATATATATGTTACAGCCCCTACTTTTTCTGACAGGAGAAACCCAGAAACTATTACTTGCAGTTTCCCTTCTCTGTTTTGACATGAAAATGCAGAAACTGTAACACAACTTTGAAAGAGGAAATGTAACTGTGCCTCAGTTCAGCTGCTCCACAAGGTTCAAATCTATGGAGTTAAGCTAGTTCAGGTGTCTGTCTCTGATTACAGGGGAAAAACAAACAAACAAACAAAAAAACCCAAACCGAAACCAAAACAAACAACAAAAAAAACCCAAACAGGTTGTCAGATATCATTTTCAGTATAAAATTTTCAAATTCTTGTTCTGTTCTTGTATTTATACAACATACTACTTAAAATTATTATAGAAGTTCTAGTCATTAGTGCCTCTGTAGTGAACTCATCTTTTCATAGGAAATTGTGAAAAAAAAAAACTAAAGGGAATGGAAGTGTTGATTTTTGGATGCTATGTGGTTCGGGGGTTTTTGTTGTTGTTTGAGGTTTTTTTGCCTGTGTTTTCATTTCATATCAATTAATGATTTGAATGTGTGCTCTCAGACCTCAGTAGAGCCTTTGCCACTGTTGTTTCATCTGTTATGATCTTTCTCTGCTGTGTATGCCTCCCTAACAATTTCAGATGATCCACCCAAAAAGGCACATGAGGAACATGAGTAACACTGACAATTTCTGTGAGACAGAAAAATCATTCCCACCTATCTCTCATTAAGCTTTGATCCTGCAGATCAAATATCTGGGGTGCAAATGAGATCTGCCCAGTCATAACTCATTATAGGATCAGAATGGAAACAGAAACTGCAGAGGACTGCCTGAGACCTGTCAGTCAGTAAAAGCACTCAAGTATTTTCCACAGAAGGCAGCTGAAATATATTCTGCTTGATAAAATCAGAGAGCTGTCCATTCCTTTTGACATTTAATAGGAGACAAAATGAGGCACACATAATTTTTATTACAGGGCTAGAAGAAAAACACTGAGAATTACCTACTCTAAAAAATGAATTACATTTTAAGGAGAAGTAATTTTATTATTTTGGGACCTTCTGTGGCTATGTTTATACTTATATATATATTTATACATAAGATATATATATATTTTTATATATAAAATATAAAACATTATGTACTACGAATGTCAAGCTCCCTAGGACATCAGTTTGATAAGTGAAGAACTTAGATTTGTTGAAGTTAATTAAATCAAAGTAATCTAAATGCCCACAGAAAAGAGCCTGAGGTCTGATGTCCTTCTCTGAGAATACACAAAAGTATTTTTTGTTGCCTCACTGGATGCATTTTCAAAATCTATTTATTTGTTATAATGTATGATGCAGAACACACATTTTTCAAACTCCATGAAAGAAAGGAGAAAATCAGTCATTCTGACTTACATCTTGCATTGCATAGCATCTAGAAATCAAGCCACATTCCAAAATGCCTTGGTGTTCCTGCTGGATGAAGACAGAAGAAAAATATAACCTGCATCTAACAATAAAACAAAAGAATGCAGATTGGCAGCTTCCAGCCACCTGAAGGCAAGTAAGTAAATAAGAGATGATGGCACTCGGTAGAAACAGAGATGTCAACATATCAGGCACAACCTGTCACATCAGAGAATAAATATCCAAATGTTTTAGGCTTCTTGCACAGAAATCTGTCTTTAAAACAGATGTCAAAGTGTTGTTATGGTGCTAATCTGCATGCTAAGTTGTTTATTGTCATTAACAGGTCAAGATTCTGTCATCCTTCTTTATAGCAGCAGCACTTACAGAGCGGTCCCACTGAATTTATTTTAATGTCTAACAAAAGCAAAACAGAAAAGTCCACCTGAAATGAAAATAATAGTTTGTTTTCAGTGACAGTGCCTGAGCAGTAAAATCTGATTCCATGAAAACAGGCCTGGAAATTCACAGAGTAAGGAGAAAGTCGTTTGACAGGTCCTGTTAAGGAGCACACGATACTGAGAAAGAAAGGAGTCCGTCTTGTTCAGTGAGAGTCAGTCCTATACAATGCTTTTCTTTGACACAGAGATGTGAAATATAGAACTGCTAGTCAGGGTGTGATGATGCTGAAAAAGGGTACATGAGAAGAAAATGGTAATGGACTGTATTTCAGCAAATCTTACACAGGAGATGAGTAAAGAGGTGGAAGTTATACTTGCAGGACAAAAAAAAAGTGAAAGAAAAAATAAAACAGGTCTGCTGAAAATAGGAGAAACTCAGAAGAAGAGATATATAACAGCTCCCTATTATATGAAAATCAATTTAAAATATTATGATAAGCTGCACAATGCAGATGACACTTCAAAAAGTATCAAGACCAGTTGGGGAGCTAATTAGGAAATGGATGAATATGTATTTATTAAATTAGAAGTCAACAAATAATGCAAGCAGTTGTTAAGACAAAAATGAAAAGTCAATTAAGCAAGGAGAAATCTAAAGAATTTGGAACTCACCAGCCAGAGTCCTCAGGGTTCCCCTTCATTCAAAAGAAGACCAACTAGATCTTGGTTTGTCTTAGCAAAAGAGCAACCAGCTCTTTGAGGCAAGTGATCATTCCCCTCCCCTCATCACCGTGACACCACATCTGGAGGACTGTGCCCAGCTTGGAGCACCCCACTACAAGAAATACTTTTACATACTGGGTGAGTTCGGTGATGGTCACTGGGATGACTGGGACACAAACATGTGGCATATGATGAGAGGCTGAAAGAGTTAGACCTGTTCAGCCTGGAGAAGAGGAGGGGCAGAGGAAACCACATTGCTATCTGCAGCTACCTCATAGGGGAGTGTAAAAAAAATGCAGTCAGACTCTTCTCAGAGGTACACAATAGGATGAGAGGCAATAGATACATCTTCCAACATGAGAAACTCTGTCAGATTTTAAGGAAAAAAATGTCAGTATGAGGGTAGTCCAAAATCAGAACAGCTCATCCTTGGAGATAATCAAACCTCAATTGGACAAGGCCATGAACAAGATCCAAACCATTGTGAACTGCTCTGAATGGAGATTTGGACAGAAAAACTTCTGGAGACCACTTCCAATCTAAATTATGTTGAGATTACACTTCTGTGCAATA
Source organism: Pterocles orientalis (assembly GCA_011057875.1). Lineage (NCBI taxonomy): Eukaryota > Metazoa > Chordata > Aves > Pterocliformes > Pteroclidae > Pterocles > Pterocles orientalis. The sequence continues at coordinate 31,406 of WKFP01013196.1, read as the reverse complement.
AAAGCTGACTTTGCAGCTCTCAACCTAGAGTACTACAGAAACTAGCCAGAATAAAGTTTTAAACACTAATGCCAGTCTTTTACAAACACACGGATGTTATCTGAGAGAAAAAAAAAAATGTAGAAGAAAACTTGTAGCATCTTTCTTTTAAAAAATCATATCATGGGCTGGGACGAGAACCTGAGCAATCCAAGAAAATATGTGAAAAAGGTATTGGAGAACATTTAAATGCAATGGGTCTGCAGATATCTTGAAGAAAAATGTGCTATATAAAACAGACAACCTGGAATTGCCAACCATAACCTGTAAATATGCCAGTTTCCTTCCTTGGACCAAGATAACTGCCACAGGAGATAAAGGGAAAAGCAGTACATATCATAAGTATATATATATCACACTGCTGTGCAATAGGCTCGTTAGAAAACTAAGAAATTTGATTTAGAAGTAGGAGGTGTACATCTGAAAACTACAAAGAACGATTTTTTAATTATCACCAAACTCAGAGTATTTTCATTAATGACTTACATCACGAAAGAGGAAGAGGGCTGTAAAACTTTTAGGGGCAGAGTGCAAGGAATCTAGAGAATACAATAAAAATTCAAAATTATCTTAATAAGCCAAAGTTAGAAGAAATTCAACAAGGACAAATGTAAGACGAAATACACTGACATGTCATTCACTAAAAGAGATTATAGATGCACAAAAAAGGACAGGAAAAAGTGAAATAAACGGCTAGGCAGAGGTATAATACATTCAAGGGATTATACGGAATCAGAAACTAAACATAGTAGCATGATCCATTTTCAAAAAGGATAACTTTCACCCTGAAATGACTTGTTCTAGTTTATATAGCATTGGTGAGGCCTTGGCTGAAGTTACAAAGTTTGTAGAACAAATGTCAAGAATTATAATAGCAAGCTGGAAAGAATCCACGGGAAATCAGATATGGCCTGACTGTGAAGAAAGATTAAAGATGTTGAGTTCCTTTGGTCTTAGGAAAGAAGCTGTTGAGTGTAGGATATGATAAGCAGTATGCCATGTAAAATGCCAGTAGAAAGAGGATGATAATAATTTTTTCTCTATTGGCAATGCCGAAAAAAAACAAGGAGCTGTTAAATTAATCTGCAGAAAATTTAGTTTGGATATTAAAGAAAGATGTCAAAATGCTGCATCGCTAAAATGCAGAGACAGACTTTGTAGGAATGTTATGGATTTGTCTTCCTTTGTGGCTTTTAAAATAAACTGCATCTCTCAGCATTTGACTATGAAAACTGGATCCTACCTCTATACTGAGGATAAACTAGAGCAGCCATGGTGCACCTAAAGCCTTAGACCTGGGTAGGGCTTGTGACTTCAGTTCATACAGTCCACACCTACAGGGCAGCACGTGTTAGCTAGAGATAGGAAGTGTGTTTGTACAGAGCCTGCCAAGTGGTCGTAGGAGTTTGTTTGGTTGTCGGCAAAGAAAAAGGTACTTCAACCCCAAGGTTTCTTTACTGTCTTATTTTTCTCTATTTCGAAATTCTGCAAAACGTGACTAGAGCTATAAACAGACGGTCTTTAATACATTTTTTGAATATTCCAGTGAGTTTAAAATTCAGTTTGGTAGGGTAAAACTCAGGGAAATAATTTAGGAGTGAATTACACAGATTACATGGTTAAGAAATGAATGAAGAATATTTTTTAATAGAGGAAAATTAGATCAGCAGGTAAAGTGACTCAAAATTAGCCCAGCAATTAATCTGATCACTAGACAAGCCATTGAAGAATGCATTAATTAAGCTAGCAGAAAATTAATTATGAAATGATTCAGATAGGAATTATTAATGAATTAATTAAGTACTCAGTCCTGTGACTTGTGTAGGAGAGAGCAAGGGTGATCTGCTGTGAACAGGATATATAGTTTCCAGGACAGAAAGTTATGAAAGGAAAACAAATTTATTACTAGCAACATTACCCTTTGGACCCACAGAGACTGAAATGTAGGAAGAACAGATTTTTTATTGCGTTGTCAAATTAAAAAGGACACAAACCCTCCAATATCTGAGGAAGTCAATGCTTTGCATTATTAAAGTTGCTGTTACTACACCACACAAAAATACTTAGTTATTTTTTTAAAAAAGGCACTTTGAGTTTAAAAGGTGTTGTTTTCCCCACTAAAAAAGGGTATTTACAAACAGAGAGGAAAGCCAAGAAGAACTAATGTCTCTGCAGTAGTCAGAGCACTCTCTTGTGGGATCACATCTTCTCTATTGTTCTGGCTTTGTTTGGCTGGGTTTTGTTGTTTTGTTTTGTTTTGTTTTTCAAAGACAAGATTTAGGAACCAAAGGCTCCAAATCCCAAAATAACACTCTATCCACAGAATACAGAATATTTATGCCCTGTCTCTGTCACTCACACCTTCTGGAGTCATTCTAGTTTCTGTAAATTATACAAATATTTCTTGTGGACAGAGAGATAATGTACAAACATTTCTATGGCCTGATGCTTAGGGCACTCTCTGTTAATGTGGAACACCTGGTCCTAGCTCCTCATCTGAAATATTCTGCTTCTTGACTGTAGAGAAGGTATTTTTCCAATTTGGCAGAAGTTCTTCCTCTTTTGGAATATCATTTACAATGGATAACCATCCAGATAGTCTGCAGATTTCTTCAGGGAGCAGGTACTTTGTTCTGCCTGCAGCTTCTAGTACTTCTCTTGCATTCATGGAGTTTTCACTCTGAACTAAATCTAAAGAAATCACATAAAGCTGAGGTACCTTTCACTTGCCCAGACCCCTGTTCCCACTGGAGCCTAGTCATATGGTATGGGTACTGGGAAAATGGTAGAGTTGCAGGAGTCAGGAGGCATGGAAGCTGGCTACCGCAGAAAGAAAATTAAGACCGTCTAGAAACAATGCAACTATTGAAGTGACAAAAAAGTCCACATCCAGCCTGGGACTAAGTGATCAAATTGGATAGTTGTGTTTGACTACGATAGCTGATTTTCAGCTTTAGAGACACTTGTATTTGGTGAACAAGGATCCAAAACATTAAGGAGACGAAGCACATTGAAGAATTACTTCTGTGATTTGGAAATCCTCCAGGACATATTGCAAAGTCTTAGCATTAAAAGTAATTTGTTTCTTTGACTTTTCCACTATATCGTGTTATTTATTCAAATTTAATGTTGATAAGAAGTGCTCAGAACTAATAAGAGAATACCACTGGTTTAAGACATGTACATTTAAAATGTTTGCCTTAGACAGCAAAACATTTTATCAAAGACAACTGGTTTCATATGGAATAATTTTTGTTTCATTTACTGTGCATATTTCTTTTCCAAAAAGCATCTGCCAATCCCTTGTTGCTCGGACTGGGACATGTCAGGGACTTGCCTCAACTTTTACTCCAACCTTAGCAGCCTCTCAGAGACTAAGCTGATGCCCCTCCACCAGCTAGACTGGGTTTCTCGACTTCATGTTGGATGTTCACAGGGCACTCAGCAGTAACTTTGCTCATGGACTGCATTTTGCCAACTTAAAATTATTTTTTTTTGTCATCTGCAAATAGTCTTATTGCATGGGGCCAATACTGTTCTTACAGTGTTCAAGGCTTTTGAAAATAGATTTAAAAGATGTACCTATAAGACTTTCACAAATCTACAGTTTTGAATTTAGTGTTTGAATAAAACTGACACAAAAAGAGGTCATTAAAATATTAAGCTTTTGTTCTGAATTTGTAGCCAGTTCAGCTGTTAGACCATGTATGCGTAAGTAGCCTACCTGATTCAAGAACAGACAAGTATGAAGAAAAGGTGATGAGATGTCACCATGGTGGCTACAGAGTAACGCTTGTTTACAACCAAGCTGTATCAGTCCTTTCTTCAGCTTTTACTGTATTTCAGTGCTCTCTGGAAGCTGACAAAACATTTACAATGCTCTACAATAGTTACCTGTGACTGGTTTGACAGCTACTTTTTTAATCCTACCTCAGACACTCTTGCTACTGAGACTTTTTTTTTTCATTTTTACCCTCATTTTTCTCAGCAGGTTTTACAAAATTGTTGCAATTTTTTTCTGATTATGGAATTTGGTTGTACAGACACAACACACAGAAAACAGCTGTAGGAATTTATTCATTTTTTTATATGATTACTTGCAATACAAATATATTGGTATCCAGATCACCTTTCATTAATTACTCATATCAATCCCTGATGTACTTTATTTAGGAAAATACATGTAAACAAAAGCAGAGGAAACCAGTGGAAGGGAATAAAAAGCTACTGCTCTATTTCTTTCAACTTCTGATTATTGGTTCAGGTCCTTTTACATGGCTGCTTGCCAGTTCCTAACCACTGCATCACATTTTTTTCCCTTGATACATAAGCCACACAGCAGTCCATGCAGGGGTCACACAAAGCACAGTGCCTCATTGCCTTGGATTCAAAGTTGCCTTATATATGGTTTAGTAATTTGCTGTAATTTGAGGATTGTTTTCCTCTCCTGGAAGAAAAATATAACTACAGTGGAAAAATCTACTTTTATACTCTCTATGTATATTACTATAGTCTATCCAGCCAGGTTTACAGGGAGCAGATCTATTAAAAATGTACAGAAATAAAGTACGATGTTACTGATAACGTTCTGTAAATCAAATGTGATGAGTATTAATACTCTTGACATTTGTAAACTCATCTTAAACACAATTCTTATGGATTTTTGTTTTGTTAGGTCAACATTATCCATTTTATATCTGAAATGAGACCTGACACAGTTATGGTTTTAAAGGATCATAAAACTGATGTAAAACTTTACAAATTTAGACCTTCAATAGTATATCTGACTTGTTCATTGCTTTGTTTTTCTTCATGCAGTGTTATATAACAAGCAAAATTACAAATTCTGGAACTGTGTAGATTCCAACCTTATTACCTTTTTATCTGAGTTCAATTACTCAATTTTTTCAAGTGCGCGCTATACTGAATGAAAACATTTGAAACATTTAGGTGTCTGAAAAATTGGGTAAGTATGCTCGCAGTGAAAATTGTTCTCCTATCCCTAACCTTTTTGTTGTATGCCCATGCATTTGAAATCTAATCCTTTAAACACTTCCACAGGTTTGCAGTATCATCAAATAGAGCACAGGCGTACTCAGTTGCTGGATTCCTGCAGGCTCCAACAGCCATTGAAAATAATTGAAGTGCTGCTATGCATTTCAGTGGCCGTTAGAATATGCTCACAGTAATTATTACTACATTTATCTTCTGTAGAATTAAGCTACAAAGCAACAACAACCAGAGTTATTGTCAAAGCTTAATATATATAAACTCCAATTTAATATATGCCATGTTTATAATTTATAAGCAGAATTATACATGTTTAATTTGCTATTACAGGCATGCCACAAGGATTTTTTTTGTATATTTAAATATTAATGTTGATATATGATTGATGCCACAGAAAAATTTGCTGCCTTATGTTCTTGACATCTTTGTTAAGTTTCAGCTTCAGCAAATTCTTTCTAATTTAATTAGAATGGGAAAATCTAGCAATTCTTATGTGGACATCATGACATATTCCTTCACCAGTCCTAGCTCTCACAAAAAAAAAAAGGAACAATAAAAATTTCTGTTTGTGTTTCCTGTCACTTGCAACTTTGCCTCATCAGTGACAACTCAAATGGAAGTTTGGAAAGATGTGTCTCCAAGGTGGTACCATGCCATTGCCCCTGCATTTCATGGACAACCACGTGAAAGCTGGTAAAGTACTGCTTTCCCAGGCTTACAAAAAACACTTCCAGATAAGAAAAATTCAGCCCAGCTGGCTGAACACTTCCAGTTTGTCAGATAAAGCAAGAGTACCATGCACACAAAGTAACACAAAATCAGCCTCAGCTGAACAGAAGACATCCGGAAGATGTCAGAAAAGTAGTTACATCTGTCAACTTGCATGAAACCTAAATTTGCACTATCACAAATCCCTGTGTTAAAAGAAGAGCTTTTTTGTATCCTCCCAACAGTTTGCTGCCTGTCCTGTAGTGTTGCCTGAGAGCTGAGAAGTAGGTTCTGTAAGTAAAACAAAATCTCTGAAGTTAGTCTTTTCAAGCATCTTTTTACAAAGAACTATTGAAATGTTTCTCATCTCTTTTGGCAGGTAAATAATAACACTATAAAGGTATTGAGAAGTAGGGATAGTTTGTCTGTCACAAACAATATGAATTCATCTACCCTTATGATTAATATTTGATGTGGGCAATTTCAGACTGCTGATTAGATTTATTAATAATTAATACAATGTTATTGTGGATGATTAAGGCTATTTCTTTTAATGGAATTCTCAAATCACTTCTAACACCTCAGTATAAATTCTTTATGATATCTATCCACGCATGTATTCCAGCAAGCTTGCTAGGGAAAGCTTTGTAATTACAATTCAGCCAAACCTACAATATCAACAAACAGAAATTGCACTACAAACATTGAGTAAGAAACAATTGCAGAAGAATTCTTTAGGCAGCTGAATATTGTTTTTCTCTTCTTTTTTTTTTCGGCTGGCAGAGTTTTTATTTCATGAGCTTTCCATTGCCTACTTTGCTGGATTTCTACTTAAGAGTAGGAAAATTTTGGCTAAAATTAGTAAGCAACAAAGACAGACAACTTTCAATTCAATAGACAAGGTATTTTAAAATGTGAAAATGACAGGAAAAATCAAACCCTGAAGAAAATACCTGTCATATACTGCACCGAAAAGATATCAGAAAAGTAAATTTAACCTGAAAACTTTGCTTTTATCTCAGCTTAGAATGGGAAATAGGTCTTTTTTTTTTTTTTTTCAGTTGTTACAAATGCCACTTCAGGTCATCTCTGTCAATTGGTGGTGATATAGTTTTATGTTAATTTTGGTAATTTTATGTTATTTGTCTGGTCAGGGAAGCCAGAAGATATATACTTGTTCAACTGACTGAAATGCACTTTTGAAGAACTTTCACAGTTTTATCACAAAGAGCCTCAAAATGGTCTGAATACTTATCAGTGGAACCACTGTTATCAAATTGTTAAGTTCTATTAAATTTTACTATAGAATTCAACAATCCCCAAGAAATATTAAAAAAAACTTACCTGTCACACCAATGTCATATTTCTTTGCAACAACTCAGCGAAAAGCTTTACATTTCTTTTTAAAGGGAAAGATGAAAAACTTGATCACCTGAAATATTACCGTAGGCATTGACTATGTTAATCCTGAGCAAGTATATTGTGGTCTTATACTCATTTAGCAATTAATATTTTCATTGCTCTATTTCATATTTGTCAACTAATTATTTTAATGAATGTAGTTCCAGAGATACTAGAACCTAAAACATATTATAAATAATTTTACTGCAAATACTCAGGATAAAATAGGCAGATAATGTATGGTTTTTGGCCTACACAGATTGTTTCCGTAGTACATCACACTTTTTGGATCCCTTGAACGGGTAAGAAAACAAGACCTAATAGGAAAGAAGACCAACAAACAAACAAGCAAGATGTGGGCAGGGGATTTACAGGACACATTAGATAGATGCGTTCATTACAAAAGGCTAATGCGGATTGTAAAAAGTTGCAAAAGTTACAAGTGCCCCAAGGCAGCTGTAGCTTCTGCAAGGAACATTCAGATTAATTTTTAGGTGTTCATTAAATCTATTCTGGAGCATGCAGATATTTTAGCAGCTTTCTTTTCATCTGAGCAACTGGTAGTCTCAAAGGCACAGGATTTCTTTTCACATCCACTTGTACCATTAAATTCACTTTTCTTTTTATATTTTCTGCAACAATTAAAGCTTCTCATATTAGTTGCACGTAACTCTTTTCTACGCTAAGCTTGGTTGAGATGTTTTTGTTTTCTGTTTTGAGACGAGGGACTAATGAATACTTGGGCAGAAAAAAAGAGAAGGAAGAACGGAAATAAGAATTAAGGGTACATACATATTTGTGTATATTTGTCTGGAATAATATCTGTTCTAGTACTCAGCAATCTTATGCAAAGCATTAGTTCGAATTGACACAAACATCAGCACTTAAAACTGGATCAAAGACTGTGAAGAGGAGATAGTAATTAATCTGGTCAAATGGAGAGTGTGCCTGGCAGGTCTGGAATTAAGTCATGTCTTACCTATTTAGTATTGATGATCTTGAAAAAATTAAAAGTGTGTCATTATTAGTCTAAAATGTCTTTAATAAAAACAGTGAAAAAAATGCATTTGCCAGTGGGGGCAGAATGAATGTAAACAACAAAATCTGACAAAATAACAAATGCAAACTAGCATACTGGCTGGAAAATAACCTGAATCAATGATAGCAAATTAGGGTTCTGTCAAGCAGCCATATGGAAAGTTCTAACATGCTCTAAGAGCTCGGTACTCAAATGCAGTCTGCAGGAGATAGAGCAGCAGAGTCAGCTGAGATCTGAACTGTTCAAGAATATTATACCTTGGCAGATCACAGAGTACGATCATTTAGTATGTACATATCTTTACCAAATAAACTGGAAGGATATTAAAGAGCAGTGCAAGGGACCTCTATTTGATTAATCAATGAATTAATCAGTAGGCCATCATTCTTTGGAGCCTTACAGCAGGGCTCATGGCCATCTGAACACAAGAATAGCAGGTGTCCTGCATATTCATGTCAGTACTGACCTTAAGAATATCCTGAGCAAATTGTTTAGTACATCAGTTGGTTGAAATACACGCAAGACCAAGACTATGAACGTCCTCTGTTTCCTCTTGAAATTGCTACCTGGAGTCTAACAGATCAGCAGACAGCTCTAGAAAGAATACATCTGAGAGGAAAAGAGTTTTCTCTGTACATGAGACTTGTTTAAAGGTCAGAGACAAAGTCAGAAAAATACAAATAAGCTCAGATATAAGTTCTATTAAAAATAAACAATAACAACAAAAAAAGAATAGGAATATTCGAAAGGGGAACAATAAAAAAATACTAATTCAGTGAGGAAGCTTCAAGAAAAAAGCAGAAAGAAACTAGTTCATCTTAGGTGGTGGTAAGAGGGCCATTAATTTAGAGGGAGGAGAATGATAGATAGTTCTAAAATTAAAAACAATTTCCCATTTTTCCTTCATAGACTGTCTCCAGAAGATGAATGTTCCAAATATATTATAGACTATGAAATCTAAGTCCATGTGTTCTTCTCCAGACCACAGGTCCTTTTAATTCACATGGTGCAAACTGCTACACAATATTTAGTAAATAAGTTCCTGATTAAACCACTGTAGTAATATAAGCATTCCATCAACTTATTTTCAGCCTGCTTCTGTAAACTGAAAATAAACACAATTATATAGAGTAGGAAAAGATTATATATTTTTTGGATTATATATTTTTTGGACAGCTACATTTAGACTATTAGACTCTGTTTTCATCCTCAGCACAGCTGCAAGACTGTTTTTGTTAAGCTGCTTCCAATGACCCTCATACAAAGATAAATTTTCTGTGTCATCGACCCACCGGGTGCCGCACCGCCTTGGTGGTTGCACCATCAGGGTCATCGACCTGCCGGGTGCCGCACCGGCGGGGTGGTTGCACCGCTGGGGTCATCGGCCCGCCAGGTGCCAGTGCCAGGATTGTTGCACCTCTGGGGTCATCGACCCACTGGGTGCCACACCGCCGGGATGGTTGCACCACCGGGGTTATTGTGATGTGAAAAAACTCCACAACTCGTGAACATTGTAAAGTAGGTATGTAGTTTATTCAATGCTGAGGCGCATGCGGGATAGCTCCACCAAAGACATGGGCGCATTTTCACAAAACCTATCCCTCTATTTATTTCCCAAAATGTTGCATATGCATTAAGTTTCACAATACATTTTTTCTCAATTATTCTCATAATTTTCTCAATTAACTTTCTGCAGGCTAAATTAATAAATATTCTCGACCACAATGTACTCATTTTGCTCAAGTAACCTTTAGTTTCAGTTTATTGTCACGCAGTGTTGCTTTCCAAGGGGCCTCTGGAGCTTTCTTCACCAGAGTGTGGTGGATCCAAGCACTCTGTTCCCTGATCTTAATCGCAGTGAAGGTGGTGAGAAGCACCTGGAACGGTCCTTCCCACTGTGGTTCCAGAGTCTTTTCTGCAAAAGACTTAATATATACATAATCTCCGGGCTGTATACCATGCAACCCTCTGCTCTGAGTTCCAGCCACATGTTTTCAACTTTTCTGAGTTGCTTACCCAGGGCCACCACGTAGGTGGTCAGTGTTTCTTCTCCAACTTGGGTAGATGTTCCCCTTTGCACCCCATATGGTCTCCCATAAAGCATTTCAAAGGGACTTAACCTTTTTTTGGTTCTGGGTTTAGTCCGAATCCGCAGCAATGCCAGCGGGAGAGATTGGGGCCAGGGCAAACTAGCTTCCTGCCCTAGTCTCACAATTTGCTGTTTAACCAGATGAGTCATTTTCTCTACTTAGCCACTTGATTGAGGATGGTATGGAGCATGGAGTTCCCAGTCAATGCCCAAGTGCTGACTAATTTGCTGCACTATTTTTGAAATGAAGTGTGCTCCTCTATCTGAGAATATCAAGGCTGGAACTCTGAAGCGTGGTATTATTTCTTGTAACAGGACTCTGGTTACCTCCCGGGCTTTGGCGGTTCTGGTGGGGAAAGCCTCTGGGCATCCTGAAAAGGTACCTGTTAATACCAGCAAATATCGATACCCCCCCTTTTCTCGGCAATTCTGAAAAGTCGATTTGCCACTGTTGCCTGGGCCCTAAGCCCTTTCCAATTTGACCAAGTTTTGGTTTTAGGGGTATTCTTGGGGTTAGTCTGGAGGCAAAGGTCACACTGCTGGGTCACTCGAGTGACAGTAGCGTATAGATTCCTGGCAGTGATCCTTTCAATGAGATAGTCATACAGAGCATCTCTTCCCCAGTGTGTTTTCTGATGTTCCTCCCTTACTAATGACCATAATAAATGGGAGGGAATAACCAATTTCCCATCTACAGTAGCCCATCCCTCTTGATTATAAATTCCTTTCTGACTATTAATTAACTTCCTGTCCTTCTTATTATATCTTGACTTACCTTCAAGGAAAATCTGCCCATCTGGAGCCAATGCTCCCTCAACGGTGGGCTCACCTTCTGTTGCTTCCTTTGCCTCTCTGTTCGCCAGTTCGTTTCCTTCTTCCAATTCTGAGCTCACCTTCTGGTGTGCCTTAATGTGCATAACTGCCACCTTCTCAGGCAGCTGGACTGACTCCAATAGTCGCATTATCTCTTGAGCATGTTTGATGTTCTTCCCTTGGGAGTTCAGCAGTCCCCTTTCTTTCTAAATGGCTCCATGTGCATGTACAACCCTAAATGCATATCTTGAGTCTGTATATATGTTTATTCTCTTTCCTTTTGCTATTTCTAAGGCGCGGGTCAGAGCAATTATCTCAGCCTTTTGCACAGAGGTACCTGTTGGCAAAGGTCCAGATTCTATTACCTCTCTGCAGGTGGTAACTGCATACCCAGCATGTCGTTTTCCGCTGATGACGTAGCTGCTCCCACCAATGAACCAGGTTTCTGCATCATCCAAAGGAGTGTCCTTCAGATCTGGCCAGCTGGAATAAGTAGCTTCAATAGTCTCGAGGCAGTTGTGGTATACCGGCTCCCCTTGGTTTCCACTGAGAAGAGAAGCTGGGTTGACAACATGAGTTACCACTATTTCTACACCATCTTGTTCTACCACAATGGCTTGGTACTTCAGGAACCTTTGTGGGGAAAGCCAGTGCCCGCCTTTCACTTCGAGCACTGCGGACACTGTGAGAGACACTAGCACAGTCATTTTCTTGCCCTGGGTGAATTTGCGTGCTGCTTAGAAATTTAGCACAACTGCTGCAACGGCTCTGAGGCATCCCAGCCATGCCTTAGCCGCTGCATCTAGCTGCTTGGAAAAGTAAGCAACTGCCCTTCGATACAGACCCCGGTCCTGGACTAGTATCCCCAGAGCAATCCCCTGTTTCTCATGGGAAAACAGGAAAAATGGTTTACTCACATCTGGGAGTCCCAGAGCTGGAGCTGACACGAGAGCATTCTTCAGCTGGTGAAAGGCTCGCGTGGCCTCCTTTGTCCACTGGAGGTCTCTGTTTCCACTTGTAATGAGCACATACAGAGGTTTTACGAGTAGTCCACAGTTCTAAATCCAGAGTCTTCACCATCCCGTCATCCCCAGAAAGGTTCGCAGTTCCTTTATCGTCTGAGGTTTCGGGGTTTGACATATCGCTTCCTTGCGATCTTGCCCCAAAGTCCGTTGTCCAGCACTAACCTTGTAGCCCAAGCAGGTCACTTTCTGTTTTAACACCTGAGCCTTTTTCTTTGATACTTTGTACCCCTGGAGTCCTAGAAAGTTCAAGAGGCTTACTGTCCAAGCCACACACGCCTCTTTTGTTCGAGTGGCTATCAGCAGGTCGTCTAGGTACTGCAGCAGCTTTCCTTCTTCCTGTGGAGCTTCCCAGGACTCTAAGTCTTTTGCAAGTTGTTCCAAACAAGGTGGGAGAGTTCTTAAATCCCTGGGGCAACACTGTCCAAGTGAGCTGAGTTTTATGCCCACTCTTAGGGCTTTCCCATTCGAATGCAAAAATTTTCAGGCTGGCTTCATGGATAGGGAGGTAAAAGAAGGCATCTTTCAAATCTAAAACGGTAAACCAGGTTAGCTCAGGTTTGCCACTACAGGGTAAAGATCCTCAGTTATCTTATTGACAGCTTGTAAATCCTGCAACAATCCTAATTGCAAAAGGTTCTCAATCACCGGGCTAATTCCTTCTCTATCTTCCTTTCTCAAGGGGTACTGCTTAATTCTAACTGGTGCTTCCCTTCCTTAAGTTTAATTAATATGGGGGGGGGGGGGGGGGATTT
>WKFP01013191.1:109481-141676 GCA_011057875.1 Pterocles orientalis | reverse complement strand
TCCCTTCTTTTCCACCTTCCAGCATTCGCAGCGTCCTGCTCTTCTGAAGGACACGGCCACAGGAGGCTGAGTGGAGGGACCAGCGGTACAGACCACCTCCCTTCTCAGCCAGCACCTCACTTTGGGGGGCGCAAGGAGGCCAGAACGAGGAATTCACCAAGGCTGTTGCTGCTGCCAGTGCTCCCACGACCAGCCAAGACCCGGAAGGATGCCTCTCCCAGGAAAATGCTCTTGCCAATAAAGGGTTTTGGTCAGACCTGTCCCATGCAGTGCACTCAATCAACAGAGGTCCCTCGGGGCAGGAGGAGCTCTTCCTCACACCACAGTCCCTTCCATCACACCCACTGCATCAGTACTGAGTGTTTGTCCCCTCCACTGCTGCCACTTCCCACCTCCACCCACCTGACACGCCTATGCCCATGTGTCTCTACACCCATCTCAGCTGTGTGAAGGCTGTAACTTCAACCAAAGCACAGCAGGGAAGCTACAGCTGCTGTTGCCCTGTTCTCTGGTCTCTCAAATGACTAAACTGTGTTTTGCTATGTGGGGTTATCCTCAGGTGAAACCTGTCATTTCAGCCCCAATCTTTTAAACACGAGGTTTTCTATCACATTAGTTTCTCCTATACTGTTCCAATGTTCCTTTCTTCAATTTATACTTGTCCTCTGTAGATCCTCTGGCATCCTGAGCTCAGGCTGGTGGCTTTTCTCCTGCTCTAGTTTTGTTGATAGTAACCCGAGTGAAATCTACCCATTGGAACCAGGAAGATAAAGTACAAGCGCATTATGTCCCATGATGTGTAAATGTGGGTGCGAGAGATACTGTACCTAGACTTCCAGAAAATGAAACACAATATTCCTCCCTACATTGCAGGACTGAAATTCTATAAGAGCTACCAGGATCACAACTGGTATGGCAACTACATTTGCCTTGTGTACAAAAGGAAATGCAAGGATATGTTCCCTTCCAACCTGAGATATTCTGGGATTCTATGATAGCACAGACGAAAAATTACTAATTGCTGTAAGATTCTTGTTCTTTATTTCAACCCATTTTTTTTGCCTCAGCCTTTCTCCTTCCCTAGGATGAATAAAGTAAATTGTACATGTTTAACAGATCTTTATTGATATTTTTGTTATATCTCTTAAATGATCAGGGTGGATCTATCTCTCACATTCCTTACCTCATTTGCCTCCTTCCCCTTCCATTTTTCTGAGGCATACAATATTTTTATCCTAATGGAAATTAAAGCAACAGGGCACCTTAAAGAACAGTGAATTATCACTCTTGCTAACAAATGCAAAGCCATACCCGCTAGGATATGATCTAGTTTGTGCAAAGATTGTCTCTGAAACTGGTGCCCAGTTACGGTGAAGATAAAAATTTAATGTTGAGGCATTAATAAATGCATTCATATCTGCCTTGGTCTTTTAATTAAAAATTATTGAAGGGTTTGAACTACTGCAGGCAGGGGAGAAGATAAGCTTTGTACTTAGCCCCCTCGTGAGTGCATTTCAGAGTCTATTCCACCAAGTGCTTTCTGTCATTCTTCCGTTTTTCCACCACTTTGACACAGACAGGAATACACAAAGGGGGCCAGAACTCTGTTGACCAAGACAAAGACCTCGAGGCCTGTGCCTACCTGTACAAACATCTGACCTAACAGATCAGTTCTTAAAACTTGTCTGATCCGTGAACACACAGAGCAAGTCAGGTGTGATATATTGTTACTGAACAGAGATACACAGCATCGGTCATTAAAAAGTTAATCATTACATCCAAATCTATCAAAAGCAACTAAAAAAAGGCCCAAAAGTGGGTCTGTCTAAACAGCTTAAAGAATATTTTTGCTTTCAGCTAAGCACTTAAACATCAATGCACTTTCAAAGTGGAGTGAAGATTGCAAAGCGACTAATCCTGGAGAAGAACCACATCTTTGCTCCACCAAATCTGGTAGATGAACTGACAGGAAAACAGGCACAAAGGACATGTGAATCCCCTGTAGACCTGGGTGTCCCAAGCGTGAGTCTGCAGAATAATGCCTCCCTTATTAATGGATGCTGCATTTTTTTTTACTGATCAGGACCAAGCTGTTTTGCATCCTAACGTTAACAGGTGTCTTCTGATTTTTTAAAAATACCAAACTTAGTATATCTATAATTTTGTTCAACAGCTAAAGAGTTGAGTTCTGCTCACTATAGCATTCTAAATGGCTCTTCATCCAAGAAGGGTTTTAGGAGTCTTCTAGGAAATTACCCCATTCCTTAGGTATACAAAAACGTCCTTTCAGCCACATGGAAGGAAGATTCCTTTCTAGTGGACAGGCCTTTTCTAGTCGATCATTTCCTTCCAGACTGGACCTGGTGGGACCACGGAGGTCCTCAAGGCTGAATTAGGCCTGTGGAAACTTAGAGACAGCCAGTGCTGGACTAAGCAGTTAAGGGTGAAGAAAAAGGGAAGCAGGGGGCAGAGAGGTGGGAAAGAACACAGGCCTAAAGAGAGGAAAGGTGCAACACCTGAGCAAAGACTTTTATTTTGAGTTGAAAAGGGCTCTTGTTGCTTTTTCTAATAACACACAAAATTTCAAAGCTACAATCGATACATGGCATTTCTGACATGCCAGGGTCAAGTTCACATGTATGACCAGGAAAAACTAATACTCTTTACCAGCACTTAACTGTATCATCTCCATTTTTAATCTCCTCATCCATCACCTTTCTGTTCCTTTTGCCAGTCTCTCCCTGGCAGCCACTTGAAGTTGAGTATGTGGTAAGTCCAGTGATCCTAGCTGGTTGCCAAATTACACATAACAAACATGTGCATTCAATATTTTCATCTGCGGCATTTTTTTCCAGAGTAGCAATGGGAAGGACACATTGCTCTTTGGAGTGGTTTACCATTATTTAGCTTATCTGTCTCAGCTACAATTCTATTTTAATTAATTCTACTGCTCAGTTCCTTTGAAATAACAGAGAGACCATCTCTTCCAGAATATAAATGCAGACTCAGCAGTCTAAAACTACCATCAATAAAACACCGGTAGATTTATGCAAGATATATTTTAACCCAGAAAAATACTACTCTGTCCTAGCAAATGGTTTACATGGGCAATGAGCCCATAGATGAGATTGCAAGTATCTAAAGGAAACAAATGAGTTTGCTCCATAATGCATACATGAAGCATCAGAATAGCACACATTGTTCTCTGCTGATGCTTACATACTGTTAGAGGTGAATGTGGAGAGCACCCAGTTCTGAACAGACCAGAACTTAAAATATTTTCATTTTCTGTTTTAATATTTGTGACTCTCTACTGTTTTCTTATGCTTGAGAGACGACAATCGCACACCAATTCTCAAGTGTCTCAAGTCTTGCACACTGTAGAAGTAACACAACCACGAACGTCAATCAATCTTTGCTTCTAGAACCATATACACTAGCACTATGTAAATACAGTATATTATCTGAATTACCCTTTGGCATTTAATTTTAAGTCAAATACTCCGAGTGCTGACTTACACAAATGTTATGATAGCCACGCCAAACACTCCAGCAGAGGATATCAATATTTTAATACAAGCTAGTTCCCATAAAAATCCAATACATCATATGGTTGTTGTCATTTACACCACCACTTTAGAGAAACTGATGGTGATGTGCACTTGTAGCAATATCAATGAAAGAGTAAGCATGAGATGCTGATCAAATATGTGGGTTTTTAACATACTACAAGTAATTTAAGAACCACTATCAGCTGTGCATAAAATAAAAACCCAAGAATATTAAAGTAACAAACACATCTGAAAATAGAGCTCAGATGGTTCTCGAGAGACCATGTTGATGAGCTTTTTTTTCCCAGAGCAGGATCAACTCTCTGTACCACTCCTGAGAGACAACTTGTGCTCAAAGGCCTCCAACAATTCCATCCCCTTTTCAAACCGCATCAAACCAGAGAGACTAAATCTCCTGCTCAACCTCATATATCCTTTTTTTCCTGAAGAGTGTTACTATGTCTACCCTCACCCTTCCCACCATGAAGGATTACTTCTCATCTTGTCAGCTGCATTCCTGTTTCCACAGCCACTATGATGTCTGCCTTTCCTCTACCCCCAAACAGAAGGGTATCACTAACTCATGGTCACTTTGTCATCCACTATTCTTTGCAGACGTTTTTCTGCAGAACTGCTTTTGACTTGTCATTGACCATCCTATGCTGATCACTGCACCCAGTTGCATCCCAGTTCTTTAAAAGCAAATTCCCCCAAACTGTCAGAATCGTTTTCTAATCCTTTCTTTCAGTGCTTGTAACCCTCCTGCTACTTGCACATTTAATAAGTGTACTCTACTCCAACATGAAAGTCACAGAGTGGAGCTGACTTTACTATGGATTGTGCCAAACAACTTTAGGGAGAAGAAAACACGAAATACATTTCATAATAGGATGTTGATCTTCTGTTTGTTTGTTTTAGTGCTATGGACTGAATTTCTCAAATTTGCCTAGTAAAATACAAAAGGAGACATACTTTTCCCACTATTCTATTTACACCCTAAATGGAAAGATGGTTACATGCTATATCCCCTTGTTGACTACACTTGAATTTACTTTTTTTTATAATTCTGCTAAAATATTGTCCAGAAATGTAAGATCAATTACATTTTCTAGCATTACCTATTGCTCAACACTGTAGTGTTCTGGAGATCATCCAGCAATCTTATTACTGAATTTCCAATCCCTTCAGCACAATCAAGGATTTAAAAACTACTGCTCCCTGTGCATAGTATTCTTCCCTGAAACTGGAGGGTGGTGTGAGGAAGCAAAAGTAATACCTGTGTCCACCAAAGAAAGGGAACAGATTCCTTCCATGAAACAAGTCAGGGCATCTGAATTTCTCTGTGCACCTGTAGAGATTAAATTATTATTTCCTCCTAGAGGCCTGGAAATCTTAAATCAAATAATCAACCTGTTAATTCTCTTAATTTTTTTCTTTATAAACAATTTCTTTTTTTTGCCTTATAAACCAATAGAGAAATTTCTTTAATAGACTATTAAAGGAAAGAAAAAAAAAAAGTCTTTTTGTATTGGCAAATGATTTACCATAACTATGTTGACTCTGAGCAGCCAGTAGGGACTTTGGTAAAGTTGCAGCATGGATATCGATAGGATTGATAGGACAAGGGGTAACAGTTTTAAGCTGAAAGAGAAGAGATTTAGATTAGCTACTAGGAAGAAATTCTTTACAGTGAGGGTGGTGAGGCAGTGACCCAGGTTGCCCAGAGAAGCTGTGGATGCCCCATCCCTGGAGGGGTTCAAGGCCAGGCTGGATGAGGCTTTGAGCAACCTGGGCTAGTGGGAGGTGTCCCTGCCTATGGCAGGGGGATGGGACTCGCTGGTCTTTAAGGTCCCTTCCAACCCAAACCATCCTGTGATTCTATGATACATTTATATATATATATACACACACACACATGTATAGTACATATATATGTGTATATCTATATTTAAGTTTGTGGAAAGCATGTCTTGATTTTGCACCATCATCCGCTGTGATGGAAACATTGGCTGGAATGATTTGGTGACTTCATTGTCCAATCTGGAAACATGCCTGCCTATGTATACTGTGCACAGAGCCAGAATGCAAGCTGTTCAACCATGTGCATGTGTAGAAAACACCCTTCCACAGTAAAATCACACGTTAGAAGCAATATCTGATTGAGATACTTAACAGAGTTTACCCTCCAACTCTTTCGGTGTTGACACCCCTCCCACACCTCATAGTTAGGACCACAACCTGACCTTGTCTTTTCTTTCTTAATACAAACTTCTGCCACCTCTATCCCCCATTCCTCCTGCTTTGCCTTTAGAGCTAGGGACCGCGCA
Organism: Pterocles orientalis; assembly: GCA_011057875.1. Lineage (NCBI taxonomy): Eukaryota > Metazoa > Chordata > Aves > Pterocliformes > Pteroclidae > Pterocles > Pterocles orientalis. The sequence continues at coordinate 135,798 of WKFP01013191.1, read as the reverse complement.
CAATGTCAGAGTCAAGATGTCCTCAAAACTGCGTCAAGCATCTCCGTTTGTGAAAGCTCCTAGTTCTCAAATTCATTTCAGAGCCTCCTACAGGAGAAGAAAAGCCTTCTTGGGGCATTCAAGTCATAAGTAAGAAATCAACAATTACACGTGTACGCAGTATCTCTGTTTCCCAGAAGCTCGCATAAACAAGTTCAAGACCACTTCTTGGTTCCAGGGCAGGTTCTAGCCCAAGTGATGTTTCTAAATCATTCCTTGTTGGTTCTAGTTGACTTTAGGGTTCCAGATCATGTTCTAGCTTACTTGAAAGGGCTAGATTGAGTTCTAGATCATGTTCTAGCCTGCTTGAAAGTTCTAGATCACTCTATGATTCTAGACTGGTTTCCAGGCTGGCTTGGGGCTCCATTGGGTTCTGAGGAGGGAAGGACCTACTTCAGGCAGCTGTTTTGGCATTGCAGCAAAAATGGCCTTTTCTCTGTTCTGAAGGAAATAATAACAGTAATAACAACAATTTACCAAAAACACAAAAGAACTTATCACGTAACGTTTACACACACGTACACAAAAGTGATTTCACTTTTACAAATGCTGTTGCACTTGTAATATATTTCCAGCGTCAAATCCCACAGAAGATTACAGTGCAGCTGTGCAAAACCCTCCCCAGAGAACAGGATTGCCACAGGTCGGTCTTCTAAATAGACCCTTCTTCCGGTGCTGAACTTTGGACCCCTAACAGTATAATGCCTTTTGACCTCTTTTGAGCAGCTCTTATCCCAGTCCAGAGCCCTTTGGACCTCTGGAAAACCCCTCAGCACAGTCAGCAATGACACAGCACATCATGTACACACAGATCAGTTATTAAAGTTTAACAAATTCCACCTCATCTGCCAATTTACATTAATTTCTGGACATACAACTCACTCTGCCCTGCTATAAAAATTACCTATAATTCTCTTAGCTGCTTTCTAAGAACAAAACAATAAGACTGCAGGTAATGAAATAGCGCCAAAATAACTTAAAATGTTTTGAGTTCTAGCACTTCCCTACCAAAAAAACACTACAAGAAGTTCCTCTCAATAAACAATATGTTTCCCTAACACTGCATGTGTGTCTGCACAGCTTTCATTTTATACTAGTCTCAAAAACAGTGATCAGTTAGCCTGTATTTCTGTAATACACATAAACACACAAATAGATTTGTGTAGGATTGGGAAAAAACCCCACCACTCTGATGTGTTAGAAGCAAACCACCTCCTCCAGCTGTACTATTGCGCATTACTTCTAGGATTTGCTAATTTTGCAGAAACATTCATTTTTTCATTTTTGAAAAAAAATCTAAACCTGGATGGATCAAAATTTAATTGCTGTAAAAGAACTCTGCCTTAGGTCAATTGCAACTTGCACTTTACCAGTTATTTTGAACTGCTGCGAGGTGAAAAATTGTGTAAGCGCCCATGAGCAGTGATGAGTCATCGTTATATCAGTGCCGCGTGGTGGTTACCCGTCACTGCTTTCACTGCATCTGACTGTGCTGGAAGAGTTGGATTTCTGCACAGCTGAAGCACCTGCCTGCAGCAGACACGCGAGGCCAAGGTTTGCCCGGTGTACAGAGGTGTGTGTGGGCACACGTGTGTGCAGCCGCCAGCTCCACGGACCGTCGTACCATCCTCATTGATAAGCTCTGCTACCAGCTGCGATATCATGAGTGACAGAGGGAAGCTGTTCAGCTGCCCTTTCCTCCAGCCAGCAAATGGGTTACCATTAACTTTGCAACAATTTGGAGATTCTCCTGCCCCTTTGATAATGATTACTAACTGGGCAGGACTTCAAATTTCGGCAGAGAGCTCCTCAAATTCTGCTTCATTCTTAAAACATAGCCGGTTTTGGAAATACTACATTTATGTGGCACTGGGCTACAATATACTTTCATGAGTATATTGTAGCCCTTCACCCTCAGGGGTGGCTGCATAGGCCCCCCCCCCATATGTCATTGGATTGTAGCTGAGCATTTGGATGAGACAAAGCTGCCTCCTCGTATGCAAATAAATAATGAAGAGGAAGCGTGACAAATACTTGAAATGCTAGTGGACCACATGAAGCAGCAGGGTTGTGCAATCAATCCTGACAAAATTCAAGGGCCATCCCAAATAGGGAAATTTTTAGGAATTCAGTGGCACTGTGGGCATTGGGAAATATTACTCAAAGCCCGACAGAAAATTTTGGATCTTGCGGTACCACAAAATAAAAATGAGACACACAGATTTTGGCCCTCCTGAACCGGCTGAAACAGCAGCCACTGGAAAAGACAATACTGTCTTCATCATGAAACCCAGGCAAGAAAAATGGGAATATGTCCCTGCAACTGTTATTTGCGAGAATAACTAGATGGTATAGAACTTTAGTTTACAGATCCTACGCAATGAAAAGTACCTGTTTACTGCAAGGGTCCATTTGGAAGAAGATAATGCCCACACAGCCTGACATAGATGTGAAGACCAGTGTGACCATCAATTGATTTTTCATCACAGATGACAGACGACCCTTTAAGAATAAAATTATTGACTTTACGCCATCATTGTAATCAAAGTATGGGCTAGGAAAACAGGTTTTTTCTTTTAGGAAAGAGATCGTGACCACCTTTAACCTCAGAAAACTGAGTACAGTTCACAAAGGAACAGGATTCTGGACTGAGGCTGTTGATCCCAGGTGACTCCACTTCACTGGGAAAGGTATTTACTGCCTTAATTGGACAAGGGAAAAAGGGGTACACGTGGGAAAAAATGTTTGTGAATGGACTTTATCCCCAGGATATGAATGCACTGACCCTGAGTGTTCCCCTAGTGCTTGGTAGAGATACCAAGGGAGAATGAACCAGACACACATGGAATGCACTACACAAAGTCATGCCTTTACGCCCAATTCCTAAATCTTGAAATATATTTACAGAATAAATGATATAGAGATTGTGATTCATCTACAGGTCAAAGGACTGATTGAAATACTAGGGCCTGAGCAGTGAGGCCCTGAACCAAAGTTGACCTCTTGATGTACCTCACAACCTAACAATATATCTAATATGTATAATATTGATCACATATGCAATGTATAACCTTATGAATATATGCCAATTTATGAAAGCTTTGTTGTAACGCTTATAGAGCATTGCTGTAACGCTTGCTGTGTAAGATTTGTCAGCAGAAAGACACTAATTGCATAACAGTGCCAAAATTCAGCACGGATGTGCCCTATTGCTACGCATCACAAAAAAATGTGTCAAGTCACGACACGGTTTATTGAGAGATACATAATCCAGATTAGTAGATTCTTTGTTCTTGTTATCTCCCCTCTCCTGCCCCGGCTAGGCTCGAGATGGAAGTTAACAAGGAGAAAACCACACCAGATGTTCTTCTCACTTTAAGATAGTTGTTCGTTCAACTGTATAAAAGCAGGGAACGTTTGCAGGGAAATTTGGAAGCCTCCTCTATACAGTGGACGCACTGTATAGAGATTTCCCAGTTGCCGGGACGGGTTCTCCAAATCCTCTCTGCAACCGGGCTCCCCAGGGACTGCAGATCTGGATGATCCCCTCCTCCCTGATGGTCAGGAGGAAGAAGGAACCCTTTTCTCTCTTCACCACCAACCATTTCATCCAGCAGCAGTTGAACACGTATTTACCTTTTTGTTAAAGTTATGTTACCTTTGGAATGGTGTAGAGCTCCTGAAGATGACTGAAGGTCACATATTTTGTTTGACGACTGGAACATGCTGGAAGAGTCCGAATGCTAAGTGTCAAAGCAGGCTCTGAAACATAAATTTAGTTTGAGAATTTGCTTTTTGTTTTTTTACTGAAAGCATATGTTTGGGGAGAAGCCCCAAGGCTTTAGATTTACATGCTTTTATCTATTCAGGCAAACAAACCTGGGTAAGGGAAATTATCTGGGTAAGGGAAAAGCCAGCACTAGTGGACTATTAAACATCAATCTTGGTTAGTGGGTACCTAAGGATACAGCTCAAAGTTAGTCTTACCAGAAGTACATGTACTTCTGCCTGTTGCCTGATCTTCTTCATATGTGCTCTAGTTTCCATTGGTCATGATGACCATCACCTCCCACATAAGTTACCAAAGTCCAGCTGGTGGGTGATGATAATTTGTGTACTTCCATCATTTCTGATCACATTTTATCCTTGACAATGATAGCTAAGGAGTATTGATCTCATAAGTCCTGTCCCTATTCACTGGCTCAAATTAAACAGCCTTTTGCTTTCACTGTGTTTGTCAAAACCTTTCTGATATGCCTCACCCACAAAGGATTTTGCTGCCTTTCTTAAAAAGGTACACTTTTGCTGCAAAGTTAGAACAACCTTGGGTTTTTTGCTGCTAAGATAACACTCTCTGCAGGTAATGCTTTCCTTTGAACAGTTTGTTCTCATTTCTTCAGTGATTTTACAAGGTCTTCTTTATCTCTTCATCGCAGACTAATTCATTATAAATGTCCACAGCCTGTCTCTGGCCTCTACAGCGTAACACAGCAGCTTGCTCAGCTGCTGCTGATGCAGTTTGCCGTAGTTCAAGTAGCTGTTTCACATCCTCCACACCCCTGGCAAGCTTTCTTCAGGGATCTGCTGCATCTTGCTGGCCACTAGATTAGACAAGCCCCTGGTTAACGTTGGTTGTTTTTTGCTTAGTTTCGTCTTGCAAATATTTCACAAAATCCTCGACACCAGAGCAGCCCCGCTGGCTATGCCTCAGTTCCTTCCCAGGCAATGAAGAAACACCCCGGTAATCCTATGTCCTAACATATTCCAGGGAGTCTCACGAGTCAAGAATTCATGGCCTTAAGAGTCCATTTCCAAAAGCAAGTAATGGATGCCTCGCCCCACTCCCGTTTCAGCCGCACTGGTGGGCAAAGCCAAGCCTCACCAGGGTCCAGGTTCTCTGTGTGCTGTTAAGCTGACAGAGACTTTAATACAATCCATGGTGTCAGTGATGCTGTGTCACCACGTTTGATTTCCCCCTCAAATTTCACTTGAGGTTACTTCCCAAAGTAAGTATCCATACGGGGAAAAATTTCCAAATTTTAAATTCTCCAACAGCACTAACAACCTGAGCTGTGTTTTCCAATGGAGAGGGAGTCAAGCTGGGCTGTGCAGAGACTCACACATTTTCAGATGACTATCCTCTGGTTGGACGTCAAAGGCTGTACACCTTCACCCTACCTAAGCAAGTACAGCCATGGAAAGAGGCAGTCCTGCCCTTCTCCCCCATTGCTTATTTCCACATCCCTTCCTTGTGCCAGCTTTTCAGTAAATATACAGGTTTGAGGCCAGAGAAACTATACCCTTCTTCTCTGGGGTAATCTGTGCAGACTTTTCAAGACCAGGTAACCCACCAGTTGTCCTTGGTCAGCACCACAGTTTCTCCAAGCGAGGGTTGCAGTCCCGGCTCCAAGCCCTGTGCCACACGGTGGCACAGTCGTGCCACAACATACATTCAGTCTTTGCAAAAGAGAAACCACCACGAGTAAATAATCTGACAGCAGCAAAATATCAAGAGTCGTGAGTCTGTAAACGGCTCGAATGACAGTTTCTCCACCCATCATGATTAGATTTTTTTTTTAAACACTTGTATCTTTGCAGAATAGCCCAAACTGCTTTTTGTGCAGATCTGATGTTCTCGCTCTTGAAACTTTGCGTAGTAAGAGCCGTTGTTAGGAGACAACGTAAAAAAAAAAGGAGAAAAGGGACTCACTACTCCTGGAGCGAGTCTCACTCCTGAATAGCTGCTTTGTTCTAGCTTTGGTATGTCTTCTCCATTCCTTGGTGTTTCAACAGCAAGAGAGCAAAACCCAATTACTCTTAAAGTAAAGCTGTGAAATGGAGAAAGTTGAGAAGGCAACACGGAGCACAGCAAGCCATCTAGGAGAGCACTTTTGGCTCTGCCCGAGGAATACGAGTTCCCTGCCATTTGACTGTTAGGCTCATGGTGAACAGCCCGAAAAGTAGGCAAGGGAGCAGGCAAACCACCTGAAAATGACAGGCTGCAGCCACCGTTAGGAGCAGAAAGTGCCTTTCTGCATGAAACCCCTGTATCTTCTCCTGCAGGAGGTGGGATGTAGATGCGCACGGATGGTTCAGTCACACCTTCAGTGTCAGTAAAAGCAAGAAATGGGAAGGACGTTGATCAGAGGGGGACCCCAGCACACAGTTTCAGACTGGCTGACCAAATCCTAGATGTTTTAGGGACCTGACCTGTATGCTGTCTCAATACAGAAACAAGATGGTACTGGATAGTACAAAACATTTAACGAATACAACTGCAGCTGGTTGCAACCTTACAAGCTTAAGCTGAATTAAGGGGAAGCAATACTGTTCTGCTGACTCTAGTAATCAACTTTTTAAATGCATTAACTTGCTGAACAAACTACATGCCTGAGTTTTGGGTTTTCTTCTTTATGATTGGCCTCAATTACTAAACTTCTATAATGTTTGGAGACAAATGCAAGAAATACAAGACAGCGTATCTGCAAATACTTAAAGCTCTGCTTTTGAGCAGAGGCTGTTTTGTAGCTATACTTCTTTGAAATGCAATACTCTGACTACTGATCGGTCAAACCCCATCCACTTGTGTCTGGTATATTTTGAATGCTTTCCGGTAGAGCCTTTAAGACTTGCAAGTTATGAAATTAAATATAATTTTGCTGTTACTTTTATATAGACCATTGAGTTCACTAACTGCCATTAAAATAAACCAGGCCTTGTAAAATTAAAGAGTATGTGTAGGAATTACAGTACTATGTAGATTTCCTGAACAGCCTGCCCTGTGGGTCTGCCCTCACTGCTCCATCTATGATTATTTTTATCCATACAACCGAATTTTAGTTCTCCAATATGACTTGTTTGTGCCTCTAGGCAGTGAACAGATGCATCTCTCTTTCAAGCCAAAATAAATAATGTTGTTCAAAGATTATGGTTTCTTAGTCCATTCAAGTCTAGAAAGAGTATCTTCCAAGAGTGTTGTTGGTTTGTTTTTTTCCTGCGCTGTTTCCTCACAATACAGACATCTTCTGTTGTAGCCTTGTGCTTACACAGCCAGTGCAAATGTGGGCTTGCTTTCTTCTGTTCTGATTTCCCAAAGGGCACAGGGAACACTGAGCATTATTTTAAGCTTGGTCAGCAGTGGGCACACTGAGCATTGTACTGACAAGTGTTTACAGAAACTTTACACAGGTAAAGAGAGAGATTATTTGCTAATGTTATACTTCCAGGAAATCCTTCCAGCTAATCATTACTAGTCATATTTAACTTTACCATATGTGAAATTTTCTGGGGCTCAGATAATTTTTTTTAATTATGATTTGCTAAGCTATATTTTTAAAGCATGGTGCTATTTGTTATTAACAATCCTCATGCTGACTTTCTAATCAGCGTAATTAATGTGCTCAAACTGAAGTGCAATTAATATGGGGAACTTTCATACTATTCTTTATCTAGAGAAAACCACTAGTGAATTTATAAATACAGTTTACACCTATAGTTGTACTTCTTCTAACAGGTAGTAACTCTTTTGCTCTCAAAGAGTTTTCCCTTTAACTTCATCTTTTTTCCATCAAAAAGATGCCTTTAACAGAAGAAACCAGTATACCCAGTTACTCTGTTTGAGCCTCTTTTCTGTATATCCACAATCCCAAGAGCGTTTTCTGGTTCTAGTGGTTCAGAAAGACATCCCAAAACTTGACTCATTTCTTTATTTTACTATGCTAAAGTACTGGGCTGTTTTTTTTTTTCTTATTTCAAAAGGAATAAAACAATATTCTGAGTCTTCGTGGTAGTCAGAATGAATCACCTGTCACCTTGTTAAGGACTGAGCATCTTGCAGTCAGATTTTCACAATCTACTTGGTGTACTTTACAATCGCCTGCAATGCATGAACAGAACTATATGATTTTTGTAGTTGTTCACTTAATTTCTTGTGTTATTTGTGCTTTTTTATACAGATGAAAACATCATATACATGAAATCAAGGGAATAATTTGCCCCAACATTAAGCATTGCTTCACCAAACATTTAAAAAATTTGTTTATCTATGTCAGCTCACCAGCTCCCCTTTTCCCTACATTGTAGGGGAAAAATTGAATTTGGTGACACAGAAGGAATGAGGAGAAGACCATCCTCTAAGCTGAGCAAAGGAGGAAAAAAAAAATCCTAAAATTAGGAGTACACAGCACCAGTTTTGAGCCCAAGACCATCACCCCCTAGGATAAACCCCATACTTTTAATCCTTCTTGCAAAGTGACCAGCAGCATTTTAGCGACATTTCCCAGTAGCTCTCGCCCCCCTTGGCTGCAGCCATGGCAGTGGCAGGGCTGGATTGTCCTTTTGCAGTGACCACAGTGCCTAATACCGGGTTTAAGGGCTGCTCCCCAAGGCAAGGCACCAGGTGGCAATGTCATGTCACCAAACCCAAGCGCTCCCACAGCTCTGCATTGACTATACAGTCTGTTGGGCCAGTTAGGATGGGACAGCAAAAACATTCATGTCTAAGATTTCCTTTGAAGCAAAGTCGCTGTTACGTTCAGTCATCTTGCAGTGACTTGCAACAGTCAGAGAGCTCCCTTGCTCTCAGATGAGCTGGTCAGATCGTGTCTTGGACCAGCTTTCCTCCACCAGAAGGAGATTTTCTCCCTAAGTTTGGAAGGTCTCTTTCCAAGAGCTGTCAGCCCCTTGGAGAAACAGATGTTTGAATTAAAAGAGGTTAATACAGGTTCCTCCTGGGTCTTCTTGAGGATGCAATTAATTTTCTGGAATCTGTCCCGGAGACTACTGTCATTGCATTATTACTAGCATCCACCCTTTCTATCTACTTACTCTCAATGGCTGTTTGCAATTCAGCTTGAACACTCGAGGCTGTTCCTCAGGAGGGAGAGGAGAACAAATTTTCATAACGTTTAACGGGAAATATTCTCCCAGTTAATTGTGGGTCTTCTTTTTTTTTGCATTCTGTAAGGCAGCAGGGCTCTGCACTAATCACAAGTTGTCTTCAAAACCACGTGTGGCTGGTGAAATTTCAGAGTCTCAGAATGAAATGCTTTCATTACAGTCATCTCAGTTTTGCTGCACATAGCTCTGCTTCACCGCCAATCTGCAAAGCAAAATTCACAGAAGCCGCACAATTTCTAACGCTACACTGCAACGGCTTGGTATTGAGCACAGCTCTTTGCAAAAATTTTACCTACCGTTAGCAAACCATTGCTTGAAAGGGCACATGCAACTTTTCCTGACCCCTCCTGGCCTCTCAAGCCCTGTAATGAATACTTTCTAAAGGCAAAGAAGAAGGGAAGAAGTGAAAAGGGATGAACTGCTCAAAGAAAGCAAGTCAGAGAGAATTGCAGAGCCCTTGCCAACATGATAACAAGAAAAATGCACGTAGGTTTATTTTGGCAGGAAGAAGCAGTGACTAATCACGCACAAAGGAAGTCTCTGTCGAGTGGGAGTCTGAGGAGTGGGTGAGGGAAGAAGTAAGAGAACGTCACCAGGAAAAAAAGAACATGAACACTGGCATGACAGAGAATTTATCTTTTCAGTGTGCGGCTGGGATTCCCTCCATGATGCCGCGCTCTGCATCAGCAGTACTCACCGAAACCCAGAAACTGCCACAACGGGATTTCAGGGAAACTTGTACCTACCTTGAAACCTTCCAGAGTTAAAAGAAGAATGTGCAGAGAGCATTACATTAGATGCTGAGGGTTTACATTTGACTGAAGAGGAGGAAGAGGGAACGAAGGCCATTACCTACCAAATCTGCAAGCAGGGATGCATTCCTGGTTACAGCTCTCCTTAAAAGTAAGGACAAGATGTCCTCTAGGTCAACATCTAAGGAAGTAGTTAGTAAGAATCTAGGAGTATTCCTGAACTCCTTCTGAAGTCTATTCACACCAGCACCTGGGAAACCAGCAGGGAAATCCAGCTCCTGGGCGCTGAAAATGCCAACACAGAGCTATTACAAAGACACAGACCACGGCAGCCTTTTGCTTCCTCAAGCTGTGACCCTCTGCGTATGTCTTCATTAGTTTCTGACTTATTACTTACAGTAATCTCAAAGAGGCTGACCCTGTGCATGAGCAGCTGAAGGCAATTTGTCTCTGGATCATCTGTGCAGACCACGAGTAAGGTGTTTCCAGGGCCTGAAAATCCCAGAAGAGGTGAAGAGAGGTTATCTGAAAAGCCCCATCTGCATCAGACGTCACAACCCACTCTCAGTGCAGCTGACAACCGACTCCAGATTTTCAGCATTTCCTTGTCTGAAATGTAGCAGAAATGGCCAGGGCAGGTCTGAATGGGGTTAAAAAATAATAAAGGAAATAGAAATTCACAAGTGTTAAATAACTCTTGGGAATTAGCTGGACAAAAAAATACTGCTTTTTTTTTTTTAAAGTAAAATGGAATTCACCTTTTAAGAACTCCCTGGAGGGATTTCAGCTCAAAGAAGCAGCTTGAAAAGATAAAGAACAGGTAAAAGTGTCCCAGGAGAGAAAAGAAAGTATTTAGTCTTTTCAGAGCCATTGAAAACAATTGACCAGGTGACTGCCACAAAGATAAAACTGGATACTGCGTGAAGAACAGCAGGAAAAGGCACATCACTGAAATGACAGACTGTATATAAGGAACAGAAAAGGGGGGCAAAAAAAGCCACTTTAGATTATTGATTAGTTTCCTGGGGATGCCTACGGTGTGTTGATGGCTTAGCTTTGGTTCTTCCATATGCTGGGTGCTGAGTTGAGCACCCTGTGCCCACACTAGGACCGCGGTCAGAAGCTCAAGCCAAGTTCATCTTGGTGAGCACATCCACATAAGTCAGGACTAGAGATTCAAGTCCCTGCTTTCACAACATCATGCTCATCAGATTTTCTGCTGGAAGAGCATCACTTCATCTGTGCCTGGAGCCAAAGTAAAAACTACCAGAAGATGAAAATAACAAAAATGTCCTGAGCCTCAGCTATGAAATAACTTGATTACATGAAAGATGTTCCAGGTTAAATCAATCTGAAGCAGGCTTGCTAGCTGGTTTGCTAACATTCTAGTCTGAGAAAGAAGAATTTATATATTTGAGCATCATCTGAAGAACAAAAAATCCAGCCGTTTTATGCTGTGGAGTCAGTAAAGTTCTTATCCTTAAGACTATGATTTTGCCTTGAAATTTCTGAAGCTATATGAATGCCCCCCCAAGTTATTCAGAACTCAGCCCTATGACATTTGCAGGACTATTCTTGACATCAGCAGAGATCAGAACTGTTCTATCTCTGAGTCTTATTGTATAGAGTCTTATTGTATAGCCAAATTCTTATCACAAAAAAAGATAAGTCCAGAGACACATGGATGTATCCTGAGGCTTAACAGACATATTCCTGAGCTGTGAAAAATAAAAAAAATAGAGAGAAGCTGAAGCTGCAGTTCTGCTCATATTTCTAATTTTCAACAGAAAATTTGAATGGGGATCATTCATCCCTGCCAGGCAATTTCTAAGGAGAATCTGTGTAATTCTGTGGTAGTTACACTCTATACTGTATGCACCTCAATTGAAGTAGGAAAGCCTCTAAGTCATAATCCAAGACAACTATTAGTCTCATCAGTCTATCATGCTTATTGTAAGTCAGAAATGAGTTGCTGGAAGGACTTCTCTAAGCTGTGCAGAAGAGTCTGGAAAAGATCCAGTCGCTTTACACATCTGAGAACGCCACAAGGAAGAGATGAATTAGATGTACAATTCTATTATAAACTAATGCTTGGGGGGCTCCCAGTACTTTTTTATCCCTCTTTACAATTTGCAAAGGTGAATAATTTGCAGTGGGAACATGGGCACATTTACTTTGGGAATATTTTTGTCAGACATTTGCAGCCTAGGCACAGCAAAGGAAAACCACAACTGCATTGTTCTTCAGAATTACCTTTCAATGCAAAATCCGCTCTGCTAGGCATGAGCTGGAATTATTCAGAAAAGAGGAGTGAAAGCTACTGGGCTGTGTTCGGAAGTAAGCGGTTTGTTCTGTAAATCTCACTGGAACTAAAAAGCTATGCCTGATACATCCAAGACCATATAAATGTTCCCAGTTTGTGGCGTGCATATTCTGTTCTGATCTAAATAAATTAAAACGCTGAGTACAGAAAGCCCAGAAGAAGTAATGCAGAAACATAAGAGTCTGACATTTCACTCTTATCCAATTACTCTGAGATTTTGATTTCTTGACTACTTTTCTGGGCTCCCGGCTACTGAATTAATGAATTGAAGGCGCAGAATCTGACCGCACTCTGCTCCAGCCTCCAGATTAACATCCTGAAATCCCTAAACTGGAGCTGGACATGGGGCTGTTAGAAATGCCAGTGTTCCTGTGAGACAGCTGGGATGGAGCAGACAGAACTTTTGGGCTGCCCTGCAGTGGTGCGTATGGCAGGGATGCCCAGGAGACAGACACCTCGGGGGTTCCCTCGCTGCTCCGCAGACCTTGGTGCCGGCAACAAGAATATGATGGTCCCCTGAAGCAGCTGCCGAGCAAGGGAAATATTTTGGTTCAAACATATTGCATCCAAGTGCTTCTGAAATAATTTTTTCTTTGCTTTCTGGTTCACAGATTTCTGCTTGAAATAGAAGAAATTAAATTAAAAGAATCAAATAATGTCTCATAAACAGCGGACCCTGGCTGTGCAGCCTTCTCTGGGTGGTACTGTTCTCTGCAATAAAAGCTGATTTGAAGACATTTCCCATTGCTTTTCTGCTGGTGGATAAAGCAATCAGATGGATGCTGGGTATAGCTGTATGGCAGCTTGATTTAGTTCCACAAAACCGCATGAGGTAATCACCCTTAGCACCTGTGCAAAAAACAGCCACACAGAATTTTACCAGCATCAATCAGTGCAACAATCTTTAAAACAAAGTGTGAAGTGGAAGCAGAAAGCACTCCGGCTCTGATCAGTCAACTGCTTTCACTCAAATAACGTATTCATTTCAAAACCATCACCTGCAGCAATCTCTAGCAGAGCAAAGAAAGCGAGAGAACAATGAGTTTACACCATTGTAGAGGAGGCCAGTTTGGTAAACCTCTACAGGTTTTTGCTTTCCTTGTTTTTTTCTAAATCATGCTGTATCCCTAAAGAATTTCAGCTCCCTGCTCGGTAGCACCTCAGTGAAATGATCCATACAGGAGCAAAGGTGGCTGGGGAGTTGCGTCCCTTCCTGCCTTCCCCCAGCAGCATGCCGCAACCCAGCTGGTGGGCACCCTCTCCCATCCAAACCCTGTGCTTTTCATTTCCCATCCTAAACACCTCTCACCAGCAGGCAGAGTCTGGCTGGTTGCAAGACCACGGGAAGAGCTGCTGTGCTGGGCAGAGGGTACAAGCCCACTCCCAGGGGTATGCCCAGGGCTCTTAACCAAAGGCAAAATTTAGTCAATTCAGCACGTAGAACAACAATGGACCCAGAAAGTCACCGGAGGTCCTGGAAAGGTGGATTCCAGCCACTTAAAAACTTCTCTAAGATAGTGTCAGTTAGCGCAGTTAGCAGTGCAATGCAGTTATGCATCGAGCCTAAGCAGAGGCTAAGGCTGGGCTGCCTCTGAACTCCCCAAACCAAATTAAAAACAAAAAGAAGGACGTATGCAGAAAGACAGCTCTCCTTTTGCATCTGGCTGGATACTACTGCCCCATGCCTCTTTAACTGAACAACTGAAACAGGAAGAAAGCAACCCTGAAAACCCAGACCTCAAAGTCTCAAAGTTGAGGCTGAATTAACCCTTGTGATTCCAAGCACCTGGCCACCCAAGCAAGAGGTGGTTTCCAGCATAAGCATCCCTCCATTGCCTTTGGTTATGATATGCTCCATATTTCCTCAGCAATTTAGAAATGTTATTTCTAGCACTGATACAACCAAATACCAAATGAAATAGTTGGCTCTAAGTGCTTTAGAAAACTAATTCCCTAGACATTTTTGGGCATGATTTACTAGATCCATTTCTCTCTAGTAAACATTTGTTAAACTACACTAATTAGAGGTAAGGAGATAATTTGCAAATGTATGTTTTCTCAGCTTTGCCTCCCTGTTAGCACATATGCCTGTGGACTATGATTCATTAACACAGTTTTCAGGTCAGACTTACTTTTAAGCCCAGAAGCATGCATACACTAAATGAACAACTTTGTGATGCATTTACTCCAGTTTTGCTAAGAAAAATGAATCCTGGCAGTTCAAGTTACCCCACCTTTCACATAGCCTGCAAAATATTTTTCTCAAAAGCCTTTGCACAGCTTAAAGTGGTCTTTGGGCTTGTTTACCTCATTACGAAAGGCAGAGAGGGAAACTGGTAATACCACCCTAGAAACAGTTAATATAATTTAAAGAAAATAAATCAAAAAGAGGCATAGCATTCGTACGTTAATCCCCAAGTAGCAGCTAATAGGCTGTAATCCACAGAAGAACACAAGCATTCTGCCTATGTTTTGACTTGGTTGCTAAATCCTCTTATTAACATAGTGGGATGTAGAAGAGGTTTTACTGTGTTTTGTTTTGTTTTTTTCTCCATTGTGGGAAAGTGAAAAAAATTGATTAAGGGTTCTAGTAATAGTTTATTTGAACATGTCTCCGATTAAATTATAATAGCCTTTGCTAAGAAGTTTGCAATTTGTAATGTTTTGATGCTACTCAATGGGTTAACTTCACTAGTGTGTACATTACGCTGAAGAGGAACCCTCCTCATATTTAAGTGCTACATACTATTACAAGGTGGCTTTGAGACCACCTAAGAGTTGTGCCCACATGGGAGATCCCTCTAAAAGCCTGCAAGCAGTGTCTGCTCTCTGTAGAGTTCCTCTGTTCTGGACTGGAAGCCATTCCTAAAGAGCACATCTGAAGTGCACATCAGTTTTTAATGCAATCCATCTTGAAATACAAACAAAGGTGAGAATCAAATTGAATGGTACCTACCAGGCTACCCGCCCCCCAAAAAAAAAAAAAAAACAAACACCCACAAAAGAAAAAAAAGTAAAAGCAGTTTCAGCAGAATCCTTCTACCCATTTCAAACTGAAACTGGCCTTTTGATAGCTTTGTCTTCCAGTGACGGTGCGGTATGATGCCTCTGTCTGAGAAGAACCCATCCCTACCGGGAATGTTCTGGAGAGCACTGGTACTGCTGAGTGCAGCAGAGTACCCCCTCTGGAGAGCGGACCTGCTCCTTGTTGCAATGGGTGAAGCGAAAAAGGACCAGGGTATTGGTATGAGGGTCTAACAAACATGTAATTTGTAAGAAAAATGAAGGGACTAGGACAACATGCCACCGTTCTTGTGAACCTGGGCAAACACTGTGGATAGAGAAAAGGATGAATTTGAGAATGAAAGCTCTTGGTTGGGAAAAAAGATACGAAACTCAGTTTTAAGGGGAATGAATAACACTATAAATTGCAGCAGGCTTGTCACTATGAAAAAGTGAGCGCATTTAATTAAAAACGCTGCTTTTCTCTGTAAGGACATGCAGTCTGGGCCCTATCAACATGCTGCCTGCCTAATCGCAGTATAAAGAGAGCTAGTAGCAGGGAGATGAAGTACAAGCCAAGGCAATTTGTTATTTTGCTTTTTTCTTTTTTAATTGCTTCTCTACCTCATGGTTTTTTTTTTTTTTATTCCCAGGCATTAAGCAGCCTCACAATCTTTCTCAGATTTGTAGTAAATTGGATCATTTGCTTAGGAACCATAAAACAACAGGAGATGAATCGAGACAACAGAGCGAGTTTCAGTAAAGACATTCCTCTTGAATATTGCGATAATGTTGGAAGCAAGAAGTTTTGGAATGCTATTGGCCCCAAAAGCCAGGACTGTTCTCCAGTTGATTGCAAACTGAGTCTTTGCAAAATGGAGATGGCAGAGGAGGGGGGCAGGCAGCCTTAGTAAGGCTCCTCCATGCAACGGGTACTCTGAATTTTTTCCTGATCTGCAAGGGAAGTAAATTCCTACATCATACACTGGAAGACTCTTCCAGACCTTTAAAGCTCTTTTGAGGGAAACAGGACATAACCTGAACGTCAAACGTTGGAATTGACTTTGATGGGCTTTGGCTCAGAGTTAAGAAGATCCTCAGTGTACAGGGTCTATCCAAACAACGAATCAGTCAGAAAAGGGGGGGGGGGAATAAACTAAACTCCAGAACCCAAATCTGCACCTCCAGCGTATCTTGATATGTTTTCCCATCATCTGGGAATTGTCCAAGAAACCTGAAGAGCATAAAAATCCACCAACCTCTATTCACTTAGTACCGTTTAAATTTCTCTAATTGGTACATTTGCCTGGCAGTGATGCCGCAAATAGTTTCCAAGTTACTGTTAAAAATATAGAGAAAGATTGAGATTGTTTGCAAATTACAGCATCCTTTTTCTCTGAACTTCAGGCTCTGCTTTTAGCACTATGATGTAATTTCTTTTCCATATGCACCAGCTTGTTAAGAATAAAAAACTAAAATGAAAAGAACATAATAATATCAACACAAGCAATTAATTCTCACATGCAATTACAACAGCTCGAAGCTGAAGAGCTAGAGCAAAACAAATTAAACGGTTTAAGTACTAATACTTTTTCACAGTTTATACACAAAAGAAGGCTTGAGGGAAAGGAGTAACCTCTGCTCAGTCTCCAGCGAATCACAGACTGACTATTCTATAGCTTTTGGTACATTATGTTACTCCAAATCAGCAGCAGACCAGACAGCAGAGATCAGAGACTTCCAGTGGCCACAGAATCAACAGGCAGTGCAAAACTGTACAGGCATTTACGTTACAGGTTCCTCAATATGAAGTTAAAAAATACAGTGGCCAAAAGACAGAGAAAGCTGCTGGAATATTAATCTGTTATTCTGCAAAAATATCCTTTATTTAAAGTAAGTGGAATACTCTTATTTTTTTTCCTGCAAATCAAGGCTAGCTATTGCTAACCCTACTGTGTCCCTAGTTTTTTCCTGCCAGTATTTTCTTCCTGTCAACTTCTGTGAAAGAATTACCAAAGAAAGCAATATGGACTTATTAAAGAAGTGCCAGAACAAGGTTTTTAGTTGACAATGAGTTTGATTTTCTTTTTGGTCCTAAACAGAATGAAGTTTCTCCAGCAGATATAGTGTTAAAAACAAACAAACAAACAAATATTTATTGTTGGATTATCAAACCACAGCAGCCACTTCTACCTTTTTCAGGACAAGTGACAAAGCATCTGCTGTCTGTAGCACCCACATGAGTCATGTAACAAGATCTATCTCTGGATATCACAGCACAGAAATTAAAAAAATATGACATATATTAGCTTTGGCATGCATAGCTAGTTAGTTTTCTCATCCCAAATGAGAAAAATCCCAAATTCAAAAAGAAAAAGGAAGATGATGTGGAAAAATTAAGTCAACATCAATCCCAAGTAAAATTATGGGGAAAATTAACACAAGATTCAACTAACAGACAGTGAAGGATGTAATTAATGCCACTGACAGAGCTTTATGGAAAACATCCTTGAGAAACTATGGTTTGTTTAATGGAGAAAAATGCAGGTGTGGAGTGTGGTGTACACAGACCTGGCTCAAGTGCTCAGTTCAGCTTTGCAGCGTGTTCTGATAAAAACCAGCTCATGTAAACCGATTTGACTTGCCAGGCTGACAGATTTCAAGAATACAATTTTATTTAAGAACCATAATTGAAATCACATTGTTTGTAGTGATTTTTTTTTTTTTTTTTTTTGCATGGAGCTATATTAGATGTGCTGCAACTGAATGGCTTTCATTAATGATCCAGAAGTACTTTCAAAAACTTTGATGAGCAAATTTTCAGATGACAAAGATGAATAGAATGAAAATATTGAAACAGACAAGCAGTCATACAGAACAACCGAGACAATCTGAGAAGCTGGGTCTGGCCATGAAAGTTTCATTTTAACAGGCTTCAGTGCAGAGCACCGTATCTAAACACACAGGCTCTGGAACAAGCTCAGAGCGGGACAGTCTCCATCCTGGAGCAGCAGCTGAGGGAAGGCTCTGCCACCATGCCCAGAAATCCCACCCTGAGGTCCCAGCATCATGCTAGAACAGAAAAACATGTCCTGCAGCAGAAAGAGGAGTGTGTGACAGTGACACTGAGCTACGTGTTATTAATTCCTTCGCAAAGATTTGAAAGAGATGCAGAAAAGAGTTACCACAAAGACCTAAGAGGCAAAGAATACTGCTTGCACTCGAAAGGCTTGAAGAGAACAATCTGTTCAGTGAGCATCAGAACGAAGACTGCAAGGTGATGTGATTACAATGTACAAGTACTTCCCTGGGGGGTAACAAGTAGGTCCTGAAGTGCTCTTTCTTCTAACATGGAAAAGCATGATGAGGATCACTTGATGGGAGCTGAAGCTGGAGAAATTAAAATTGGCAGTAAAGAACAACTTTTCATCATGAGAGTGATTAATCACTGAAGCACCTTGGGAATTAAAGCAACTGAGTCTCCATCCCTGGATGTCTCCATCAAGACTGGGTGCCCTCAGTAGCAGAGCATTAAGCTCAAACAGTGGCTGACTTGGTGGCACAGCCGGAGCCATAGCCCGAGTAGCACCAGAAGGGCTTTTGCCACTGTCCAGACTCTGAGAAGAGTCTCGAGCTCAGCTCCAGGAATAGGGACCATCCTTACACCTTCTAGTGATGGACTAGGGTGCAACTTTGATTTTCTCCAATGACTTGCCCCCCCCACCCACAGGTCCTTGCCAGCAGCACTCAGAATCAGCTCTGGAGAGAAAGGGCATTGTCCCACACAGAGCAGGGCTGTGCACTCTCTCCCTGCCTGCCAGGTCTTCTTCTCCCTGGCACCTAAAAGGAAGAAAAAAGTGGAAGGCTGTCCACTTTGTGAGTTTAGCCAGGCACAGCTCCTCCTGGGGATATCCCTCCTGCTCTGGTGGCTCAGGTCCAAAGGGACCTCAGAGCTGCCATTTGACTTCAGGGGCCTCAACACCTTGTTATGGCTCCAGTGCTCCATAAACACAGAGCAAAAGGCAGCGTCTGTTACTGCTGAAATTTAAACAGCATAGATGCAATGGATTAAAATTTACTGGCAAGAGGAAACAAGAATTCCCGTATTTCTGCAGTATTCATGGGGATCTGCTTTGGGAGACAATTAAACCAGCACAACAGCAGTCAAATTAAATACATCAGAAGCATAAGGGGAAATATTGCACAGGAAAAGAGGTAGGCATGACAGCATAAACCCTGCTGCATTTCTCAAGGTGAGCAAGACGAGAGAAATGGCACTGACACCCAGGTGGGAGCCAGCTGAGGCTCTGTGATTCATGGCGTTAATGATCCCGGCTTCTGGGAAGATCTGGCATCTTGTGCAGAGCAGCAACAGCCAGCTGGACACAGATCAGCTCTGACAGCAGCAGTGGCACATGCTACAGATGGAAGTGATTAACGCTGAAAAGAAGGTTGAGGATTAAACGTGTTTATATTAACCTGCTCCGCACTGTTTCAGATTCCTGCCCCTCCATCCCCTCAGATAATACCTTTTTGACAAGGTTTCCCTGCAGGGGCATAAATGGTGTCCCAGCCCACTCTTATTCATCCTTCCACCAACATGCCTTCTCCTTGGAGTCCTACATCCACCGTGGTATGCAGAGGGTCCTCCAACACCCACCTTGCTGAAAACAAAGGACAGAGGGACGAGGCATGAATGCATTTTGCTTTTTCAGGAATTCTGCCTGAGGAGAAGGCAGCAGCAACAACCTCTTCTACAGACAGACTGTGCTGTGAAGGTTTGCCTGCAGAATAGGAAGAGATTGGGAAAGCTGCTATCTCTGGAACAGCTAGCAGAGTTTTGCTCACCCAAATTCAATTTTTGGTCAGCAGTTCTCTGCTAATGCAGCAATTCTTGCTATTGTGTCATGCACACTATAGTGGGACTTTTTAGCCTCTATGTATGAGCTAGAGAACAGGAAAAAAATATCCTCAGCACCTTATTCTCCTGAAAACGCCATCAAAACATAGGGGGCTAGCAAACTTTTTATCCTGGGAAGTACGGATATTTGTAAATTCGTGTTTAACGTCTATTCTTTTGTTGCACAAAGGCCCAAGAGGTTATGTACTTCAGGCACAAATGCATAGAAAACAAAATCTGCTGAAAGCAGAAGAAAGCTACTGCAATGTACAAAGAGTGCCACGCAACACCTCCCCAACACCTAGCTCTAGCCTCTGCCCACATCAGAAGTCAGCAGGGGCAGCACTGTGTCACATTTGTCTGGAATAATGCTTGAAAATGCCTTATGCCATCTCTCCCCACCTGTGACAGCCACTTAGGGCGACCACAATGTTGTCCACACTCATTGCTGGGCCAAGACACAGCATGTGCAAGGATGACGTGCTCTCCTGGAGACAGCTGGACCCCGAGCTCCTTGCTTCCAGATCTCTGCACGAGATCATCCTTATTCCATACGTACGATTAGAGGCGATTCAGTGAGAGCCCCAAATGCGACAGGTTAAGAACAGAGACCAGTGATACAGATACACATCATTTATATCTCATAATTCATAAATTTCTAAGCAGATGACAGATCTGATGGTGTTACTACCGATGTCTGACTTTTCCCTTCCCTTGGAATCAACCACTCCAAAGCCAAATCCAGAACTGAAATATCGAGTGGATTTGAGACCTTTCCATAAATGTTGTGTCAACACATTTTTCACCATCTGAAGTACGAGAAACCTTAACCAGGCAACAATCAACCAGAGTGCCAGTGTCTGCTGCAGACAGAGCATCAGTGCTTGCTGGCAGGCAGGTGACACGCTCTACCAGGAGAGGCATCACCAAGCTCTGAAACACGTCCCTTTCCTCAGAACATCCAGCTTCACTGGTGGGAGACAAACCCCCGAGGCCCTGAAGAAAAGCTCCACAGCTATGTTTACATTTGATATTTAATATATGACATAAAACCTATTGAGCATCAATGAATGAAACCAGGTGATCATGAAGCTATTAAACATTTTCCTTTACTGTGCACACAGATGGGTCCAACGTATGCCTTCCTTTACCCCAAAGCAGTCCATCTCCTGAGAAGAGGCTTGCTTTCATTTGCTGACAGAAACCTGCATCACCAGGTTCTCCTGGGATCACCTTCCCTGCAGTCCTTTGGCTGTGCTTTTACCTACGAAATCGTTGCTGGTTTGTGTTTGCGCTATTCTATTCTCACAGCTACTGGAATTTTCCTCGCGTGTACCAGGAGTTATTCCCCAGCAGAGGTGATTAATTTTTCATACACAAAACACACTGATGTTTGTGCAGGCATTAATTTTTTTGTGCTCACATGTTCTCATGCTGGTTTCTCCTCAAAACTACGGCTGAGAATCGTATTCTGTCCTGATATGTCATGTTCTTACCAGTCATCACTAGGACACCTAAAGCCTAGGCAGTACGCTGCCTTTGGACCTACTGCATCCATGGGGCTTGAAGACACGCTTCTGAGGTGGATGGATTCCCAGGTCAGCACGAGGAGGCAGTGAAGGTATCGCCCCACCTTTGAGGAGCACATTTGGACACAGGCACCCCACTCAAATCCTGGGGTCAGTTTTGGGCCCCTCACCACAAGAAGGACATTGAGGTGCTGGAGCAGGTCCAGAGAAGGGCAATGAAGCTGGGGAAGGGTCTAGAGCACAAGTGTAGATGATTCAATGACTCCATAAACAGTATCTACACACCAACTCCTAGTCTTACCCTGGGTAGAAGCCTGGTACACACACAGCCAAGAGCTGTGCTGGTCCCCAGGTGAGCAGCTTGATTTTACAACCAGATGCCTACTGAATTACGTACATCTCCATTCACATCCCAGTACTGGTTTGTACTTTTCTTTCCCTGTGGACAGTACACAGAAATACATTGATATTAATTTAAACCCCAGAGGTTATGGAAACTTTTCAGTAGAATAGAGCCTTATAGAGCACAAGAAGCACAGACTTGACAAATAGAAAACATTTCCAAATCAGGTAGGGGAAAAAAAAAGTATTATTGAAAGCCACATGTCATTTTCCATTCAAAACCACAACCATCAATAAAATCCCATTGTTTACTCTGCCTGCAAGCTCCCCTAGAGGCAGACTCCATAATTTCACACTGGGCTTGGAGTTGTGGCTAAAACGCTATGAGAAGATTGAAGAGTTACCTGGAGTAAGCCAAACAAATCAGTTTCTTGCAGTACAAAGCCTGGTGGGTATCTAAATGCTGTAGGCTCCTTTGAAAAATCCCGTGCTATATCAGAAGAGTGGCGGGCATGTCTGCCTCTCATTTTATTGCTCTGAATTGTCTAACGCTCACTGACCAGGAATATTTTTCAAGTACCCTTTGGTGGCGATTATCGAGCACTCAGCAAACTATCCTTCTTGTTAATGAGAATCCACTGAATCGTAAGTTAACAAGCAGTGACCATGGGTGTATTAAAACTAGTCTAAATTAATACAAATATATTTGCAATTTGCAATATGCAGCTGTTTCTCAGGACGAGAATTGCAGTGACGACAGCATTTTCTTCCAAGTGTTATTCCAAAGGTGTACGTGGACAGGGAAAGCTGTAATTTAATCCCTCTTTCATCTACCAAATCGGTGTATAAGGGCCTTGATACAACATAAAGGGATGCTTAACAACCATAATGGACTTGTTTCATTAGAAGGGCACGTCCAAAATAACTGAAGCTGAGCATCATGAACTGATAAATGATTGAATTTTGATAAAAATTTAAAAAAAAACAACACTGAAATGTGTGTTTGTTTAAAGGAAAAGAATAAAGCTACTATTCTCCCCTTTTGGTTGACTAAGGTTTCTCTCATGGAAAACAACACTGCAGAAAAACAGAACCAGAAGAAGAAATACCAGCAACCAAGGCAGAACACTCCATCAGCTGAAGAGAGAAGCAAGAGCACCACACCAGCACTGGTTGTACTCCACACAGGCTTTGTTTGGAAAGCTGATTTACCCTTCATACTTGATAGGCAGTTGTTCCAGTAGTTAGGCTAATCACAAAACTCTGTTTCGAGTATTTTCAGGATTCCCCACCGGTTGGAAATGTAATACAGGGCTGTAAACCAGACGTGAAAAAATAGAAAACATTTTTTTCCATTTTGTCTAAACTACATTCCAGCCAAGGCACTGTTGGGAACTGGCTGGCAGTGAGAAATCTGTATTGTATTGACAAACCAATAGCCAGGATTGAGTTCTTGTACCAACCTGGAACCCAGTTGTGGGCCTGAGACATCAAATGTTCTATCAGCAAAGTTTCAGTTGTGCTAGTATTAAGAGTCAAATTTTTATTGCAACTCTCCAACCCTCTGCACACGGTCCAGATAGAAACAAACTCATTAGGTGAAACTGGAAATAGTGATAAAAATGTATAAGGCGGAGGAAAACTATAGTACACCCATAAACAGAATCTGTCTTCAGAAGGGAGACATAAAAAGCTGGGGAAGAGATAACGAATTTTATGGAGGTAATTAGAAAACAAAGACAATTAACAACAAAACCAAAACTCTTTACCATCATGATGCCCATGTAATAGCTTCCCTACAGGAAAATAAAGGAACTATCATCTGAATATCCACTTCTGGGGGGAAGAAAGTTGTATTTCTTTTGGCAGCAGAAATAAGTGACAAATGGTGTTGGGCTTTTTTTGTTTGGTTTTGGGTTTTTTAAATTCAGATAAGCACCAAAGAGATTTGTCCCCAGCTCTTGCAATGCTGGAAACATTCTGGTACCAGGTCTCTAAAGTCCTGTTACTTTTGCAGAACAAGCAATGCCTTCTGTAACACCAAGATAAGCATCCTGTCACCTCAGAGGTGAACACCTTATACCCAGAGGAGGTAAAGGGATAACAAAGCCTGTGTGCTTGTAGTGAACAACCACCAAGCACCACAAACGACCTCCCCACTGTATAGTTCAAGCCTGTGAGCTCTGGGCACAACACTTTTTTTTGATCTTTCAGAATTCTTCAGACTCTTAAAGCAGCACATCTTATGAATTCAGCAATGCAGCTCAGGCTAAGATACATACTCAAAACAACTTAAAGCTGATGCAGAATACAACAAAAGCTCTGTTAAGGACACCCATAAACCAGTTCACTTGTTTGAGTCACCTCAGACTTTGCAAAGAGTTTTTCTGATGGCATCAGAGGAGACAAGAAGCCTACCTCCTCCAGATAAATCACTAAAGCTAGCAGATGAACACTAAATTTAAACAGAACCCACTCTTCCTCTCTTGGAAGGATTTGATCAAGTTTCTCAATATTGCGTTTGCATCTATACGCACAGAATTGAATATATAACATTTTCTTGTGCTGCTTTTCCTTTTCTTTAAGGAACAACCCAGGGCTGAAGAAGTATCAGAAATTAAAGTATTACCCAGTCCTTGTCACTGTCAACATTCAAATGTTACTGCACACTGTTTTCTCAACAACTCCTGCTGAGATTCACAAACAGTCCGCACATAAGGATTACTAGTTAAGTTCAGTCTCATTCTTCAGCCTCCCTGCAGACCACAGTGTAAAATACAGTTGCACTTTGACTTAAGAAGACTGACTAATAGTGTAAGATACTTATCATTTGTCTTTGGAGAAGGCAGCACTCACCTGCATTTTCTACAAGAGGATTCCTGCCTCTTGGCCCCTTTGCACAGCTGTCTCCACACAGAAAGTCAATTCTGTAGACAGGGAGATAAAGAAGGCTTCTAGCTCATGCAATCACAAATCATACAGCCTTCTCTCCTAAGGAAAGGAACAGCAGGTTTCAATACCCTACTCTTTAAGAGGGCTGCTTAGCATGAGGAGGTAAAGGATGCTCGACCTAGTACTTACAGCATACAGCTGGGAGTCAAGGTGCACCTTACAGTGCTGCCTGCATCTAAGTTTTCACATCTTGGCACTGAGCAAATGCTCTAAAGTCCAAGGAAATCATGACAGATCTCTTTTTGTAAAAAACTTGCCTAGCATAAAGATCTTTTCACAGACAAGGTAGTTATCAGCCTCCAGGCTACATTTTACAATCCCAAAATACTTGCTGTTAACATTCATCCTCTACTAACAATATCAAAGCAGCACAGGACAGAAGAAAAGCCCTGCTACATCTTCATGAATTTACCAATTTTCAGGTTTAGGGTCTTTTTTCAAAAGCTTTTGTAGATAAGAACAGACAAACTTCCAAGCAAGGAAATATTTGCCTGCAGAGCCTTTAAGAAGGTCACATCTGGAGAAGAGAGAGAAAAACCTTGCAGAACGGCAACCCTCTAATAGATCGGTTGCATGTCAGAATCTGTCAGCAGCGTGACTCATTCAGCGCTTGTTTCTACTGTAATAAATTATTGATTTTCTAGGCTTGAATTTTCTCACTTGCTGTTTTTCCTACAGCACCGCAGGAAATAACCCACCGCTGAGCACAGCGCCACAGGAGCGCCACATGCAGTTAATCATTAGCAATATCATTCTGGAAAAGATGGAGAAGGCTGGTGTAATGGACAAATAAAGAATTATTCAACAAATGAACAAGCAGCAGCAGCAGGTGGATTAGAAATGAACGTCACAGCATCATTGCAGTATGCTATCTTACAGTGAGTCATCAGCTTGAGACCAGCCCGGTTTGGTTAATGTAGTTGCCATCAAGCACCCACTAGTTTTTCTCGGTCTAAGCATGGTAGTGACCAGAGCCTGAGACAGCAGGTCCAGATTTCCAATCACACAGAGCATACCTACCAGCAACTAAGGCTGGAAAAAGAAGAAGAGTATCCCTCTGCCTCCTCCCTTCCCTTCTTCACAACAGACCTTCCTCTTTTGCACCTCTGTTCTGCTCGCTCAGCTTCACTCCCATCCTCCCTTTCTTTGAGGACTTGCTGCTAGGTTTTTACTTTGCTGAAAGAAGAAATTAAAAACTCCGATTCAAACCCAAAATCAGCACCCACCGCAACCCCACACCCTGTGTCTCCTTTAAGAACACCACTGAAGTAGTCCCACACGAGTGGGACATGGAAGAGCTCGCTGAAAGGCAAGAGCTGATGCATGAAATATGAATTCACTAATATGAAATGAAGAGTTTTGATACAGTTAAATGAGTGGTTTTAGAGGTGATTCAACAGAACATACCTGTTTTCTTCCACTCCAGCAGATGTTGTTTTCCATCCAAGTTACGGACTACAAGTGACAAAAAGATCACGACTTCTAATTAGTAATAATTTAAAAATCAAGAGCAGTCTGTGGTGTGACTGTCTATACATACCAGGCAGGCTGTGCCCTGACATCTCCAGAGCTGAACATT
>WKFP01013191.1:87989-108433 GCA_011057875.1 Pterocles orientalis | reverse complement strand
GGGTCCCGTTGTGCTAGGGAGTGAACGGTTATGGAATAGGCAATGACTTTTTCTCCAGCAACCTTGTACCGTGCAAGACAAGACAAAGTGACTACAGAGAGAAAACAGATGGGTGATTTATCAACACGTTAGATGCCGTTTCTCCCCCAAGTGCACTCCTCTCGCGGCCAGTTCTCTGCTGCACCAGGTCAGAGCTGCTCTGCCAGTGCTCATCCGCTCAGGTATATATTCAATCTCAGGATAACTCCCTTTATTTAAGCAGTATCACTTATCTCTTCATGAGACGGACTACCCTGATTTAATATGACAGTTTACATGAAGAGCTTGTTTGTGGTCACATAGGAACCAACATCCCAGCGGCAGTCTTAATGATAATGCCCATATGTACTTACCCACATGAGTGCACACACACACAGTATATCCATTAAAAAATACATACATACGTATACTTCTATGAATCCAACATGATTCAGGATGGCATCCTCATAAGGATGTGTAAAATCATGTTTCAGACATGTTATAAAATGTATGAAATTTGGGAAAAAAAAAAGAGGACAATTCTTTTCCTTTCTTCAAGCATTTTCCAAATAGCAGGTCTCTATCAGTAAACCTAGATTATAAACACACAGGCATTGAACAGCTCTTAATGGCAGGAAAATCTCATCTGTCCATGAAATGCATTAATACAGGAGATTGTCCCTTTAGTGCACACAGTCTGTGCAAAAGACAGTAGCTAACAGACTGGAATTATCATCATATTTGAATTTGTTGAGCTTTCATAAAAGTGAGAATGAAAAAGAAAAGTGAAGGCTTTGAATCCACTGCCACTGATGGAATCTAAGAACACCCAGTTATTCAAACGAGATGTATCACACTGCAAATCTGGGCCAGGAGGGAACTCGATTGTGGAGTGAGGGGGCTGAAGAAATAGGAGGAGTTTTGTTTCAAGTATTTTGTGGGAGCTGCCATCACCTTTCTTTGCCAGTGAAAGTTGCCACTCACTTAGTGGACCAAGATAATAGGTTTAATTTCTTCTTGGCCTTATTATGTAGCATTTGACAATTACTGTCCTTTACATTTTCACTGTTAACATGTTTTTCCACTTTTATTTCACAACACTGTCTTGTCTTCTTGCTAAGGCTGCTCCTTCTAAGATTTTTTTTCTGCTTTTGGGAAGTGGGCGATGTAAATAAATCATCAAGATGCTATCTTACCAAATGCTAACATTAGATGATCATCTTCATTATTTTTGCAAGGTTTCACAGAATTTAAAGATGGAATTCATATGAATAAAACTCCTGAAACAAAGGATAAAAATCCCACGGGCATTGCACAATTCTCCTTTCTATGCAGGAGACTGATAAAATCAGCTTCCATATTTTGTTTTATTTGGTCAATTGCTTTTATTTGCTTGGTACAGAGGACTTCAGGCAGCAGAAAAATAGAAAAGGGACTTGCAGCCTCATCACAATGTACTGCACACAAGGGCTGGAGAAAGCTTTGGCAGTAAAATGGACACTCGACGAGGACAGGGTAAGAGCTAACCCCATGAAAATGAAGCAAATTAATGGAGAGAAAGAAACAAATGGGAGAGAGGTGATTAGAGCGAAAAAAGTTGAGGTATCTCAGCAGTTGGCTTTTCATAACAACATCTGACTTGCTAAATCTCACGTTAATCACCAGAAATGCATGGGTGCTCTGGCTTCTTGTAAAGAGATCTCCCATGCCGTGGCAGAAAAAGACACACTTGTAAATCTCAGATGCTCACCTTTCCCACAGAAATATGCCCTATAGATGCGGCAGATGCTGATAGACTCTGACCTATTCAAGGATGCAAATATTAACAGAAAATGCAGAAAACAAACTTTTGTGCCTCCATTGGAAGGAACATTTTCAAAGCATTTTTTCCAACATGGAAGACATCTTATCTGACCTAGTTTCCTATCCTGTTTGTTACCTCCTGGCTGTCTCATCTGAGGTCCCACCTGCTGTTTCTCCATCTGCCAGTTTTTTTTAGATCAGAGGAACCTTCTGAGTTACACGTTAAATGTCAGGCAGGCTTGAGAAAAGTTGTTTATATCTGCATTTAAACAGATTATATTTTCCATTAAAAATGGAGACACTAAAGGATAAGATCTCATTTGCTTTTGGTTCCAACAGAACAATACCCTGCAAAGACCATTATTAGCGTCTTTTCCAGTAATATTGAAAGCCTCAAGCTGGGGGCCCAAAAATGTCAGAGAACCATCAGATTCCACAGAGGGACCTTGACCATCTGATCTCTGCCATCGCAGAGTTCTGTGCAGACTCAGGAGAGGCACCGGGAATAATCCACACCTACATAAGTCAACAAAAGGACTCCCTTTATTTTCAGGGGTTAGGGATGAGAGCCCTGTAACATCACCTCCAGCTCGTACCATCTATCTGACAAAAAAAAAAAAAAAAGAAGTACTGTACAGCCAGTGCCTTAAGAAACTCTAGAAGCAAGGATTTCAGCAGTTATTTTCTCCCTAAAAAGCACACTGAAAAGAACTGGAAACTCACCACATCAGTGCAGACTGGCACATGTAATTTGTAGAGAAGATCAAATATATACTGGAGCTACGGGTGTCCTAGAACACCCACGTGAAGCCAGCAGGAATCTCTCCATGGATTTCAGTGAACTTTGGATCAGACCTTAGAGGCAATGAAGCAGTTCTACTTGGTATATCAGGATTTCATGAATATGTGTAGAAAACCATTCTGTACCTGTCTTTCATTGTTCTCCTGGAATAATTTCAGCTACTAAATGGACAGCCCTGGATCTTCGACTGTCCCAACGCTCTCGGAGGCAGAGGTCTCAGTTTGCTGCAGCAGATTGTCCATGATGGATGCTCCCATATAAGAACCACTGAGCCTAGACTGCTCGTCCTGCGAAAGCAAGGATGAGTAAAATATGTGCTTCCTGAAAAGATGCAGGCATGTCACTTTTCCTTAAGTTTAGGACATCATAATTTACCTTAACTTGCCTACAACTCTCTCAAGGGAGTGAAGGAAAGTCTCGGTGGGGGGAGGAGGGCATTTCTTGCCTTAGCCCTCAGACAAATACAACTACTTGAAAGTCATTATACAAAAGGCATGTAACACAAGTATTAACTCTACAATTTACAGTAATGAAAACATTGTAATAATGTGTTTAATTAGTAACCACTAGAAGATCAGTTCAAGCTGTCAAAATAGAACAAAACAACAACACCTGTTTTGTTCCCCTGGAGGACCGGGATATGGTGAGACTCATTATCAGCTCTTAATTTGAGGACAGAAGATTGCTTTTGGTTTAAGCTGAAATCTAGGCTCTTAAGGAAAGACAGCTCTGAGGCATATTCCTCCCTGGCAGGCATTGCTTCAGCAAATGTTATCACAACAGTAGAAGCATTTTTTTTGATGCCCAGGGCAGACACTGAAAAAAATCTGAATACAGAAGTATCTATTTAGTTCAGCTTTAGCATCCAACACAGTCCTGATATGTGCAATCCGCACGTCAGTATTCATCTCACTGCAGGAAATAAGACAAAAGGGCATTTAGTTTACCTGGAAAGGATGGTCAGGCAGCCCTTCAGGAACCTAATTAAAATGCAGCCTGTTACCAGAGCAGTGCATCACACTGTGCTGCCATGGTAACCGGGGGTCCCATGGACTTTGGGGCCATCTGAGGGCATGTTTGCAAGAGGTATAAGAACTAAACTGATCACCTACAGTACATTTTAAATGACCTGCAAAGTCTGAATGACTTGCTGATGTTAACCTACGAAACAAAATAATTAACTCCTGTGTGCTTGGACAATGGGCTAGTCTCAGGAGCCCATTCTTATTACTGTTTTTTACGACGACATACTGCTCCTCACAGCTTATTTGAGAAGTGCACGACTTCTTTGCAAGATGTGAGCAACCAAACAGTTCAATTCCCTAACAGAGAAACAACAGAGCAATCAAGACCTGGGGGTAGTGGAAGAGAAGATGAGCAACAGATATACATATTGTACTTCGTCCACTATTCCCTGAAGTATCAGGCATCTGACTGCTCCCCATTATTGCTTCTTGTGGATGAGTCCCTGCTAGCACCCTGGGCTTTTCTTCCTGAATCCTTCTACTAGAATAGAAAGATCCTTAAACAACATTAATAATTATAAAAGCAGCATTTTATACTGTGGCCTGTCCTGATATTAATTTTCCATGGATGCAACCAATCGATTTACCACTAAGGCATGAAGATGAATTTTAACAGCAGAGATGTCCAGGCCAAGAGATTCTTTTGACACACCACCTGTGAAGGAGACTGCAAATTGTTAGTGGGGTGTTGCAGGTTATCACAAAAGATTTCTGCAAAAGAGTACAGGACTTTAGGCTCCATTGAGCAATTTAACTACTGATGAAAAAATACCTGGAATTTGTCTGAAATGATCAAAGAGATTTTAAATTGCTTTGAAAAAAAAAAAAAGAGTTTGACAGCGATTCTTCTAAAATAAATGAAATTCCTTAGAAATATGGGGTTGGGACTGGAGGTTGACATGGGAAATCGAAGCAGCAGTTCTCTAAGCATCATGAAACCAATACGTTTGTGGCATTTTGGCTCACAGTACTACACCATAAGCTCCCACTGTATACAGCTGGGATGGGTACATACCTGGAAAGATCTATTCCATGTTGGGCATGCTAATACCAGGAAGGCTGCAGAAAGCCAGAAAGGAGCTCAGTTCAAGTTGGAGAGTTCAGCCTCGGGGGTTTTGGGTCTCTCTTTTTGCACATACCAGTGTGGTTGTCCCTAGGTTTGCCCATTTACAAAACCAGACAATGATATTTACCTGTCTTCAGATCCATGCCCCAGAACACAGGAAAGACTACCCTGTAAGGGAAGTTCAAAATCCTACTCAGGATTAGAGAACCTTAAACAAAAAAAAACACGGCATCATTCCAGTTAGAGGTACCATTTGATCCCAAATAACAGATAATAGAACAAATAACAGAGAAAAGTGAAAACATCTCACATTTAAATCTTTTTTACTATATGGAAAAGTATCCAGGCAACATAATAACTAAAATTACCATGACTAACACCAGACAGTAGATTTGTACTTTTGCTAAACAGGACTTTATACACGACAAATTGATTGCAACTAACTCTTCTGTATAGCCCAGCACTTTAACAACCTTAAAACAGTAATTCTTCAAAGGGCCTCACAATTTCTTCATCATCTGCTCCAGCCCATTATTAATGGCTTCATTCATTCTCAGGTTCTCCTTACAACAGAAAGTTTCGTAGCACTACAGATGAATCTGCTTTGTCAAGAATTTACTCCAGCTGAGGTACCAGCCCTGATACTCTCATTCGTCACTGTGTTTCCGGTATAGACTGGGCTTCCATTTTCTGGTTTTGTTCTTCCAGTTCCTTCCCAGGAAGCAACATAGCCTGAATGCTTTAACAGGGGCTTTTGGAGAGGAGAGGCGTTATAAATCATCACTAATTTAGAAGTTCATTTTTAATGGGTTACATTTTATTGGCTTCAGTTGAACACCATTATTTACAGACAAGTTAATAAAACACATCACAAGACAGAAGAATTTCAACAGCTAATATTTATAGGTGCATAGTTCATGCTCAATTACTTTTTTTTAATATGTATAATACATATGCATATATATAAAGCTCTCACAATAAGTCATGTCTGCACAGAAAGAATAGTCATAGGAAACAAATAAAAATTGTATCATAAACAATATGAAATTACTGACAGCTTATCAACAAAACATGTACAGAGTTAGAAATAAGCAGTAGACACTTAGGTGTTTTTATTTAATATTTTCTTTAACTTTTAAACTTGAAGCCACAATATCCACAGCACAACAATGACCCTGCCAACCAGCTTTCATTCCAGCAGGAGGGAAATGCTGAAACAAAGTGGTTGCAGCCACAGATGCTCCAATCATTGCTGATGGAAGACTTCAAAATACACCGTAAAAACTGTAAAAAAATTTTACGACTGGGCACATTGGAACTCAGCACTTGTACAGGATGGGACGTCTTTAGTAGTTGGTAGATTTCAGGAGATAGAAAGGAAGTAAAGGACTCTCATGCTTCAGGTTCATAGTCTTGATACTCTTCCTAATGAGGAGAGCAGAAATCAGTGCTACTCGTATTTTCGGTAAATACATCCTACTTTCACTGCTTGTTCTAGTCCTAGCGGATTCAATGCCAAAACACTACAGATTTTCATGTGATCAGGAACTTACTATTTATTCTTCTGTCACACCTTCCTGATACCATACCTTGCAAGCTGTTCTATTTACAGGAGAAACAGGCTTTTACATCAGTTAACGCACCATTCAGCTGATGTTGCCACCAACTTGTGAGGCCACCCCATAGCAATTCCCTTGGAGAGGGAGGACGACTGCCTCGGGGCTGAACAGCACACCAGGTGCTGCAGTTACTCTTACGAGTAAGTAAATCATTTAAGCGTGCGTTTAACTATGGGTACGTGAGCAACCCCCATAATTTCAGTGATAGGCAAGGTGTTAGCGATCAAGCATGCCTTTAAGTCTTTTACTGGATCATGGCCTAGTTGTTTTATACCTCTCAGACTCAGCCCAATTATCTGTAAAACTGCCACTCCAACTACCAATGCATCATGGCAGACATTGTCGTAATATTTTTAGATAGCAGGTTCATGGAAAACAACAAAATAATTTACTCCCATAATTGCCTTAAGACTATAATAATGAATCATCATGTTTTACAAAGCATGATGCTTTGATAAATGGCCAAGCTATTAGATCTATGAAGATGCAGTTTTTCCCATATTCCCTATCAGAGATAACAAAGATACAAGTTTCCTGGGGATTATTCAGAAACCCAGGCACACGTGTTTCAAAAACACACAATATTTTCCCATTAAACTATCAAGAAAGCAATGGTTTTTCTAACTCCCAGCACTATACCTCTGTGAGGTCCTGGCTCAAGAGAGAGATTGCATTTCTGCTGCACCCCCACATCTCACAGCGCCAGGCTCACGTAGCTCCAGCATGCAGCCCCCTCCTGTGCCCTTCTCCTATGTGCATTCACAGCAAACACCGTAACAGATTTACCTCTGGAGGCATTTCGTAAGCCTCATTCTCAGGATCCACAGGAACATCTGTATTATTCACCATTCCCTCCTGCAGGAAACCTTCTTCATTCTACGTTTGAAACAGGGAAATAAAAGCGTCAGACTGTCTAACTGCTTGCCTCATCATTTACCCACTGATACCCCAGTCAATCAAAACAAAGGAACAGTACAGCTGGAGTTTGTCCTCAACTGTAAGAAAATTTATATGAAAGCAGGCAGACTAGCTCAGTGGAACCACCGTAACTATGCTGATTTATACCTGTTGCTAGTAGACAGCAATGCACTAAAAACTAGTTACAGACACTCAGGAAGAAATTCACTTAAAAAAAAAAACCCCAAAAAACAAACCCCTGCAGGCTGGTGGCATGGACAGAAATACAAAATTAAGTCAGTCACAAAACAGACTAATGAGGTAATTCTTCAAAGCTTGCAATTTATAGGATAGTGATGCTAAATTAAATTTAGGATGTAGATAAAATGAGAAGAGCAGCTAAACCTGAAACTCATCTCTGTGAGTTTAATGCAAATTAGAAAATACACAAAACAGGTGGCACTAAATCTTCTTTACCCTCACGCAGTGTTCACCATGCTTCTGCTGTTCACTGTTCCAGCACTGTTCACACATCAGCTCCCTCTGCAGTATAACCAGGCAACCTTAATCATAATACCCTTTTCCTCACTTGCTGCATCTCTCTGTGCACAAATTGTGACTTTATCTGCCAGATACGAACCCTGTTCTGCCTTGGTTCGGCCACCCCTTCTGGCACTGAAGCACGTACACAGGTTTTTCACCCTCAAAGTCCGTGATGTGCACCATTTATTTCCATAACGTAGATTATTCTCTCTAGCTCTTACTGCCAGCTTTAAAAGGTCCAGGATGAACATACCTGGTCCCATTGCTTCTCAGTGGGGCCAGATATCTTTTTTCCTTGAGAGGTAAACAGTACAGTCTGTGTGGAGTCAACACCTACGATTCTGCCGAGTTCCCTCCACGCATGTGCCTGCTATTGTTTAACACCCTGCGCTGCTCTATGGCAGAGATAACACAAACTCCAGAAGTCAAGGGACACCAGGGTTGTTAATACCCTTATCTTGGCCTTTGTCTTCCAGAGCAACTAATAATTTTAGATGTTCAACATGACAGGTCATTTTTCAAGCATGAAATTATCAGAACAACTGGGTCCAATTACAGTTTGCCCCAGTTTATCCAAACACTAGAGAGCCTAAGATTATTTCACGTGCACTATTAAATTACCCTAGCTTCTAAGCAAGTTTTTACGAGTATTTATGCCTATTCACTTTTGTGAGAAGTAATATAAATCCCTATCAGCTTTGACTAAAATACCTAAACAATGTGTGCAATGCAAATTTTAAAGCCGTTAGAGCTGGTATATTAGATGAAGTGCGCAGTAAGGACCTACAGCTCCAGTCTACTGCTCTCCTGTTTAACCCAAAATATAATTTAACTTCTGCTCCCCCTATCGTTAAGGAACAGCTTCAGCAAACAATCGGTACCTCAAGTAAAACTGTGCCCAAAATCAGCCTTGAGGTTGCATGAGGAAGAAAGCATGCAGCTTAATGTGATCTGTAGCAGGAGAACAGATGGCAAGTAAAACTGCTGGGACCATTAGTAACGACAAAGAAAAAGATTTGCCAGCCAAATTTCAAAGATGACCTTCAAAGCTTGTATGCTGTTTGTTAGGAACCTCTGCCACGGTTCTGGACTGTCCATCAGGATTACAGAGACACAATGCCTAAAAAAGGCTGAATTTATCTTCCCAAGTTCCTTCAGTGAATTCAGGATGGAGATTCCTCTACAGCTTCAAATAAAGCAATCAGCAGCACTGGTAAAATACAACATCCACCACAAACCCAGTATTTTTCCAAATGAAGCAAATCACAAGCCATACCAAACCATCAAGGGAACTCTGCCTGGGAAAGGCTTGTCACCTTTGTCCAGCTGCAAACAGTAAACACAAACAGCATCTTTCACATTGCTGTGACTGCAGAGCAGGTGAGAATGACATACTAATTTGTAACGTTCACATGGATAGCACAGATGACTACATGATTTTTAACAGTAATTCTCTCTGCTTCTGATGTACTGTTCCTCTGAAGTTAGGGTATCCCAAAAGCAAACAACTACCCCCAGTAACACAGAGCCACCTAGGCACACCACATTGCTGTTCTCCGTCACCAATCATGGCATCAGTTTCGCTGCCAGCACTCCTGCCTTGACAATGCTTCATGACCTGACCTATACAGCCCAAGACCTTCATGCCACCAGGCTACCTTGCAAGCCCACCCACACATTTCCTGGGAATTAAGGGCTACGGTGTACACCCTCCCTCCCAAATCATGCTGTGCTCTGCTTCTGTCGAGCAACTGATGTCAGTTTATAAACAAAGGGGAGCCAGTGTCCCATCACTGTAAAGTTGTACATTGGCATGGCCCTAGATGCCAGTTCCGATTCAAGGAATGGGTATAAAATAACTGGTAATTAAGAGAGGCAAAAACAAAATGGGAAGTAGAACTTCCTACTTTATTTGCTGAATGCTCCAAAAATGTTGGGAACTCCTCCTTTACTATGGGAATGAAACCTGGTAAAGCAGTGAGCCCAACAGTGTGAAATGACCCACTTTTGAAATAAAATATTCACCAAACTAACTAAAAAGTCCTCCTGAAGACCTGACCCTGTTTAAATTACTGAGTATTTCCAAACGTTCAGGCAATGTCCTGAATGGGTTTCTTATTCCCAGTGTTTTGGGTGAAAAATCACCCCCTGTTCTTTGCCTTCACCTTCTTTCCCACCTCATAACACTCCTGCTGGAAGGGGAGAGACTATTGAAGATCCTCTACGCATGGAAAACAGACCAAGTGGTCTGCTCACGATACCATACCTACATCAGCATCATGTGGCAAAGCAGTCACCTTCAGGAGGGTGCATTCAGTCCTCTCCAGGACATGTCTTTGAACCTCAAGTTACTCCCACTAGAAATAAATTATTTTATCTCAAGCCACAGACAAAAGCAGCTTTGAAAGGAAGCATTGCAATTGTAATTTAGCAGCTGATCTAAGCACTACAATTTACTATCTCTCTGGCTCATAAAAAGGTTTTTCTTTCCATTATGAAGGCTGAAGGAGTCTTACAGTCATGTATATTCTCACGATTACTGGGGACAAACTCCTTCTGGAGTGATTCCATATTCTGAGGTCAATAAACTATCAACACTATCAAAGTGTCAGCTCTTAAAGGGTTTATACTGACAAGAGGAGATCACCCTGGAAGTCACTTGCACTAACCACAGGAGGTGAGAAGACACCTCTGGAGATCATCTAGGACAACCTCTCAGTTCAGAGCAGGGCTGGACCTGGCTGGGTTTTGGCCAGCCCCACTGATGGAGACTCCACAATCTCGTTGGATATCCTGGTCCACTGTTTGACCACTCGGACAGTGAAAAAGCTTTTTCCTTTCAATTAGCGCCCACCGCCTTCTGCCATTTCATCAGGCACTGCTGAAGGGTCTGGTTCAATCTCCTTTATTACCACCACCTCCATCAGGTGTTTATTCCTATTAATAAGCTCCCCCCATGAACTGTCACATTCATGTTGTTTCACACTTGCTGATTTTCTGTCTTTTCTTGAGACCTCTATGAAATATCCCGTGCAGATATATTGAAAGGCTTATTTCTCTCGTAAAAAGCTCTACCGTCCACAATCAATTATATACATAAAAATAAGGCATTTGAGGCAAGCCTCACCTAACAAATTAATGTGACATGAGAAGGCATAGTTAATTTCAACAAAATAGGTTATTATAAACTCAGCGAGCACTGGTCACACCACACACTTGCCAGTCTCTGATTGTGTGCTTTATAATTATTGACTAACTGTGAACCAAGATAAAAGGCACTAAAGAAAAAGCAGTGAACCAGAACAGGGAAAAAAGCTGGTTTACAAGATAATTTTGGTATGCCTCTTGTAAACACCTTTACAGTCCCTTTTGGAAAGACCTTTAAGAACCCCAACAAAATGTTCCATGCAAAGCATTTTTAAAATAGTTTAGTTTACTGTACATACACACCAGTGGGTGCCTGGGGAAGCTTAAAATACAAATAAGAATGTAAAAAAAAAATATATTTTTTTAAAAACCGCCACATCCAACAGCATTATAATCTTGCAAAATAACTCTGCATTGTTAGATGAGAGTAAGGGTAGTATTGCCTTAGACTGTATTTCTACAAGGGGGTTATTCATTACTACATTTGTCTCCAGGAGCAGCCGCTACACACACTGAAGCTCTGCTTTCCCGGGAAGTGGCAGGACACCGCTTACTATGGGGAAGTAGAGAATAACATCTTTGTTTTCCTTTTATTTCTGTGCATGGCGTTGGCCTTCGGCTTAATTAAACTGCTTTTATCTTGACCCATGAGTTTTTCATCTTATTCTCCCCCTTTATTTTGCTGAAAGGGGAGTGAGAGAGGGGCCTGGTGGGCACCTGGCATCTCGCCAAGGTTAACCCACCACAGATGTACATCTCTGTGAACCTGGACATAAAGTCTAGACCAGTACTAGTGAATTATTGAATTTGGTGTTACAGCCTGGATTATTTTACTACTGATCTGTCTTTATTACTACACCATTATTTAGAGATAATTTTTTTTTATCCTTAAAGCTGTTGGGATTGTGCCTGTTATCACATCTCAAACTTATAACTCAGCAGGGCTGCTTTAAGCCCTTACAACTGGTAACTGAAGATCCCTACAGCCTGAATAAGCCCATTTCATCTTGGTATTATGCACTCTGTAAGACCTTCCTTCAGGAACTGTCAGTCTTTATATGGTGGAGCTTAAAGAAAAATTTTAGGATTCCTTTTGTACACCCTCAGTGCAGCTGCTATGCATACTGTCCAAATTCACCTCTTGCTACAAACTGAGCAGCAATTTGTTATGCCAGTGGGATTAAAATTCCCCTTTGAAAAAGAAAATAATTTTTATTCCTTCTTCTCCGCCAAAGATACTTAGGGACTGGATACTGCACCCAAACAAACAAGTAATTGCCTTTTCCATTTGGTTACTTACTTTCTACAGGTATTTTGACCATAAAGCCCAACTTACACGATGGGAGAAAAATCCTTGAACAAACCAGTAACATCCCAATGACATGTGAAACAAAGATACGCTAAAACAGCCTCAATTTACTTTCCTAGTCCTGAAGTATTACATATGTAGAGTTGCTTGGTTATAACTGAGTTGTCAGGTCAGTTTAGGATGCCCTAAGGCTCCTACTGCCTTATTACCATCGCCAGTGCCTCCTCTCCCGCAGGCAGCCGGAAGCCTCAGCTGTGAGTGACAAAGCACTAGCAGCAGTCTTGGGGTTTTACTCCAGAGATACAGAGAGGAGACATCTGTTCACTAGCTAGAGAGAAGTAAACTGTTTTAATTATCCTTAAGCTAAACACCTAAGTGAAGGAAATTATGAGAAAGCATTGTGTGTGAAGGAAACTAGCTGTTCTATGATTCTATGATTCCAGTGCACCACTCAGTCAAAGTACTAATAATGAAACGGGACTACAGCCCTCCCTCTCCTTAAATGGAGAGTGGAGGCAAAGGAGATGTTTAATTAAACAGATAAAAGTCAGCCCAATAGCACAATTCCAACAAAAGGCTAACCCAATGCCTGCAAGTGCTGCAGGCTGCATTTTGATTCATGTTTTCACACCGTTCAGTTGGCAATGACAAAAGTGAAAAGGATAAAGACTGAGGCCTATGGAGACAGAAACAAACACAAAGACTGTCTTAAGTGTTTGTGGTTACAGGTCCATGTTGGTGTTCACAAATAGCTGGAAATAATTGCTATTTACAACAATTTATAAACTGTAAATTCCCACAAAAACACATTACAATACAACATCAACTGTGTACATTTTTGTTTTCTTCCGTTAAAACTCCCCACTTAGTATTACTTGTGAAGATAAAACTCAACTTAGTTCAGAGTACACCAGGAACATTTCTGTGAGCCATGAACTTTCCACAAACTCGGATTCATGTTTTGCATGAACCAGGCTGATAAAGTCCTCATTAGAGCTGTGGGTATGTTATTTGCTGATAAATGGATGTGGATTATATAGAGAACCCACCCACTGCCCAGGGCAGACCAGCAGGTCAGACGCTTTCTAATGTGATGGACACATGCTTTAATTACAGGTGACTTAAAATAACAGGTTGCCTAGGAGCTGAGTCAGTGTGCCATCACTAACTGCTGTAAGCGAACACAGTCCTTTCAGCTTCATCCTCTTCAGCTTCCCAAATCTATGGTAACACTGAAAACTCCACAGGTAGGAAACAAAAAATCTAGAGCTTACCGTTTAGAAAGGCTGAAGTAATTTCTAACTGCAAAATAGTGGGAATGATACACACTAACTAAACATCACAACAGGGGGATGTGGTCACAGCTGTGCCTTGCTTGGCATTCTCCTGCACAAGGTAGAGAAGCAAAGGTGAATAAAAATATTTAAGGTAACTGATCTGCTCCAACAATTTGGTTTTACATTCCTCAAACTGAAGTTTCAGAGCGCAGTTTCACAGAAATCTTGAGTCCAGTAATAGCACCACTTTCCATAAGGATCGGAAGAAGGACAAAGGACTGCACTTAAGTGTACACTCGGTCTTCTGCGTTAAGAAGGAACAAGAAACAGCCCAAGTTTATTTTTGTTATTCTTGCTACATAATTTAAAGATACCTTGACAAAACTGAATAAGTGACTGAAATAAATAAGATGCAGTTTAGTAAGAAAAGGTGTTAATGTGCTGCACTTGGGCACTCTCCAAATGAAAAACGAAGTACGTGTTACTGTACAAAGGGCAAGCCACACTCATGTATTAACAAGGATTCTCCAGTCTGTATGAACCCATCACCAAGAATAACCTCCAAGGTTGATACCTGAGCTTTGTCTTCATTAAATAAAACTAGAACATTGCAATCCATGATCTTGACTGATCCCATTAACTAAAACAATGGTATATATCAGCTTTGCATTCAGCACAGAAATAAGCAACCTTGTTCGGATTAACCTCCATTAAGGTGGTAAAGATGATTTTAAACAGCATGGTCCTAGTCAAAGCTGCAAAGTTATTTCACCAAACTTTATTTAAAACTGCTTGGATATCATAATCGCATCTCAACAGTACATAAATATTTAGTACCGATAAACTCCAGAAGTTATTGTATAGACTCCAAAGGTAAATATTCTCTTTCCTATGAGACAAAATTAAAGGAGGAAAACAAGTTCCCCCCAGAAAAATTCTCCACTCATGCAAACAGATAATGCAGCATTGAACTAGCTAAGAGAGCAATCTCTAAACTGTAGTTATTTCTCCTGTTCTAAGAGTCAACCAAAGCAGACCTGCAGGACCAGCCACCCTCCAGCATCACGAACGGCATGAGTTCCCTCTCCGTTACACATACGCCCAGAGACAGTTCAGTTCTTACCTCACCTGGTGTCAGCGTATTCACAAAGCAATGAAGTAACTTCACTCACTTCCAAGGAAGTTTTTAAAGAAAGAGAAAGAGAGCTCTACAGGATGGGGAAAGAGGGGAGGGTTTCTTCCCTCTCACTTTTCTCTAGAGTACAAGTGGATAAGCTAATGAAAACAGCATTGGCTCATTTGCTTCCGCTCTCCAGCATGCTGAGCGGGGGGCTGACAGGAGAGCTAGTGGCACATGGCCACCTTCAAAGGCTGCAACTGATTGCCAGAATGTGTTGCTAGTGAAGTGGTTACCCTTCCGTTACCATCAGTGTGCATCTCTCTAAAGCGTTCCTTCAATCCCAGCCTATTACAGCACTTTACCTAGCTAGGGAATTTTAAAATATGTTTCTTTTAAGGAAGAAACCAGCACTTGCTCTGAAAAAACACCTGCAACAATTATCTGAACTATCAAGGTTTCAGGAGTATTTGCTGCAATTGTGATCTATTCAGAAGCAGATCAAACGCTACAGAAGAATAGAGAGGCAGCCCGCTTTTTAAGAGTCTATATTCCTGAAGTATCTCTCTTCGTCTAGAAGCAAGTACACAACTATTCAGAGCTTTCACTTGCATTGGGAAAGATGACTTCACACTCCAGTGGCATGAAGCACAAACATCACAAGTGTCTCTTCAGCTTAGTTTTCTCCTGTAGAAGAAATTATTTTTTTTTAACTGAGTGGAAAAAAATTATTTAATGAAGTTTACTTATTAATTTGTAGAAGGTGACGAGACTCTTAAAGGATTAGTACCTAAATATAAGATACTTGACTATCTGTTTTCTTTCTCCTCCCCCAGCACTGTTATCTTTGCTTTTTATTTCTGGCTTAGGTGACAAAAAGCATCAAACTGAAGTCTGCTGTCCTCTACACTGCATGAGAGTGGAGTTCAAAGCAAAACAGCCTTTCCCAGACCAAATTCTGTTCCTATCTATGCCAGTATCACCCTGGTGTAACCCTTCACCTCACTAAGCCATTTTTGTGCACATACCTGTACTGCTGAGAACAGCCTGTCTTTATGATCCTCTTTTCAGACATCTGCTGCTGTTCCAAAAGGGATACAAACCATGAAAATCTTCACTGTGTCTTTCTATATATAAAAATCGTAAGAGAGCAAGTTTGGATGGCCTTAAGGAGTCACCCAAGTTCCACCTCTGCTTTAGGCAGGCTCAGCTTTCCCTAAATCATTCCCAAAAGATGTCTCATCATACAGAGAGGAAAAGGAAGGCAAGCC
Organism: Pterocles orientalis; assembly: GCA_011057875.1. Lineage (NCBI taxonomy): Eukaryota > Metazoa > Chordata > Aves > Pterocliformes > Pteroclidae > Pterocles > Pterocles orientalis. The sequence goes on along the minus strand of WKFP01013191.1, from coordinate 92,539 downwards.
CCAGCGGTGTCTGATGGCAGAAGACTACCTGAACCAGTGTGGGCTGGTGATCTCAGTCACAGATGGAGCTTCCAAAGGGAATTGTTATTGCACTGTTTTTAGCAGAAAGAGCCATCTATTAATAAACTCTGTCAAACCATTTGAAATCAAAATGCAGAGCTGCTTGTAAAGGATCAAAGAAGCATAGCTTGCTAGTTGTCAGAATCATTAGAATAATACTTTCCCTCTGGTCCTTCATTATTAACCACAGTAGCTCCCAAACTTCATCTGCTAAGCAAGGGTCTACCCTCTGCATCTGCGGGTGCACTGCAGTCACAGAGAAGCAACCACCATAATCCACAACAAGCAGTTGGTCTCACAGCCCCAAGGAGCCTAAGGAAAGGGAAATATCCTCTTCTCCACATCTGCTTTTATGACTTGAGAGAAGGAACTCTAATCATACTCCAGCCACCACCCCATTAATATTTAAGAGAACAAAAAACCAAAATGATGCATGCACACCACAGAGGTAGCACACAAAGAGAGCATTCATTCTGTTTGCTACATCCAGAAGAGCAGGTAAAACTGTCAGGAAGTTTTGAGTGAAACACTGCTTACCAGTTACACTCATTGCACTCTCTACTTTGGGGATAAATACTAAAAACACACCAAACCACTCTTCTTCAAATTCATGGCAGAGCAGTCAGCTACACATAATTTACAGAAGCTCAGATGAAGTTGAGGTAGAATAATTTCATGCACGTCATGCCAATAAGAATGATTATGAAAATTTATCTATATAGACAAGAGTGCTCAGTTAAAACAGCAGAGGAATAGAAAAAACACGTGGCAAATCAATTACAGTCTCTATAGCTCTTTCTGGTACGAGTCACATTCGCAGTTCCTGCAACGAACATTGATACACTGCCCAGAGCACTACAACATCTTCAGCATCTAGGTTCCGACAATGGTGGAACTCTTTCATATTTTCAGTACTGAGGATGATGCAAAAAGACTGGCAGGACCAGTCCATGCCTCAGAAAGACAGTGCATTTATGACAGTTTGAAAACACCACAAAAACCTCTCTGCTACCAGCCATGAAGATTGTTCTCTACACGTTGCCTGGCATAAATGCAGATAAGTATGAGAGCCAGATCTTGAGAATCACCCGTACAGACCTGAACACAAGTCATTTGCATCTGTACCACAGCTCAATGCCCAAGTGTCTGCAAACACTCAAGCAATATCAGTTAGACACCCAGCTAGCGAATTTACATGCAAATACCATTTCAGAAATGAGCCATACTAGAAAATACTTACGTGGAATACGGGGCTAAAAGTAAATTGAGTTTGCCATGAACAAAAACTCAATGGAACTCAGCAGTATGCTATATAACCGTCTTTTAATCATGATTTCCGAATTGTTTTGTTTCAGTTATCTGATGACAACTATTCTGCATTCTGATCATGGGGGTACTTTGATGGCTGTCATTAAAGTATGATAAATTTTGTGGTGGTTTAGCATAAAGCCAGTTGACATGTTTACTATTTCAAAATAATAAATGTTGCTCAGCGAGCAGATTCAATGAGAAACCATACTACTGAAAATAGCAATTATTTCTGTTATACGTGTGCATCACTTCTGTAAGAGCAGGCAACAAACCAACTGGTTCTTATTTTCTGGTTTAGTTGCCCCTCTGTTAAGAATTATCCCAGAAAGGCAGTAACATCAGAGACTGCAACACTGACTGCTCTAACATTACTAATCTTTTTCCTATACTTGCCATGGTCCAAGCATACATACACACATATATATATATATATATAAAAGGTATGGATGCTTAGTAGGCTACATTTACCTAGACAGGAGACACTTCTGCCAGGATGTGCCTTGGAACTTCTAGCATCCTCAAAAAGCTATTTACAGAAAAATAGCTGGTACCACAAATATTTAGAAACATTTTTCTGAATGGTTTCTTGCAGAAAAGGAACTCAATAACATTATTTGCAATAACAACAACAAATGTACAGTATATGTAAACAACCTGATAAGAGAAGCTTAAAATAACATTACTAATGAAAGCTTAACAAGCTGATCTACTTGAATTATTTTTACACATTGAAGTTCATATAAGCCCTGATTCAGAAGATTTTCAAGATACACTTAAGCAAGCAGTTAGTTCCACAGAAATCACAGCTTTTACATAGGTTTAATAACAACACTGTAGGGAATCAAGAACTAACTTCAGAAATCAAAAGCATTTCAAGTGCCAAAGAACAAACTACTTAATGATATGGTGTTAGGTCTTTGAAATCTGAGGCAAACCATTTTTATCCAGAGAGACAGACAGAACCAGCCTTTATCCATCAGTAATTTCCCAAATTAAATTAGCGACAAGTCTTGTACTGTACCCTCAATGCAATAGGAGCATTAAAGATTCACTAATAAAGGGACAGCATACAAGCAAAGTGTGTTCCCGATACATGTTCCAACAACCCTGTGGAAACCAAGATTTACCTAAGTCAAGGCAAACTTTGGAAGCAATATTCCCCCAACGACTATTCACTGAAATAGAAACAGAACCCCTTCAGCACTGCACTGAAGTTTTTTTATACTGTTGCCAATTACCTCGCGCAAAAGAAAAATGCTCCAGAGCTTTGTGTTGTGTGGGTGATGCTCCTATTTCCCAACTGAGCGAGGCTCAACGTTTCTAGCAGGGGTAAAGCATTCTAAATTGGCTCGGATCAGCACAGTGACTCAGGGATCACTGTGCCAGTGGGAGGACTTAAAGCATTTGACATTGATTCTCATATCCTCACTGTCAGAAATGTGAAGTGTTAAGAGAATTTAAACTCATTTTTATCTTACCGTTTTCAAATCCTAAAAGGGACCTTTGATCATTCAGAAGCCTGTGAAATATTTAGCAGTCAGGAAGAACGGACTTTTTTTCCTTCCATGATTGTTTAACTGGTTTCAAATCTAATTCCTTCATGTGAATACTATGTATCAACATTTGCCCATTTCTCCAGCAAAAAAAAAAAAATCCTCAGATTAAAAATTTATCTGTCTCCTAAACGTTAGTGAAAAAAGATGCCAGAATTAATATAAACAGACAGAAGATAGGGTTTTGAACCCCATGAGCTACACAATCTGTATGCACAGCACATGCATACATCTTGGGGGTTTCTATGAAATAAATTTTAATTATTGTGGCCCCTTTCAAAGCTCATAGTGGCTGGAGAAACACTCACTCACCAAACACAGAATTAACACACTACCCTCTTCAAAGCTGTAGGACACCAGTCGTGCTGGCACCAATTCCCTACAGCACCCAAAACGTGTTAATGCCACCCAAGCGCATGGGATTGTATCTCACCCTAGTATTAATCACATGCTATGAGGACATGTGTCTCTTCCTGGTGAGCTGAAATTAAACACCTGGGAGCGCGGAGGTTGTTGGTGAGGCTCTTCTCTGCTCACAGCCTCAGCAGAGACAGCTCCTCCGCCCTCCCACACAAACCCTCTCCTGTGCTTGTTAGCCTGTCTGCTGTATTAATGACTCATCTACATCATAAAGCACCAGTTCAGACTCTTCATTAATCACCTTAAGCACGCTGGCTTCTGCGGTTTGCTCAGTCCCCCCACTATGAATAATTCAGGCTCCAGCCTCACAAACACACGGAGGGAGGTTGTGGGTCAGACCTTGCCCTCCAGCCACAGCTTTGTAACTTCACAGAAAGTACCTTGCTGTCATAATTTTTTTTTTCCCCTCAGCCCAGTGTTGGATGTCTCCCTAAAAATATTCTGCAAAAGGCACTAGACATTTTATGAGAATAAGAAAGCCACTGAGATTGGGGGGAGGAACGTTGACTTTTGATGGACGACTGCCATCATCCCATGTCCCAGCCACCACTAGATTAGATTCACAGCTCCTTCTTTACATGCCTTCCAATTAACTGTTGCTTAATTATTTCTGTTAACAGCTTAATTGTATTCCATTTGACAAATGGCCTCTTTTTATTAACACTTGCTACAAAGCAACTTGGCCTTGTACTCGAGATTCAAACAGGTTTCGCACTAATCAACATGAGGGCAAAGTGCACTGTTAGCAAAAGCTAATAATGTGTAACTAACGTGAATTTACGTCCACCCACTGGTTAGCCCATCAGTTTATTCTCTGATAAGACTTCAAAGCCACTGTCAATCATGCAGACAACCCAGGAGGTTTTATCATAGAGACTAACAGAATAACTCTCCCTTCTAACTTCTGACTTCTGACACAGGTAAGTGAACTATGTGACGTAGAGATCAGAACTCGGACACAGCAGCACAAGAAACTTGATAGACGTGTAGGTGATGCATCAAGGCTGTACCACTCCTTGACACATCATTTTCTTAAAATAAATATTTTCCAGGTATCTAGAACCATATATTTGGCAGGTGTATACCAGAGCAGTTGCACTGACTTTAGACCCCATGATCGATCACCAATCGACCAACACCATCACTTACCCCACATCATTGCAACTCTAGAAGCAAAATTCATTAAGGCTACAAATCTTTTGGAGA
>WKFP01013191.1:65260-80550 GCA_011057875.1 Pterocles orientalis | reverse complement strand
ATCCTCACTGTCAGAAATGTGAAGTGTTAAGAGAATTTAAACTCATTTTTATCTTACCGTTTTCAAATCCTAAAAGGGACCTTTGATCATTCAGAAGCCTGTGAAATATTTAGCAGTCAGGAAGAAAGGACTTTTTTTCCTTCCATGATTGTTTAACTGGTTTCAAATCTAATTCCTTCATATGAATACTATGTATCAACATTTGCCCATTTCTCCAGAAAAAAAAAAAAAAATCCTCAGATTAAAAATTTATCTGTCTCCTAAACGTTAGTGAAAAAAGATGCCAGAATTAATATAAACAGACAGAAGATAGGGTTTTGAACCCCATGAGCTACACAATCTGTATGCACAGCACATGCATACATCTTGGGGGTTTCTATGAAATAAATTTTAATTACTGTGGCCCCTTTCAAAGCTCATAGTGGCTGGAGAAACACTCACTCACCAAACACAGAATTAACACACTACCCTCTTCAAAGGTGTAGGACACCAGTCGTGCTGGCACCAATTCCCTACAGCACCCAAAATGTGTTAATCCCACCCAAGCGCATGGGATGGTATCTCACTCACCCTAGTATTAATCACATGCTATGAGGACATGTGTCTCTTCCTGGTGAGCTGAAATTAAACACCTGGGAGCGCAGAGGTTGTTGGTGAGGCTCTCCTCTGCTCACAGCCTCAGCAGAGACAGCTCCTCCACCCTCCCACGCAAACCCTCTCCCGTGCTTGTTAGCCTGTCTGCTGTATTAATGACTCATCTACATCATAAAGCACCAGTTCAGACTCTTCAATCACCTTAAGCACGCTGGCTTCTGCGGTTTGCTCAGTCCCCCCGCTATGAATAATTCAGGCTCCAGCCTCACAAACACAGGGAGGGAGGTTGTGGGTCAGACCTTGCCCTCCAGCCACAGCTTTGTAACTTCACAGAAAGTACCTTGCTGTCATAATTTTTTTTTCCCCCTCAGCCCAGTGTTGGATGTCTCCCTAAAAATATTCCGCAAAAGGCACTAGACATTTTATGAGAATAAGAAAGTCACTGAGACTGGGGGGAGGAGCGTTGACTTTTGATGGACGACTGCCATCATCCCATGTCCCAGCCACCACTAGATTAGATTCAGAGCTCCTTCTTTACATGCCTTCCAATTAACAGAAATAATTAAGCAACAGTTAACAGCTTCATTTTATTCCATTTGACAAATGGCTTCTTTTTATTAAGACTTGCTACAAAGCAACTTGGCCTTGTACTCGAGATTCAAACAGGTTTCGCACTAATCAACACGAGGGCAAAGTGCACTGTTAGCAAAAGCTAATAATGTGTGACTAACGTGAATTTACGTCCACCCACTGGTTAGCCCATCAGTTTATTCTCTGATAAGACTTCAAAGCCACTGTCAATCATGCAGACAACCCAGGAGGTTTTATCATAGAGACTAACAGAATAACTCTCCCTTCTAACTTCCGACTTCTGACACAGGTAAGTGAACTGTGTGACGTAGAGATCAGAACTCAGACACAGCAGCACAAGAAACTTGATAGACGTGTAGGTGATGCATCAAGGCTGTACCACTCCTTGACACATCATTTTCTTAAAATAAATATTTTCCAGGTATCTAGAACCATATATTTGGCAGGTATATACCAGAGCAGTTGCACTGACTTTAGACCCCATGATCGATCACCAATCGACCAACACCATCACTTACCCCACATCATTGCAACTCTAGAAGCAAAATTCATTAAGGCTACAAATCTTTTGGAGAGGCTCTTAAACGGTTCTAACTGAACAGTGAGATTTAAGATTTAATTAAGTGGAATATAAAAACCTGACAGTTTCAGAAGAAGACTGGTCAATCATGCCATCCCAGTGTCATTTGAATTCTCCCAGTATATCCATATTAAAGAGCTGAGAGTCCTGATTAGGCATAACTGTTCAACCGTGACAAGGCAAATAATCTTGGTAGGAACTCAGTTCTGAATGATCTCACTTGTTCTTCTGAAAGACAGAAGCTGCTTCACAGCAGCTGAGGGAGGTTTGGTTGTATATAAAGCAGAATTAAATTTATTAGCTAGTTCATACAGTGACCATACCCATGGAAAGTGACACAAAACCCCAGAAACACTATTAACATAAAAACCAAAGTTCACATTAATGAATACACAGACAGAGGTCCATGGAGAAAAAAAAACAAAAAGAAAAGGTATTTTCTTAATTTAGATTAGATATTGGGAAGAAATGTTTTCCTGTGCGGGTAGTGAGGCAGTGGCCCAGGTTGCCCAGAGAAGCTGTGGATGCCCCATCCCTGGAGGGGTTCAAGGCCAGGCTGGATGAGGCTTTGAGCAACCTGGGCTAGTGGGAGGTGTCCCTGCCCATGGCAGGGGGTGGAACTGGATGATCTTTAAGGTCTTTCCAACCCAAACCATTCTGTGATTCTACGAATTAATATTATACAGCTGATTAACTTCCCCAATAGTGAAAGAAACATAGCTTCAAGTAATAGAAGTTTAAGGATGAGATTGATCCTAGGAGAAGAAACACACTCATTTTGTCCACCTGTGAGGGCTCACACTGCAGCTGTTCATCACTTCTGGGCTTTACTTTGTGAAAAACAGTCATCATGGGGAAAACTAGGCTCTCCCTTCTCAGTATCAATGGCCGAAACTGTTGTTTGGATGTTAGGTTTTGCGCTTGTGTGGCCTAGTAACAATTCCTTATTTTTATCTTCTTGGGTCACATCCATCACAACTGCTTTTCATTGAGACAGTTTTAAATAGATGTATTTTATTTTGTTTTAAATCTAGTGAGCAGTTTCAACTTCCATATTATAAAATAGAGCTTTTAAAGTGCTAATGCTTGTCTTGGAAGTTTCAGAGCATAAATTCAGAAGAAAATAAAATACTAATCGTGATATATACTACTGTTTAGGATGTATGCAGATTTGATAACAATGCACCAGAAAAAAAATAGGTGTAACTAAGCATGTGGTCCAAAACCTTACAGGAAAATCTTCTTGAACTACAAAGGTTTTCTCAGATATTTCTGACTTCCATTAATGCTCACTCATTTTTCTTCCTTCCTACAGTCAAGGCAGAATGTTTGCAACTTTATCTGAAAGCTTTACAGCACCAACTGATTTGTTAACTCAACCATCAATCTGCAATGAGCAACGCACAATGTTTCATTGCAGGAATATTCCCCTGTGCTGTGACAGGCAAGAACAATGGAAATTACATTCTGAATATATAAAAATAATAATAGATTAAAAAAATAATCAACAAAGTAACTCGGATATCAACTGAAAAAGCTCATTTGCATATTTTTGGGCACAGATTCCCAGAGAGTTGGCTACCATGAGCTCAAGTGGTCTGCTTCAGCCAAGCTAAAGGCACAGATCTTCACATATTGCTTGCTCTGAAAAGGAAGGGGGAAAGCTTCTTCCCTGACTGCAGCTGCCAGACTGAACCCACAAAATCCTACAGTAGCACTAAGGCTGGATGTACCAGGCAAAGTGGGTAATTCCTCAGCACTTCACTTCCTTCCACAGGACGAGTGTCTGCAGCTAGCCCAAAGGAAACATCCATTCCTCCTCTTGCCTGCCTAAATAAATACCTTTCTGGCACAGATGGGGCTAAGCACAGAAAACAACCTACTTTTACACACGCTGCATATGAGCAATACATTTTGCTGTCAGACAACAGCCTGGGACCTGAGCTCATGGCAGCAAGGGGCAGCCCACAGCTGACAAATCTCCCAGCCCAGCTAAGCTCATGTCTCAGGTGGCTTTGCTTTTCTGCCTGAAATACATTTTGTTTCCCCATTTTGCTTCTGATTTTTTTTACGCTTTAGCATCACAAACCAGAAACCCAGCAGCCATGTGTTGCCTGCCCCTCAAAGTCACAGCTCTGCTACCAGATGTCCCCTCAGTGAGGGCCTCACTGTCCCCATCTCACTGTGCCTTCCACCTTGGGTACCAGCAGCCCTCTAAGGCCATCAGCACTGACCTGTTGCAATAAATGGTCCTGTGCCATTGGGTGGGAAGATGTCCTGGCTCAAGGGACAAACTGCAGTACTGACCAGACCTGCAATATCACTCAACATCCCAGCTTAAGGAACATCCATGCTGCTGCTGCCACTTGGATTCTCCATTTTGACTGACCCAGAGACTTGAAATCTGTATCCAGTAGGTATTTCAGTGTTCCAGCATGGTAAGAGTAGTTATCAAAATACTAAAAGAGCTTTCCACTTCAGATACAACTTCTTATCCCCTCCCGCAATACATTTCTTTGCTTTAGTCACGGCAATCTGACAGTGCTCAATAGCCCATATTTAACCAATTGCAAATTCAAAGTTGTCTTTCTACATGGGAGCTTAACAAAGTCATCAACTCTAGCTGCTGAGCTTGCCAAAAAACGCTGAGTGAACTCACCCTGCGCAACTCCCAGACTGGCTTTCCACTGGAAAGTTTCGCTGGATTAGTTGTTGTGTTGGTTTGGGTTGGAACAGTTAATTTTCTTCACAGAAGCTAGTATGAGGCTGTGTTTTGGATTTGGGCTGCAAACAGTGCAGATAACACAGGGATGTTCTAGTTTCTCGTAATGCAGTTCTTCCACCAGTATAGTGTACTCTGAAAAATTTGCTTAAACGAAAACTTTTTTTTTTTACACTATAAAAGCTGTGTTGACATTTGGGATGAAGTTTTTCAGAGCTATACCATTATCGCTCTGCCTTCTAAATAGAATCTTTCCTCAGACATCTATCATAACCTCTCTTAGCACACACAGAATCCGTTCAAGCTTTCCACACACCCAGTGACAGACTTAACTCTGCATTTGCCAGGCTGGGATAGTAAAGACCTGCCAGCACTTCCACAACATTTCTTTCCTTTCCCATTGATTATTAGGCTGTGTTGTTGGTTGTCTTCTCCCAGTGCCATGACTGCTGAGAAAGCCTATTTTGAAGTCTGAAGTTCAAGCAAAAAAAAAAAATCCACCACACTTTGATTCTTGATATTTCCAAACTGCACAGAAGGAACTGGCTCCCAGTACCTCCCCTGGAAAACCTCTCAATTTCCCAGACTGCTTCTCGAGGTTTATTTGAAGCATGGAGTGATGAGTTTTGCACTGCTACAAAGCCAAATAATCCAAGAGACTTGCCACGGTTTTAAAGTCAACGCCATGCCACGTTTACAATTTCTGTCTTCTTCCCGAAGTTTTGGAAGGAAAAGATGAAAATAAAATACTTACTACTGATACACAGCAGTGCCTTCAAAGTACAAACAAATCTTTCTACACACGCAGAGACGCTTTAGGTACCATGCTGCGACATTACCAAATATGACCATAACAAAGTCTCTGATTTGCAAAAGTTATGATTATTCTCATTTTTTTCCTGAGAAATGGAAAAAGTTAAAATTCAGGTAGTATTCTTCAAGGGCTACAACAGAGATACCAATATAAGCAAAGCACTCAAAAAAAAAAACCACCCCACCATGAAACACCATCTGCTCTCCTTTATCTTCTAATGCCTACCAGCACTGCCAGTGTTGCCAACATTAGTCACCCTCCTCACGATACTGGGTGTTTTTCTTATGCTCTCAGATCCCATAATCAAAATTACACAATTGCATTTTATTTAAAGTAAATTTAGAAAATTCTAATCCACATGATACCTGGAAAAACTAGTGCAAGCCAGAAGCTCAGAAAAGTGAGTCAAAAGTGTTTAGACAGATTTGGACTGGTCAATTTGTTATGAAATTATTTATTTTCATAGAATCATCGAATCATAAAGGTTGGAAAAGACCTCAAGGATCATCAAGTCCAACCGTCAATCCCACACCACCTAACCCACTAACCCATGTCCCCAGGCACCACATCTACACGTTTCTTGAACCCCTCCAGGGATGGTGACTCCACCACCTCCCTGGGCAGCCTGTTCCAATGCCTGATCACTCTTTCAGTGAAGAAATTTTTTCTAATATCCAGCCTAAACTTTCCCTGGTGCAACTTGAGGCCGTTTCCTCTTGTCCTGTCACCTATTAAGTATACTCCAGGGACAATTCTTCAAAGTAGCTCAGCTTCCAGAAGGGTACCAAAGGGATAACTGGACTTCAGATCCAGGGTAGTGTACTGAGTCTCTCAAAAATCTCGTTTTAACTATGACTGCAGAATATTTGAAAAATGCTGTTCCAAGCTCCATTTTTACTTTGGCAGAGAAATCAATTGACCTCTTTGCCTCTGGGAACCAGGCAGTGCTGAAGCACTGAACTGCACACGGATCACAAGTCTCCTTCCCTCCTCACCCAAGCACAGCCCGCACTACCATCTAGGAGAAAGGAGTAAAAGCTCTGGCTTTCCTGCCAACTCTACACTAGCAGAATTACATGCTACTCAGCTGTTTCACAGGGTTTTTATTTTTATGTAAAGTGAAGAAGGTTCTTGCTATTCTGAAACAAAAAAGTATGTCATGGCCACTGCCTGCCCACAGCAGGGTGCAGCTCACGACAGGCACCATAGGCACTGGGGCAGCATCCCTGGAACAACTGCCAACCAAAACCCCAGCCCCAGCCTTGGCCTTTAATAAAATCCAAGGTCTTTAACCCCATCATACTGCTCATCTGTTTGAAATGGGAAGCAGGGGCTGTGCTACCTAAAACCACTCCATTCTCTTCACACTACGTCACAGCCTGCATCTTGGGAAGTGCAAAATGCTCTGTGACTAATATCTGACTCACGTAAAGCCTGTATCACCAACAGCATCTTCCACAGCCAGAAAACAGAGCACTTATCCTCAGGTTCAAAGTTATATTGATGCCATATGTGTTAAGGAAGAAACCCACACAAGCCTAGCCAGCTGGTGCAAGGAACACGATGTGACCCTGATCCCCACAAACCTCACTCAGCCCAAGCACTAGAGTTTCCATGAGAAAGTTTAAACAATACCCACCAGCTCAGCTTATTTTAACAGCAGTATGATGTCCTGATCCCGCTCAGGATTTTTGCGTACACGTGCTTAAGTTCCCATACCCACACAGAAAAACAAATCCAGGCATACACATAGTCCTCTACAGCAACCCAGTCCTGGTGTTCCTTGCAGTGTGATCTGTGGGAGGCAATTTTCAGAATGGCATATCTTTTGCTTTCTATATTTTCCAATATGAAATAGTGCAGTTAAGTAATCTCCTTACAATTGTTACAGGCTTTTTATGCCCAACTGAGCCAAGAGAAAAAAATAATTTAGAACATTTGAATGTTTCTTACGAAGTCCTCCCTCTCCTTCGCTGACAAGGCTCTAACCTCAATAAAAACAGAGCCATTCCTCCCTCACACTTAAAACCACTGAGCTCATTAACTACTTAATGAATTTTGTGCTTCCCTGCTGCACAGTTGCAAGCCTCAGCATATTTTCCAAGCATCAACTTTTTTTTGGTTGTCATTTTTATTACCCTGTTTTATGCACAGAGGTTTCCTGGGTGCCACGTGGACTCAGCCACGTTTCTTCACAGCAGGAAATAAAAAAAAAATGATAGAACAGCAGTATTAAAATTAAAATTGAAACATTTATTTGATATGTCAAATAAAACTTAAAGCACCAAACCCCAAAGTTCCTAATTATATTACACTAGACTAAGACAAAATATGTAAAATATACTGGAAATGGAAAATCCTTAATTTACTTTGAAATGTTATCAGGTGTACCATGTTTCACAATACAATTTAAGTGTACAGAAAAGTAGAATTGCTTAAACCTTAGACAATTATATCATTACAGTTTACCCACTATGAGTAACTCATTTTTTGAAGAATGTCCTATTCACTTAATCCTTTCTGAAAAATCAGGCTAGATCTTTATTTATATATCTGTCAGTGCAGATAATCTAAATCCATCATTGAAATGATCTTTCCTTTTTAACCATTAATTTTAAGACAAAGAAGAAAGAGACCACAAGACGATCTGCTTGGTTGATCTCTGGCTGCTACTGCCAATACAGACATTAGGGGGAAAGCAGACATACATTTGACACACAAGGGAATCTATCTTTTCTAGTTATAAACCAGATCAAGTGTTGGTAGCACTCAATAGCTGCCACTACCAGTGGTCACCAGCACATGTTTGGAAATCATCTTCGAACTCATCACCAAGCTCCCACACTGCAATACCTTTCTAAAAAGAAAACAAGCACCTGTTATGGCATCACTTTTTCAAGTTTATATTTTACCTGATCAAAACGACAGAAGGCCAACACACTCGGCATTCGGCGAGAGGCCCAGAGCCAAAGTCAGTGACACGATTTCCATGATTTCCAGAAGCCCAGTCAGGGCTTTCGGATCGGGCTCCGTGATTGCAAGACTAGCACTGTCATTTGTCTCTTAGGCTTATACACTTGGACGCTTCGAAATTATAATAGAACACAAAATACGAGGCTGTCAACCTTACATATCTCATCTGCATCACACAGACCTCCCTAGTATTACTGATACTCTTATCTTGCATTGCCACAAAGTCCAGATGAAAGGAGCTAGGAAACAACAGTGACATTGGAAAGCATCATCATCTCAGGGAATAGCCCCTAAGCAACCATAGCCAGAGGTATAACGAAAAAAGCAGAGGCCTTATCTTTTTGCCATGTCCTCAAGCCTTTGATTTCCCTGTGGTAAACTGTGGGGAAATCTCATCCCTGGTTCTAGGAGGGAGAAGAGAGGTGGGCGGGCAGCAAGGAGGAGCAAAGGAAGTGGTCTTCAAGGGTAACCATGCAAGCAACTACTAAATGGCTACAGAAGAAACGCAAGAAAAAAAAAAAAAGATTATTAATCCCTGCCACAGGCTAAAAACTATAGTCCTGTCTCTTTGAGGCCAAAGGCAAGCCAGGTGTCCTGCTGTCCTTACCTGCAAGGTGGGATTAACTAGGGGATCCTACACAGCCATTTCCTAGCAACACCCATATGAAGGGGCACAATATTCTTCTTTTCTCCTAATCTGCCAGCCTCAAAAAAACCCCAATTTTTTAGAAGAAATCTATCCTGGCATTCACACTTCCACAGTGTAGTTCAAATTAGTAGTGCGGATTTATTTTTCTTCCCTGCATATAAAATGCTTCTTTAAAACAATGATTGATTTACATACGGAAAATGATTCTGTTTATGTTGTTTGGCACCTAAAAATTTGGTACGAAACCAAAGAACAGAACACATGTAAACAAAATGTACAGCTAGCAAGGGAAACACTTAAGATCTGTGTAAAATCAATATGAAAAATGAATGAACTGGCAAAAGCTATCATTACTAATCCAACTTCTGTGGTATAATGAAAGGAAATGTCTCATGGCAGCTTTGGTGAAACCACTAAGTCCCTATTTTTGATTGCTCTGTTCCTCTAGAGTTTCTGATGGGAAATAAGTGAAATAAATGAGGAAACAGATCTCTCAACTACTCAAAAAAGTTAAGGAAGGAATAAACCCAAAGGTAGTAAGACAGCTTCAGACACCTCCTTACATTCAACCCCTCTTCCCATCACTTGTGCGTAAAGCTTCAATTTTTTTCTGTAATGTTACCATGATGATAACAGCTATGCCACCCATGAGACCCAGTTATTGTGGGGGCTCCATCTTCATCTAATCACCTACTGGCAAATGGACCACACAACATAAACTATCTAGTGTTAACCCGTCTTGCACAGGAATGATTTTTGGGAAGAGCAGTGCTCAAGGTCTGGCGCAGAGTTAAAGTGAGATCAAACACAGTCTATACACCTCTGTCAACCACACCCCTGAACTTTCATGTTCCAAATGCTTTACACACTGTGCTTACAATGCCATACCAACCTCTTAAATTTTACACAGACAAGGAAGGAACATACTACAAGCTCTTACAGGTAGGGCAACGGGGCTTACAAGACCTTCAGTGATTCAATGCAAAGCCATAGACAGTTTGATAGAGCAGAATCATTCCTCCTACTTCTGCAGCGGCCTCTGCCCATTGATCCCAATTTCAAAGCAGCTCAAAATGCATCCCAGGGATTTTAAGCTTAAGAATTAAAAGTTAATTTTGCCTAGCAACATGCTCTTAAGGTATCTTACTTTGATGGAAGTTGCTTAGTGATCCTTTTTGCTACAGAAGCTGCTTGTGTTCAGTACTAGCCATTTCACTTACAACTGGTACTGGAAGGACCTAAAAAATGTTTCATTTGAACTATCCAACCTTCAATTTTCTTCCCTGCTTCCTACATTAATCCTTAACTGGATGTCACTGTCCCCATTTCAACCAGAACAACTCATAGAAATGACTCACTGTTAACAGCATGATACAATACATCCATTCTGATTTTCTCTGGACATACTGGGAGGAAGCATAGACTTCACTGCAGGGTCACCAACTGCAAATATCACTTCCCATATTTTTGTGGAGCCTCTGGACTACTTGCTTGTCTGCCATCAAGCAGGTTGGTTTCATGCTTTGTTGGTTTCTCTACTGCTTGTTCCCAAGGGCAAAATGTCTAATTGTTAATGATTACATTCCCAAAACTTTACAGCTTCGTACTGTCCCTCAGTTCAACTAAAGATGCCTTGTCAAAGCCTTCACTTATTCCATCTTCCCCAGTTTCATCCTATGAGTAACTGTCCTTTCAACTCCTTTTTTCTTCCATGAGGAAAATCTACTTGCATGTGCTTCACATACACAGCACCCTCCAAGTGCTCAGCAGGGAAAAAGGACATGAATCTTACGTAGAGAAAAGATATTCTTAGCTAGACCTTAAGTTTTAAACAGGTTTTAATTGGTAACTATATGAAAGTTTGTATCACCCAAATAATGCTGTCTGGGATTAATATTCCTTTTTAATTATTATTATTTCTGCCATAACTTCAATTGTTGCTGGGAAAAAGGAAGCCCCAAACTGTTTTTCAGCCACACTCTCCACATCGGATACCTTGCTGGACCTTCACTGATCACTTTCCATGCTGTCCCTGCTTTTGTCTTTTTGCCTGTTGAACTAATGTTTTTTATTTTTCTTTTTCACATGCTATCCTTTGAAATAGCACAGATTGCTTCCCCAGTGGATCCTGTTCCCAGCATTACCTTAGCCACAGGTTGTGTATAGCTGTTTGGCTGCATCCCCTGATTATTTAGTGTAGTTTACAAACTCTGATACTCATTCAGCCTCCATGCTGCTCTGTCAAACACAAAAACATAGTCCACCAATTACTTATCTTCAGTCTCTCAGTGCAGCAAGCACACTAGCTGTCATTCTTTCTGTAACCCCTGGCACCTCTGTTCATTGCCCTTAAAAAAACCAAACAACAGCGAGAGCATGCAATGGTATCGGATTCGCTTCTGCTTAAATAACTAAATGGCTTTATTTTCTTTTCCTGCAGGAAAATCTGAAACTGAGTTCTTAAAACTGTAGCTAAGCACATCACCTGCCACTTGTAAGCTCCTCCTAAAGCAAAGCTCTAGGGCAAGGCTTCACCAGGTAGCTAATGCCAAGTTCAGGCTGTTCACAGCAGGGTTACGCTGGTGGAAACGTGCAATGCCAGATTTTAGCAGTGCAATGATTTCTCTATCAGTTTCCAGCAGGAGTCATAACCCACTCAACTTCTCTCTGAGCATCCACCTGACATGCGCTGTACCTGATTTTCATTGCCCTGCTACCCCAATTCTAACTCTGTCTGTATTTTGATTTTTTTTTTGTCAGAATCCTTAGTGTTTCTCATGTTGTTCAAAGAAATCACTAAGAACTATAATAAAGCCACTTCCTTGCAGAATCACGCATCAAAATGTATTTCAATTGGGAACAAGTTAATTGAAACATAAAAGGTGCTGAACTCCCAGCAAAGGTACAGAGAAATTATTACGCCAACATAGTGAGCATCTCCTGAACTTCCCAAAGAGAGGTCACTCATTTTGCTTTAGTGACTATATCCATAGCCTTTAGAAAAACCTTGTATTTTACATTATCTCTGCTTTCTCTCAGTGACTTATTAGTCCTTAGAATTATTAGTACTTAAGAGGTCTAGCTAAGAAGTTCATCCTAACTAAAAGAACGTTCATTTCTACTAAAAAGCTAACAGTCCCTGATGGTTTCCAACTCCCCACTTCTCATATAGGGCAATACCAGTGTGCCACTCCTATGGGCTCCACCAAGAGCCATGCCACCACAGTCACCTTATTTACCATTTCGCTCCTTCTTTGGACTGGGGTAGTCAGCAAGCCACTTGAGTCTGTTCCTCTAACCGATGGGTAGATGGCTATGTTAACATGGGAATGACGGTTTTTCCTCACCTTTTTTTTTTTTTTTCTTAAAGAGTCTAGAGGTTGGGTCTCTGCAATCACTTGGCAGAGGATAGGGGCACCCTGTTCATAGTTAATAAAGCTTCTGTCTGACCTGTCCTAAATTGTACTTGAATTATTATGCACTTGGCAGTCCCCTGTAGCACATTTGTTTTGAACACAACAGAATCCTATCTTTCTCAGAAGCTCAAATGAAATCAAAAGGTCTTATTTCCTTTTCCCAAAAGGAGCAATAATTTCAGGGCTGCATTGTAGTTGGTAGAACAGCCTTACAGATGAAACAGCGAGAAATAATGTTCCCAACAATATACTGCATAACACAAGGCTCAGAGATTTACTATGTTTTTCACAACTCTTAACATACTGCACTCATCTATTCACATCACACTGAATCCCTCTTTTCAGAAAAGGCTCCTACAAGCCCCATCCTAACAAAGATGACATTTATGAGTTTCACCATGAGCCTTTTTTCTGCTCAACTAATTTTGTCACGGTAGGAGTATGTCACTTATTTGTGGTATGCATTTGGGTGGAACAATTTTTGTTGTTGGACTTTTCAGCCAAGTCTGTGTTCAATTCAGAGTGATTCAGAGTTAGTAACACTGAGGAGCCCAGTTAGAGGCACTTTAGAAATACCTATTTTAGTGCACCTCTAATTAATCTCAAATTAGACACCCTGAAGTTATAATCCTAATTATGGGTCACTCAGCAATTGCCTTGGACAGCACCCTAATTTTTAATGCTAAAAGGACATCACTTAACACTGCTGACAAGGAAACAAAGTAATTAGCTGTTGCTTTTTAATACACAACAGAAAAACCAGCAATTTAAGTTTCCTTCATCTGGAAATAGTAAAAATTCTAGAGCTAACTACAAATAAAGCTCCACGCAATTGCCCTCTGCACTGCCAAGGGTGGGCTCACATTGCACGGAGAGCAGAGGTTGATGGGAGAGAACTGCATCATTAAAAACCTAAAATGGGCACGTTATTCAACTTTCTCAAGCAAATTCTGCTTCTCCTGCCTTAGAGACAGGGTAAGAACACCACATTTGAAGGCAACCTTCCCTCCAGTCACTTCAGGGGAGGGAGCAAAAGAACCAGGACAAGCCTATAGCAAACTAAAAACAAAAACCCCAAACCCAAAAGATAAAAACCCCAAACACCTAGAAATGAAATACCATGGTTTTCCAAAAGTCTAGTTACCCTCCTACCAAATTTTCTGTTGTATACTTGACCAGATCTGTACGTAGTCTAAAATAAGCATCAATGAAAGATCAACCAACCTCAGACACATGGTAGTCTGGCAATTCACGAACAAAAAAAAAAAAATCAGGCATATAGGATGGGGATTTGTGAACCATACCACACAGTCCTTAAAGCTGCTCTCACAGGAGAGACCAGTAAGTCTTCCACTGACTGCGCTGGTAGGACACGAAGGCCAACATCATGCACAGCTGAAAATCCTGCGCCCACAGGGAACCAGAATCACAAGAGCACATCTTGTCTGACAAGATTGTTTCTTTTGCACAGAATTGAAAAATTGGTGGATTAAGGGGGTATGGCGGAATTAATAGTTAGATTTTAATGAAGCAGCTGGTCTTGTACCTCAATCTTAATTAAAAAATTAATCCAAATTGAATTGAATAAAAACAAGGCCTTGTGAATTAAAACTGAAAGGCTGGGGGGGAGGGGAGGGGGAAGAACACCGATAAATGACAGTGTTTCAGTTTGAAGGAAGGTGCCTCGTCAGTTACTAAAGGATTTTTTTTTTAAACATCTTCCTTAACGATCTGTGGCAGAAAAGGCAGTGTACTAGTCACAAATTTAGAAGCGATAATGAAGTGGAAAGAATTCAGAGTACTGGCAGCAGAACAGGAAAAAAATTCAGAAACTGAATCTCAAGCACAAAACCTCCAGAATATATCCCAGAAGCCATATCTGTATATGTTCATGAGCCTAAAGCTGCACTTAAAAGCCCTAAACTATTTCTAGCAGGAAATATTGAAAGCATGAGCCAAGTGTAACTGTTACATACATGCGTGCTCAAAACTGCAGAAAGATCCAAATGACAGTCCAGAGAAGCCACTTCTACCCTTCACTTCTGGCTGTGAAGTCTGAAATCTAGTGACAACAGTCTAAAGTCAGCACAATTAACTAGCTCAGTAAGTCTTGCTACAAAAGAAGCGTTCCGCTAATGCCCATATGTACCCACAACGGCAGATTCCCTTTCCTGCCAAAATTTCCAACATCAGCTGCGATGATCCTCTCCATAAAGAGACACTGCTTAGTCTTAACATTTTTTTTTAATTAAGCAGATGCCCAAATTATTGCACCAGAACATTCCTGAGACAGTAGTAGTTGCGTGCCATTTGTCTCCAAGTGGTACTTCTGATTTTTTTTTCCAGATAAAGTATAAAATAACTTAAGGCTTATAATGCAGAAACAGTACAAATTTCTTGCTCAATGGTGCAAAGTAAAGAAATTTGAAGCCAGTGCCTGTATAATACCTATTTCAGAAAGTATCCAGGAGAAGGTGTAGTAACACTAATCCATCACAAAATATCCCAGAACACTTGTACAAATACAATTCTTATAACCACTTCAATTACATTCGTTCCTTTTATTTACATTCCATTATCATACATATGAAAAGCCACTGCAATCACACATGCAGTAACGTATTTGCCAGAGTATTTGCACAGTCCCTTCAGAAAGGCTTTATGAGCTTGGAAGACTTTCTTCCCAACAGCAAGAACATTACGTGCAATCAGTGACCAAATGCAGAGTACAAATAAAAAAATGCAAATAACGAATACAGAGGGCTCATCAGGCTGGAACGGCCAAATAATTTTGAATAATGGGCAAATTCATGGAAACTGAAATCTGTTCACACATCATTTGTGGACACAACAGATGAAATTTCTGCATAACAAAGTTTAGAACTAAGCATGAGAAAATGTACTATAGGAAAAAGATCTCTACTAGGACCAAGATGGATGGATTATCTTTC
>WKFP01013191.1:48824-65240 GCA_011057875.1 Pterocles orientalis | reverse complement strand
TCTATGACAAGAACACAGCTCTACTGACCAAATAAGTAACAAAAAATACAGCATTTCCCTTTCTCTCCTTTTTTATTACATTGTGACTGTTTTTCAGGAACTGCAAATAAAAACAGAAACCCAGTGAACACCAAAAAATAACAGGATGAAAGAGCTCAGGCTTAATTTTTTTTTATCATCATTAACTTGACATTTACCTGCTAAACAGCAGAGGGATAGTAGGGAAAGATAGGTCAGCTGTCTTCACAGATGAAAACTGAAGGACCAAAAAATAAAATCGCCAGCACCACAATCAAACCTTTACTGTAGGACATGGAGGCTGCAAAGGGTTACATGCATTCAAATAGCCGCTGGACAAGTTGAGGGGTATTACACACAAGTCCCTCAACTGCAAATCCCTGCTGGCAAGGGGAGAATGGTGACCATGCCATGCACGTCCTGCATCTTTGACACGAGATTCCCATGCCACACCAACACTTATAACTCTTCTTAGGTTCTTATAGCTGATGCATTTACAAGCAAAGGGACTAAAACACCTAATGCTCATTCATTTCTAAGGTGGGGAGGATAGATAGTTCTTGCAGCAACTATCACGTCCCTAGGAAATCAATGTGACTCCTTAAAGATGGAGAAGTCTTCTCTTAGTCAGTGTGCACCAGAAGGGGAAAAAAAAAAGTGGCCAGGGACAGCTCCCTTATACAAAGCAATGCATTCAAAATAGCTTACACACATGGAAGAGAAAGTACAGGAACTCAGAACGTATCAAAGGCCATTTCTGTCCTCTGCCGATATGAAGAGAGATAGGATGATCAACAGCATCACGGCTTTTACCATTATCTCCATCACACGATTGATTCCAGTACATTGGAGGGAAGTTCTCAAGAAGATAGGGACTCCTTTGGCTGTTATTTTTTCTGATACTTACCATATCTCCTTAAGGCTGAATATTCCTGAAATATTCATACTATTCATTCACTTGAGAGTGAATAATCCCATAAATAAATGTCTAAGCTCTTTGCTAATTTTTTTTAGCATAATATTAATGTCTAGTCAAGCTAACGGCAGCTGAAATCACAAATAGTGCCACAATCAAGTAAGAAAAATACCCTTGCTGGGGGTAGAGAAGTTACAGGAAACCCATCCCTTTTTTTGTTTTTGTTTCAAAATTCTCCCCTTTTCCCTCTGAGGAAGAAAATTATTTCTGTCCTTAATACTGAATGCTCACTGCTGTCATTCCAAGGAATTACTTGGGTGTTCATAATCAGGACTTAAATCATTCGCTCTTCTATAGCAGCAGGATGGTGTTGCTTGCTGAGCATGAAATTTGTCTCATGTTATAAAACATCATTCTGGACAGAAGGATTTCTCAGCCTGCTATCACATCCCAAATGGAATATACTTTCACTCTGACCTGGTTCATCCCATTAATAAAAAACAACACCAAAAAAACAAACCCCAAACACTTACCAACAACAGGTACACAGCATACTTTCCACACAGACAAACTACAGCTGATATTCTCATACATTCATTTTTAGACATTTTAAACTAGAGAAACAAATAAGGTTATGGCAACACATGTTAACCAAAGTTACAGCCTTCTGAGTCTGGTTTGACTCAAACAGAACTTAAACATTTCCTTTTAATTCAACAGACAGCATAGAAAGCCAAAGCCTTTTTTTCCTTAGAAAAAAAACACAAAAACATTAACACCGTAAGAAACTTCAAACATTTCAGTGACTGTTATAATTTCAAGAAGCACAATAAACAGTTTAAATCTACATTGCAAAATCTGGCCCAACGCTGAACGCTCTCAAGAAGCAATACCAAGAGATGCAGCCTGAACAAACTAAATGTCACGTTTGACTTTTACGAGAGACTCCCCCTTGCCTTTTAATAAAAAGATTTTAAATAGAGGCATTGTTCAAAGAGATGGCCACCAAGCTTTATTTTCCTGTTACTGTACGAAACTTAATCTTTAAAAAGCTGAAGACAAACCGTCATCACCCAAATAAAATTCATTTAAACTAAAGAGGACAAGCAATTCATCAGGGTTGGGCTGTGCCTGAGAAGACAGATGGCATCAAGATTTCTTTCCGTGTTCAGAAACTGTTGACAGCAGACTTTCTAAAATGCTTTAGGATTGCTGGCAAATTTTAACCAGTGCAAATACTTGCTATTAAAGCCCCAGGGGACGTTCCAATAAGCCATCTAAGCAACAACTATAGGTGCCTAAATCGATACCAAGGCAGTGACTCTATGCTTTCACACATGTCTACGTTAGGCAGACAACTGGCCAGTTCAGGTTCCCACCTCTAACACCATTACTGAACAGACTAATTAATGTAGTTTATATTCTTCCACCTCCCAAGCAGCAAGTGAAATCCAAGCTTCCTGCATTTCCAGAGTAGAAGCATCTGTTCTGAAGGCAAAAAGTGACATTTGGCTTTTAAATTCTTTGAAATAATCCACATGCTCTTCAGAGAAGGGCTAATGATTTTTGTCAGTTTAAATGTTTGAGGATCCTATTCTAGTGAGAATCTGGTTGTTCCTGCAGCCTCTACATCTATCGTATCTAGACAAAGCAAAACAAGTCACATAGGAGCTCAGTGTTGCCAGTTCAGGCTGTCTGAATACACACTTTTTAAATACTAACTGGCACTCAACACTTAATTCAGTTTCCCATCTCTTTTCAAATATAAATGGACATCTGTATGTGGCACTTGAGCCAATCCTGTCTAAATAATGTGACTCAGAACAAAGGCATTGTCAAGAAAATTATGCACAGAACAGTACTGCTATTTTATCTCATGCTACTGCATATGTGTTCTGGTAGGAAACAGTTAAAAAATTTTAAAACTCTAATTACTTTGTTGCAAATTTTTTACACATATCTCACTGATATTTTAATAGCTGCAGGTCTATTATTCTGAATTGTCTGCCTGTAGTAAATGTGTCTCCATCCTTGATCACTACCAGTAATAAGACTGAAGAATTTTCGAAGAATCCAAACTCCATAGGAACCAAAAACTTCCCTCTGTTCCATTTCCACCTAAACCCCTTGCCTTCCAGTGATGGACATGAATGACAAAGACTAGAATACAGGCTCTCCTACCACGCTGTCCTCAAAAATAACTGCTCGAGAACCCACAGGTCACCAGCCTTGTGATTGCCGTGTCTGGTATCAGACCAAAAATTCCCATCACCTTGCAATAATTGTCCCCTTCCCTGGCAGTCTGAAGACAACTAATAGCTTATTGTATTCCAGAGAATATGGGAGAGAACACCCAAACTGCCTGGGTTAGGGAAGGAGGAAGACGGGAAAGCGGGGAAAAAAAAGAGACAGGATAGTTCTATATCATTATTATTTACAGAGTCAAAAAGTCTGCATACAGAGCAGGAAATATGCTGGTCTTTCAGAAGGGAAAATTAGTTAACAGGCAGTATATGCCATCACTGGCCATGGCATATACCACTGACTAACTCTATGTTGATACAACAGTACTTCATCAAGGAAATACATGACAGTCCAGGTGATCTGTTCAATAGCACAACTCACATATGTGCTTTTTTTTTTTTTTTAAATTGTGAAGCACTTCTGTGTAATTCTTGGCCAAACATTATTTTGTATATTCACAGCTGAAGAACCAGTTTTCCTCTGACAAGAACATCCTGCTCCCTGGCTTTTGTACTTCTTAATGATCAAGAAGAGGAATATTCAGTGAGAAATCTGGTCATGCACCAAATTATCTCAGATTCGCAGATGTTCAGGCTCCACACAGTCCCAAAAACCAAAACTGTCTATGTGGCATCTAAGTACACCTTGCTGAGGTGGCTGAGAAAACAGCGAGATAAAAACTTCCTGTCAAAGAAAATAAGAAAACTCTATTTTTGCCCAAGTGCCACCATACCAGCCTTACACTCTTGTCCCGAATAAATTCTAGTTTCTTTAACATCTTGCCAATCTACAAGGCATACCAGCCTGATCAGAGAAACAACAGTACAAGATAGAGCTGACAGGCTCAAAACAGCCTCTTCATGCAGCCAAAGACACATATCGAATGGGATCAGTGGGTGAATTTAACAGCCCCCAGCACTGTCTCTGCATGGTAAGAATCTGATGTTATTTGCTGCTCTGTACTATTTGGATTTTATCCACCCACTGCGTGATGTCTCTGGAATAAAGCACCTGCCTAGATGACTAATGTTGACTCCCACAGTAGAGAACACAACACTCAAGACACTATGCAAGAACAATACAAAGAGCAAAGAAAAAAAACATTTTCACGCCACACTTTAAAGCCAGAAAAACTACACATACCATTTATTTCCACCCTCCAGTGATTTCTTTCTAATCATTATTCAACAGTGCCTGGCGGCAAAACTCTTGGATTTTTTGTTTGTCAAGGACAATTACTATAATTTCTCTCTCATATACAGCTTTACCAGAGGATGGTTGAGATGAACAAAAATTTGAACACTGCAGCATGCACTGCTGCAACAGTAAAAGCTACACAGAAATGAGTCACAACTGTTCTGAACACAGCGAAAAAAAAAAAAAAAAGTAAAAACTCTATGGAAATATCTCAAGGACTGACATTGCCTAACGAAACTACACACTCCTTGTAGCCAGTCTTTTTAGAGACATGACCGAGAAAGCACATTGTTAATCAGAACAACTACAAAACAATGTACTATCATTGCTAAATACTCTAGTTCCACTTCACCAATTACACACGTACCTGTGTAGGCAGTTGAGATTATTTTATCAATACGCCCATTCACTAGCACTTGTTTTTCCTGCAATCACCTGTTGAATGACGAAACTTCTCCTTATTTCTTGAGCAGCCCCAGTGACTGCAGTTCAGTTCACCTGCTCACCAAACCACTAGTGAGTGGCTGAAGAACAGAAGCCTTACCCTCGATGCACCTCTAGTTTTAACATTATCGTACCAAATCACTTAAGTCTGTCTAGCACTGCAGGACAAATATGATCACGAGAAGCATGCACTTGAGCATTAGCACCTTTTTCAGCACCCTACTGCAAACGTGTCTCCCAAGTATTTCTCAATGCTCCGCAGGGCAAGCAAGTGTTAGACTCTGGTCTCCTGCCCTTTGATTTGGGGTCTGAAGCAGGCTCTGTTTCTTGAGAGACACAGTTCAACTCATGAGCCAAAAGAGGAGCTTCTTGGTCAGGTTCCATCCTGGTTTCAGCTGGGACAAAGTTAATTTTCTCCACAGCAGCTGGTGTGAGGCTGTGTTTGGGTTTGTGCTGAGGAGAAGCTGATCACACACTGATGGGCAGAGCTGCTGCCAGGACAGTTAAGGACTTTCCAGCTTCTCTGCTGTGCCGTGTCTGCAGGGGCAGGAGAAGCTGGGAGGAAGCACAGCCCCAGTGACCAGCCCAGGATTCAACCCTAGGTTTACGACTGAGCCCCAAACTGGCCAATGGTCTATTCCATATCATCACATCATGCTCAGTATATAAATGGGGCTCTGTCTGGAAGTTCTCTCTCGTGCTCCAGGTTGTCACCCTCCAGGTCACCCCTCTCTCATGGTCGTCTCAGTCTCAGACACCCGGGCTCTTAACTCCTTTCCGGGATTGCAGTTTTGGGACTCTCCATGCTCCGGGATTGTCAGCTGGGAACAGGTTGAGCCTTGGGTGGTGAGCAGTACCACTGTGTATCACTCATTTGTATGTATTATTATCATCATCATTATTACTATTTTAAATATTATTGTAATTTAGTTATTAAATAGTTATCTCAAACTATGAGTTTTTCCCCTTTACTTCTCTCCCCCATCACTGGGAGAGGGAGGGTGACAAGTGGTGTTGCACTGGTTTGCTGCCAGCCAGGGTAAAGCCCCAACAGGTTCTCTCATTCCTAAGCTCGAGCAGCTTGGATCCTACTAGCTGGCCTTCCTAACTCCTGTTAGTTATTCACTGTGAAACAAGTGAGGAAACTTAATGCAATGCCTCGTTGTGAGGAAGACGGCTACTCTGCTGCAAAAATAAATGGGATTTCTACACTTCTTTGCCCCCACCTCTCAAATCAGTCTCAAACAGTTGCACGTACAGAATGACATTTTGTCAAAGCACAGTATGTTCTTCTGACAAAGAGAGCTAGTGATCAACAGATAGTTGGGTGTTTTGAAAGACAGGCCACAATGTCTGGGGACGAGCCAGCTAAATTCCTGCCTCCCCTCCAGAAGAGATTTGGAAAAAACCCAAAAAAACACAAAAACCAAACAACCCATAAAACAAAACACACACCCCAACAAAACAATCCAATGCATCTCAGATATCACAATCTGAAATTACATGACAGTCTTACAATAAGGGACATAACAGATGAGATATTCTAACACAGCAGCTCTTCATTAATATACCACATACAGTAGCTTGCAACACAGTCATTATTTTAACAGCTACATTGAAGTGATGGTTGCAAGCAGTGGACAGTTCATGTCAAAACAAATTACAAATTATTTCAAGTTTTCTTCCTTCTAAAGAATCTTCAGTAAATGCTATGACAGGTGTGTTTTTCTCCCTGAATGCTAGATACACTCAGCTAAACATTAAGAAAAGCCCAATTTGGGATCTTACTTCTCTTGGACCATTTTAATAAAGCTCTTTCTAGCCAGATGACATCTTCAGTTTCTCCTGCATAGCCACCCTGGATAAAAGTCATGTTTACACCTGGGCAAGCAAGGTAGTCTTCCATAGATTTAAACAACTGAAACTGAGCATTAGGGTAATAAAAAAGGCTAGTTTGACCTGCACAATTATTTTTAAGAAAAGAAGGAAAGCACCAATCCCGTTCTGATCTCCTAGCAGTCTAACCTGGGTGGTCAGGGGCAGGTTGTGACTGCGGTATGCATACAACAAACATGCCCAAAACTGTAAAAGTAGGTATGAAGAGAGACAATGTTCAGCAAGAAATTCTTTACACTGTTGAAGTTGTTGGCATTTCCCTCGAGCGTCAGCATTGTGCCCAGTGATGGATAGTCAGTCCTCTTGCCATCCTGGTGAAGGGCAGATTAGTGCCTATCAAAACAAGGTGGTCAACTTTACCTCCTCAGGATGGCTACAGAGACCACGACAACTGAACTCATTAATCTTTGAAAATTACTTTTCTCCTTCCGTCATGCATACATACCCATCCAAATACCAGATCCTCAAAGACTGTTGAACTTAAGACAATATTTACTTTCTCCTTGGGGTAAGGAGTACTAATTAGGTGAGCTAGTGTCATGTCAGCAACACAGAATCTAGCAACACTTGGGCTGATGTGATGGTTCGCGTACAGCTCAAAATATGCCTCAGGCATTGGAGGGTGGGACTGGAAAGGACTAGAAGAAGACATGACATGATGGACACTGCACAAGTCCTTTCAGATGAAATCTTAGCTGAATCTGTGTCCCTCAAAAACAATCACCCAAAAGCCCCTGCTTTTCTAAATGAAGTCAGAACCTGCAAAAACTCCAGTTTTAAGTGTTAGGATGCGACATGCAAAAGCAGTCAGCACCAACCAAGTTCTGCTCCAAATAAGTCTCCTGGCAATCATTAATGGGATCAGCATTGGACTGTTGCAGAGCAGTTATAAAAAAGAATCTGAAATATCTCTTCCTTTTATAGGATTACTGTTTGCAACTGATGTTCACCAAAAGGCAAAACATCAGGCTGAAATACTCAAGTTCCAAAGCAGCTAGACTTCAGAGTCACTATTTCTCTGGCAAAAAAATAAGCAGCTGGGTGTAAGAGAAAGTCAAATCATTGTACAACCCGTATTGCAGGCTGAGCCCTTTTTCTTCCCTGTTTCCAGCACCCCAGGAACAGAAGCAGAGATTCCTGCAGGGGGAGTTCTGTGCCAGCATCCCATACCCCAAGGAAACAGGATTAACACCTCATGGTGCTGAAGATTAGGGGAATAAAAGAGCTGCCTTCTCTTATACACGACCACTCTTTCCCTCCTCCCACCTCACGCCCTGACGATCAGATCTCCTCTAACCAGTCTTTCTGTCCTTCCTGAACCCAACTCATGCCCACCATCTGCTTTGTCTTCACAAAACATGCTAACTAGAGGATGCAGAGAAAAACCTCAAGAGCATTTCAGAGGACATACCAATACTAGCTGAGAGAGAAACCTGCTGTTGCACATCCTAGGAAAAGCAATGCACACTTCTAGATTTAAAGCTACTTGCTTTCTGCCTCTTCTTTCCCCAAAGGACAGTCTGGTGGTAACTCTCCCCTTACCGCAGGCTAAGGGGTGGCAGCGGCACTACGAAGCATTTGACAATCAATGCCAAGCCCTGCAAAGAGAGTTACTCTCAACACTCTTGAGCAGACTTCCTCACATTCACCTAAATGATTCATTTACTTCCAGAGCAAAGTAAGAGCTTGCTTTTTCTCTCAAAAAAAAATGTTAAAAAAACCCCAAAATAAACGTTTAAAAAACCTAGACTTGAAACATTGTCATTCCACAGACAACTCTGACCAGGTTCTGATCCCCTGTGCATCCTCCTCCTGAAATCAGGAGAGCCCTTGACAGAGCATCCACAGCCATGATCAGTCTTCCAATAAATTTACATAAGATTCCTAAACCAGGAACAGATCCTGACATGGGGTGAACATTACAGCCTGCAAATTTTACACACAACACCTGCCATAAGGGTAGTTTTCTTTCTGATTTCTCCCTGTAAAGGATAAAGAGCATCGTGGAACTGATGAATGTGCTTAATACACTGTTAGCACAAAATTCAGAGCTTCAGGCAGAAGCAGTAACAGAGTTAAAGAGAAAATTTGACCCCCCAGCTAACCTTGTAATCCACCTGAGATAACACAATTCCATACTTGGTTTTGCAACAATTAGCACAAAGAACACACTACCAGGCTAACAAGATTCATCAGCAGAAACAAGGCACACCAGCAGCCTTCAACATTTTGTCAACACACACTGCCAGGTTGGGTTTAGCACCATCTGTCCTGGTCCAAACAGTTACCTTTTTCTCAGGCCAACTTTAAATCCAAGATGCACAGACAAAACTTGAAGCAACTGGATGTCCTTAATCTGCAGAACATGCTAACTCGGAGATGGTACCTTGAACAGCTACGCTCATCTGTTTTCTTCCAAGTACAACTGATAGTTCTCTGTGTTCTCTTCTTGTAGCCTGCACACCAAGATGACTTGCCAAGTGTGATTCTCCTTCAGGAGGCCACCAAAGGCTTTTGTTTAGTTGATTCCCTTTCCATTACATACCACACAAAATCTAGAGGCATAAAACTGAGCTAAGGACCAAAGAAGCCAGGAGAAGATGAACAAACAAATCCATTATCCTCACATCTTAACTGCCACAAAGGCTCTTACACCACCACAAATAGATTGCAAAGCAAGACCTAAGCTTTGCTTCCTAAACTGGTTTCATTACTTCTCCCAGCCTCCCCTGTTCCTCAGTTTGGACAACAGGAGGCGTTTGCAGCAGTCCAAACAGGCGTTTTATAAAGCATACGTCTGAAATGAAGCTCTGGGAAAAATCTGCAGGGAGAAGAAGTAAAACTTAAAACCCCCATCTCATAGATGCATAGGTGGTGTGTAGGAGGGGGAAAGCAGCACTGTGAAATCTGTTACCTCTCCTGAGAGTGATGAGCACACCCCCCCACCACAAATAGACTGTGAAGGAAACATTATGCTGATGACTGTGAAAAGCAAGTTCACTACTCTGGTTTAGACAGGTCAGCTTTATGGGAACACATGCCCTCCTTCAAAGCTACTAGAGAAGCTATTACTACTTTTTTTTT
Source organism: Pterocles orientalis (assembly GCA_011057875.1). Lineage (NCBI taxonomy): Eukaryota > Metazoa > Chordata > Aves > Pterocliformes > Pteroclidae > Pterocles > Pterocles orientalis. Next base: position 55,441 of record WKFP01013191.1, on the reverse strand, counting down.
TTTAAAGGAAACACATTACATTTATTGGAAATATTACTGAAAATAACGAGTTTTGAAAAAATTCATGCTCATTTCAAGAAGCTGTTTTACAAATTCCCAGCTAACAAAAGGAAACAACTGACATACCTAAACAAAGCTCCTAGTAGAAGTTCCCATCTTCCACCTGCTGGTCTGACAACCCCGTGCTACACTCTGTCATAACAACCATCCCTAATTCCTCCTGCCCTCACCCTTTAAATGTCTGCTATGCAAATACACGCTCCTAATGGGGCAGCACACAGCCTTTCTCCATGCTGCAGACAGGGAAAAGTGTTTAGCTGATAAATGCATTGGTCCAGCACCACCAAACACAGCAAATGCACTTCAGACAGATTTCTAAGACCATGGCAGGGATAAGGAAAAGGGGGGAAATCTTTCCTCTGATGATCTGTGCAAAACACATTCATATTTACATCACCTTTCCAGTGACTTTTCTCTTGACCTATTAGAATAATTTTCTCTAGAGAGGGAAATTAATTCAGCCTCCAGCTCCGTTTGATCTCTGCTCTTTCTCTACAAAATAATTTATATACTTCTATCTGAACTCTGTTAGTTTTACCTTGAGGGATTTCTAAGATGAAATATCACATGCAAAAAATGAAAAGACCTGACCATTAAAACTGATGTTCCTAAGAATCCAGAGGGAAGCATTTGTTCAGATCAACGGCACAAAGCATTACCTAAGTCAGACAGGGGTTAAACAAGCATTTTCAACTGCAATTCTTACATGGCTAAAATATTCTGGGTGTGAAGTAATGAACTCAAGTGTCTAATGCCATAGTGTAATCTTATTATTTTTAATTGCCACAAGTATATTCACCAGGCAAAACATAAGTGTTTCATGCACACATTATCATCTATAAACTTCACAAGGAATACAAATTCTACCAAACTGGCCAGAGACTGCATAGATGCTTAGAATTAAGCCGCATATGTCAACACCCTTAAAGTATTAACTGATTATAAGTTATCAGCTTAATTAATTATAAACATTTCACATTAGAAGCAATCAGAAGCTCATAGTCAGTTCTCAATACTAGAACTGAGGACAGGTTTTACAGCTTCCAGCCTCCCTCCTAAATGCTCATGTAAAATTAAGAGAAGGTCCCAATCTTAAGTGTTCTCTACCCTAGCTCAGCCCTTGTAATTTCCTTCTCGAAGCATATTTTGCACTTCTAGCTGTAAAAATAGTTTACTCTACACGTGATAGTTTGTTTCAACTACTGGCATCGTCCCTTCTTCAGCCTGATGGGACACTCCCTGTTTAGAAATAGTGTCTGTATGGATAAGAACACATTTCTCATGAGTGACACTCACCCTGACACCCTAACTGAATTTTTCACACCACTCCAGGGCAACGTTTGTCTGTTTAGACCAGAGTGCACCCTTTGGGCCCTAAAACCATCACAGGGAATTAGTAAGAAAAAAAATCCATATATCTTCTTTACATATAATGGCACGTGAATAAAGAATGACATTTCACAATGAAAACATATAGCAAAGGTCAATCAAAAAAAGCCTGGAGCCTTGGCTTTGTCCCAGAGCCTCAGAGAAGATCCACACACAGCTGACACAATACTGGCAGGGGATCAGCTGCTCTAGGGGATGCCCCTTCCACACAGGATGGAGTGGGAAGTGGGACAGAGGGATTAAGCAGCTTCAAGGGCCCAAATCCTGCTTTATGTGTTTCTGAAGGAAGCACAGTTACAGACTGCTCCTCCTTCTGTAGCCAACCTACTAAGGAGGGAAAGATAACTTCTTTATTGGCAGCGTCTCCTCATTTTAAGCTTAATTTTGACTTTTCTGACCCAAGGCTGGCAAACCTCCTGAGCACGCGCTAACAAAGCACAAGCAAACAGCTCTGAAAGCTAACACCAAAAGCTTGGAGGGCAATCCATATGTCCAACAGTTCTCAGAATCAAGTTCTCTCCCTGCTTCACTCTCGCAAAAAGCACGGGGTTTTTAAGAGGACAATTTTAGCAGCTTACACCTCCAGTTCCCTCACAGGGAATATTTTGCATTAGAGAAGCCATTGGCAAAAAAGGGTTTGCGATCTAAATTTTCAGATGTGTATCTGAGACATTCAATGTAGCTTTTACCAGTAACAAATTTCAGTCTCCAGATACATTATGCAAGCTTTTAAGTACTTGTCTCAAAGTGTTTCAAAAAATGAAAAACTATTACCAATAATCTTTAGATAGGCCACCTAACTTTCTCTATGGGACAGATTTAACACGGGTGAGAGCCAGAAAGTTTAATGACAGGTTACTGTAGAAAATAGAGGTAATCTCTATCGTGAGGTGCTAGCAGCTTTGAAGGAGTCCCAGACATCCACAGGTTATGTACAAGATTTTATCTGTTAACCCACACATTCTTTAGGAAGTTCTACCAGTGGCCAAATAGTCACAAAATTATGTATATTGCATGCCACTGGTATTCACTGATTATCACTAGTCCTCATCTAAACTTCCTTTCTACTAATAGTAATAACAGCAGTGCTAGTTATTAGGTAATCCCAATAAAAGCATTCTGCCTTCTTTCTTTCTTCCTCTTTCTCCTCTTAACCTACAGATGGGGTTGTTTGGTTTTTTTTTAGGAGATGACATTGGATTGATAGTCTGAAAATACAGCCTAATCTATTTCTCCAGAGAAAGATACTTCCTCCACACTTCAGTCCTGAATCATTTTGAAGTTTATACACCCCTCAACACCACATCAGTCCAGGGCCTCCATTTGCCACTCATTCCTATTAAGCATCCCCCTGCAGCGCTTTGCTGAAGAGAGGCTGGCAGACACACACACACAGCAGTGCTCTGCCAAAGTGTCACTTCGGCACCATAAACTTTCATTGCTAGCTAAAAACCCCCAGCCACCTGCACTGTTTGGCTTTTACTACATCGGCAAGCAGCACCAGCTACCATCACAAATCCTCTGAAGACAATGAATTCCAGACAGGCACTGACTGAATCACACTTAAGCTCCTTACCTTCCAAGGTTTACACTCCTCATCTTGGCCGGCGGGGGAAAGGAATGCTGAAACATGGCAGAAGACGCTAAGGAGACTACTATCGTAACCCAGTCATGTTTGAAAGCTTATAAAAGCTGTACCTTGAATTGCACAAAAATGCCATTTTGAAGTTTGCCCAACTATCACGGGTTACATAAAACTATTTCCCACCTGAAACAGCAGAATCTTTCATGCAACAGCAGGCAAGGACAGGAATCGTTGGCATGAGTATGAATCATCCTCAAATGAACTTAACAACATATTCCTCCCAGCAAGCAGCACCTCAGTGAATATTTAACATGGGATTGGCAGCTATTTAGGGCAGGGAAAAACCATACATTTCTGTGAGTACTGCATGAAATCCCACAGATGGATGGGACACTGTGAAACAGAACTAGTCCCATGGTAGCCTGGGAGACTTGCATAATGCAATGGCCATACGTACACAGGGGGGAAAAACACAGCAGCCTGGAACATGCTACGCAGGCATATTAGGTTAGAAGGGAAACGGAGATGGAGGATTCAAGGCCAGGCTGGATGAGACTTTGAGCAACCTGGTCTAGTGGAGGGTGTCCCGGCCCATGGCAGGGGGGTTCGAACTTGATGATCTTTAAGGTCCTTTCCAACCCAAACCATTCTGTGATTCTATGATATAGGAGTTGGAAGGGAGATCAGAGTAAAGAACACAAGAGGGAGGAAAAAAAGAGCAGGGACTGCAGGCAAGCAAACCCTCTTACTATATATAAATGCAAAAGTCAGTCTCCAGGTGAAAGGATGGGGAGCTGCTTTTGCTTTTCCCCTCACAAGATAAAGAAAAATAAATGAAAAATTGTGTTCTGCTGTTTGTAGGTATTACAAATACGCCACTATCAGGACATACAAACAATTCCTAGTGGAGAGAACATCCACCCTTCTATCAGCTAGCAAATAGTTCTTGTTCTTGGAGACCAAGGGAGACAGGCACGCTCAGTTCAGGGATGGGAATACCGTGTTTCTCCATCATCTAAACAATCTAAATCTGCAGCTAAGCAATTAATAGAAAACAAAGAGCAATATGATACCACCCAAAAGCTCTCCATGGGTTAATTCCACCATGGGTAATTAGGAATACACACCAGTCTGGACTAAAATGTTACCTCACAGCATGAAAGCCCTTAGGAAACGAAGAAAACTCACAAGACCTTTACATTAAATTAATATTTGTTTCTGAATTAATGAAGGGCAATAGCCTCTAGGATATCCAAACAGTCACAAGTTTTCTTCCCTTGTAACTCAACTCAATCAACACATGGAAATGCTTATACACAAAGAACATGGTCTTCCTTTAAATGCTGCTACTTTATCCTCCGAGGAAAAATACTGACAACATGCCCCACAGCAGGAAAGACATTTTCTCTGCTAAACGGAGAGGCCAAGTACAGGCTGCAATTCAAAATCCTCCCAGCACTTCAGCTCTCTCTTCAACAAACACAAACTCTAGCATTCCTGCCTGAAGTTACCAATCTTTCACCATCTGTTTTTTCCCCAAGTATTGTAATTTTGTGTACATATTAATCCCTGTCTTATCCAGACTAATTCTAAATATTTCAAATAGCGGTGTTTGGGGTGAAATACAATTAAGGTACTCGCATCCAGCAGTGCTACGAGAACATGCACGTACCTGCTGAGAAGGAAGTGCCAGGGAAGATCTTATCATAAAGCAAAAGAAATGGAGAATAAAAACATGGGGATTTTCTTGCTGGCTTTGTGACTTCTGTGGCCTTCCTAATAATCAACTTGATTTCTGTGGGCATCATTAGCATATTTCACCAAATAAACTCGCCTGTAAACATCAGAGTGTGCTTCAAGCACCCTGTACTGTTCTTTAGAGCTCCAGTTACATCCATAAGGCTTGTCCATGTGGAAACACCAAAGGAAAACATACATGTATTAATGAAACGGCATTAAATGGCCTCAACTGTAATTGCTGAATTTATTTTGGAAGCAAATTACAAATCATTGAATTAAAACCACTTGTATTCCAATAGTGAGCATTCATAGAGGATTGCAACACAATTTCACAAGACTACAGACATTCATACCTCTGTACAACCTAGATGGTTCCTGAGCTTTCCCATCCAAAAAATATATGCACTGTCACGAGGCAGAGATTTGACTGTGTACATAAAGCAGATTCAAAACCTTAATATAATCTACCTAGGGGCACCTTATTATCATAGAATCATCAAATCATTAAGGTTGGAAAAGACCTCAAGGATCATCAAGTCCAACTGTCAACCCCACACCACCTGACCCACTAACCCATGTCCCCAAGCACCACATCTACACATTTCTTGACCCCCTCCAGGGATGGTGACTCCACCACTGCCCTGGGCAGCCTGTTCCAATGCCTGAGCACTCTTTCAGTGAAGAGTTATAAATCAGAATCTCCTGTTTTAAGAATATGGACTAGCTTTACAGAACCAATTTGTTACAGATGTTTTAGGACAACACACCATCGGTAACTCCGAGACCAGTAAGCAAGGCTGTACCAAAATAAATCAGTCCAGCTACACTACAATCAAAGAGATACGTCTGTTCACTGAGAGTCCCACTTCCTTCACGAATTCAAAGAAACAGCTAGCAACTGCTTTCTCTTGAGAAGGCTCTTCTGTAATGCAGCTCCTGAGCACTGTGGATCCCCTCATTGGGAATTTCTCTCCCCTCATTCCACTCCCAATCTGTCTACATACATGAAAAAAAAAATGAAACACTGCTAATTGCTGCTAAATATCCCCACCATAGGAAATAAAACATGCAAAATTTATCTAAGAGGATAAAAAGAGACAAAAGAAGAAAATGTTTGAGCTTTTTCAAGTACTGAGCAAGGCATTTATATTCTATGAAGGTAGCAAGGAGACTACTAAAACAGTGATGGGGACTGTAATGCTGGGCATTTAAACCTTGGGCATTGCTACCCAAGATAACTTCCCTAGAAGTCAAATGTGAGTCCTAAGTTTCTGGTTATTTCTGTATAAGATTTCTATAGAAGGATTTCTAAACTCATCTCTGCATTTCTGAAATGCAAAACCTAAAGACTTAATATTTTTTTTTTTTTAAAAAACACACTACAGGTGGTAATTAAAGCTTCTTTAAGGAACACTCAGGAGCCTCAGTTTGCAACAAGAAAAAAACATAAATCTTTGAAAGACAAGGTATTTCTTTCATTTCAAAAATAGGCATTTAATAAAGCAGAAAAGAAACCTCCCTTCTGCCACTGAAAGAGAAATTTTCAGAGGCACTTAGAGGGGCTGCATCCCTTCTCCCAGTAAGATTGCCTAAATGAACAACTACCTGGCTGGAGTACACTGTGTTGCTTGGTGACTTAATCAAAACTGAGCTGCTGTCATCTCAAAATTAAAAGGTGTGTCATATCTCTCCTCTCACAGCAATGCACAATGTCTCATGAAGCTTCCCTGTAAAAAGGATGAAAGAGGCTCCTCCATATTGGTATACTGGTGATTCCCCAAAGAGGATTCACCCCAGCTCTAAGCAATATATTGCCATGGACCATGGAAAAATTTGGTTGTTT
>WKFP01013191.1:28958-48804 GCA_011057875.1 Pterocles orientalis | reverse complement strand
TGTATGCCTGGTTGGAGCCGTAGATACTAATCAGCTAGATGGTCATATTGCTTAGATGACTGAGAATCTCAGTCTAAAAATACCAGTATCAAGTATCAAATGAATGGTCATGTGTATCTAAAGAACAAAGCACCAGTTCAGAATAATGATGCTATTTATAGGGCTATGGAATAATATGCATGTACATTATCAATGTTCTGTAATTTCTCAGATGTGGTTTTATTCTGTTACAGCCATCATGACTCATATTTAAGACTTACAATACACAGAATGGAATTAAAGTCAGCAGAGCTTTGCTTCCTACTCTGTAATTATAAGGATCTACATGTATATATTAAGATGAAAAAATATTAGGTATGGTCAATACTAAAGTAGGTAATTGCGTATTACAGCAGTGATGGTCCTTATGACACTGAGTTTGAAGAGCTCAAAAAAGAACAGTATCAGCATAACACTACGGAAGAGCTTTAGCAGAAACAAATGGTACAGACTCCTGTGGCCGTGCCGTACTTGCGTATCCCCGGTAGTTCATTAGATACTAGATCTCGTAAATCTTCAATGTAGATTTTACAGCGGCCACAGCCACATCAAAAGCAACATTTTACTTATAACTGATCAAAAAAAAGGACCAAAAAGCCCCCCAGGACAACCCTTTCGGAAGAGAACAAAGCCACTTGTGAGATGTTTCCAAAACCACAGCCCCACAGTGCAGTAAATGCCTACCACCACAGAATACCCCCTTCCCCAACCACAGCATTTGTCAGACAGACAGGTATACACTTCAATAACAAATCAGGATAAAGGAGAGTTTTTAGGAATGCAATTTTTACAGCTCCTCTGGACAGTAACTGGTAATAAGACAGACCACAGAATTCCTTCATGCTAAATCCATACGACACCCATACTTGTGTGCAAATACCAGTATTCTTCATAAACGTATTTTTTTCATAACACCTAAATGTTCATGTAGAAAACAGCACAAAAGGAGGTATTTGTCTCTTCTGGGTTATTTTTGCCTCCAAACAACACCGCACACATTTTGGAAAGCATCATTCCCACTATGAACTATCCGGGGCTCACTTTTCACCTAGTGTAAGTGGAAGAATGTAACTGCTGTGTATCAGCAACAAAAGTGTAGTATCACTTGGCATTGTGCAAATACTTAACGTTCACCTCTGTGCTTGGAATAAAAATAACTACAGAGTGTTTTATAGGATGAGCTGAGGTGAACTTAATCTGAAGAATTCAGAACAGTTTGGAGGCATTTCTGAGTTTGTGTCACTATATTAATGGCAGATGATGACTCTCCAGGTAGATCTGGACTTTAGATGCAATTTATCTAACCAGTCAGTGGATAGGTACACAAACCCTCTGCTCTTCATCTGCAAAACATACGAATTGTGCTGTTAAACCTGAGATTTGCTGTTTGACCTTTCAGCTCTAGGAGGTTGCTTTTCAATCCTGAGTTATTTGGAAAAATAATTATCTTCCCACTCAACTGTGCAATGACCCTCCAGCTGCTGGCCTCCTCTAGAGGCTGGCTGGATTCAGAATCGCCACCGATTCAAACCATGCGAGCCAAATTTGCTAAGACTTGTCAGAATAGTAAAGTTCCACACCCAATCCTATTCAAGTTCCCAAATCTACAAGTCACTCAAAATCCAAGCTATCAACAGCAGCCATTCTCCTTGCTGTTCACTTGCCTAGCGTGACACCAATGATCCTGGGTTCACAGCACTGACTGACACAAAAGAAAACGCTCCCTCTGCCCCCCACTTCAGGAGGCCACTCATTGGCCACTTCATCTGGAAAAGACTGTATATAAACAAACCTGTTTGGTCAACTGATCCTTCTTCACCAAACCGGTGGCTGCAGCAATGTTCCCTGCTCCTTCCACTGTCTTCTGGGCCACCGCCGTCACTCCTGTCACCACAGCTCCCCCAACATTAGAGACTTGTTCTTTGGTCTTCTCAGCCACTGCGGAGAAGCAGAAGATGAAAAAAAAAATTATGGCTCTGGGAGATGTAAGTTTTTTTGAGAATCATATCTATCCCTGACAGCCCAACATCACAAAGAACCATGAGGCCATTACCCTTTGTGTAGCCCAAGTGCATCCTCAGAAATGAGGCTATCCATCTGGCAACACTGGAGCAGCAGAGGTAAAAATAAGCCTTACTTGCGGCTCAGTTTCTTGCATTTGAAAGACGTTTGATATTTTCATTCATGTCTAGCTGTACTTCAGGGAAGAAAAGTCATTACTTAAGGGCCCTTACAATGCCCAATGCACTGTGTAACATATTATAATTGCATACAGTATATTTCAGTTTGGAAATGCATTCCAGTTAGTCCACCACACACTTGCTGCATGTTACAGGGCAAGATTTTTTACATTAGACTCAAAAGCCATTGATGATTCTTTAATTTTTATTTTTTTAAATATACTTGATTAATAAGCAGAGCTACTGTTGCTCAAGCAGCGAATTTCAAATACAACCTTCTATCCGATTCAGAGATTTCTGTCCCGCTGTTGATGTGTCCATCCATAACATACTAATCTACAGAAAGACTGAATGTCACAGAAGCCAAAGCAAAATGGATTAATAGCTAACTTCCAAGCCCCAGGGAAACAACTACTCATTTAGCCTACATATACATCAGCAGTTGCCATTCTACCTTTCAGGGTATCACCGAGTTCTTTCTGCTCATGCATCCCCAAGGGCTCTTTCTGACAGCAGCTCGCGCTATAGTGAAACTGCTCCAAAGGGAAGAGATGGGATGACTTCATGCCTTCGAGTCACACAGCCGATTTTTGGCAAAAACACATTTACTCATCTAAACAAGGAACCATTCTTCAAAATAACCCAGCATGCAGTTTTGTAATTCTAACTATTCCTCCTCTTTCCTCCAGCCCAAATCCCATCCGCTCCATAAAATGCATTCACAGCTCTGTCTGCACCCTTTATGAGCACAGGATGGATTCTGCTTGGCCGATAGGCCATCCTTGCAAGACTTTTTGGGAAGGACATACAAATAGAAGACTTTCTACAGACAAATTGTATTTCTTTAATTCTTACGCGGTGAGTATCAGCTGTCTGTTTCACAGGGCACGCAGCACAGATCGCTACAATTGACATTAAATAACAACAATTAGGAAAAAGCTAGAAGGGTAAACTGTGTGCCTAATACATGATATTTAATAAAGACTCAAATAATTAATATCTGCTGACTAAAAATAGAGGCAGATCATTTAATGCTCATTCTAACTAACTTAAAGTGAAAAGTTGGTAACTGATTGAGTATTTTCTCCATTATGACCAAACACAGGAACTTTCATTACAGAGCAGGACAGCAATGGACTATACATGTGTCCATCCATAACACTGTCAGAAACTTGAAACAGAAAAAATCTGTTCCAAATACATTCCAACCTATACATGCTAATAAGATACAATTTCACACCAAATGTCATTGTATCTATCCAGTATTCTATTACCATGCTTTTTCCAGAAAAAAAAAAAAAAAATCAAAAGTGAGTTTTGCTGAAAAGCAGATATTGCTCTTGGGGAAGGTTTGACATAACGCTAGCAAGCGCAGACAGACATCTATTAAGATGCCCCATTTGATTACTACCAGCTACAGACTACAAAAAGCTCTGGATTCTACACAAAATTTATACAGGAAGTTTTTTCACTAGTCCTTGGAACCACATATCTTAAGATGTGTTCCCTAATAGCATGCTATACCTTCCAAAGAACATGCACAGAGTCTTTCAGAAACACACTGAGTAACATTCTGAGATGGAAACTTACTAATGCTTTCATATTATTTAGAATGACAAGAAGAAATCTTGCAAAAATAGGTTTTCAAGGTATGTTTTCCAGAAAATTAAAGAAAAAAAAAAAAGATGCATTCTGGCTAAGTTTGAGTATTGCTTTTTATTTTTCCTCTCATTCCTTGTCTGGGAGAGGAGGAAAAAAGAAAACAAAACCAACCCAAGATATATAAATCAAGGTCCTTTCTATATACATTTTCTTCTGTTAACTATTTTTTTTAAATGGAAGTGACACTCACTGTTTTGGAAACTTCCTTTTCCAAATGGCAGAACATTTAAAAGAGACAAATTCAAGCAGGCTTGATGCTGACAAAGGATGCCATGCTCAGCTGCTCTCAAGCAGTCTCCTCCCTTCTGATAAAATGACAAAGCGATAAAGCACGGCTGCACTCTGTTCATTGTCAACAGCCATTATCAGTTTCATTACCTCAAGATCTTAAAAAAAACTGCTCCTCAAAAGCAAAATATCAAGAAATGGAGTGAAATTAGGCGCACTGGGGATGCTAGCAGGAGAGAGTATTCTTTCCTGTCTCTAAGGAATACCTAAACACCATCAAAGTCCCCACTGCCAGAGTGACTCTGTAAATAAGCTCCAGCCTCTTGACCCTTCCGCTCTGGAACACTAGCAACAGGAGAAGAAAAAGCAAAATGGGTTTCCAGTCTTGTATTTTATTGCTTACACTAAGTAGCAACAAGGGAAAAGTGTTAAATGCGCACAAACAAATTAATTCTGAATGCAGGGGGTTGATACCAACTAATTAAATCAATCTGAATACCAGCTTGTTTAATGATTTTAAGCCATTAAGTCTGTGTAAAGTTGATGTCTGTTTTGCATCACAGTGCTGAGAAAAGAATAAATCAGTTTCTGCAGAGCTCTGCTGTGCTATGACCCGATTACTTCTGTCCATCTATGCAGGCTGTCCATCCCAGTAAGAGATCCCAGGACTGCGTACAATGGCCACGACAAGGCTAACTTCAAAATGGAAGTTCTAATGCTGACTATAGCACTCTGCAAAAATTATTCGCATTGAAGCTTTCTTTTCCCTACTTATTATAGACAACTAGGTAACATACAGCATTAATGTAAAACCACTGGAGAAATTTACAATGAGAACTAGTTGGTTTCCATATTAAACAATAAAAGCAAATGAAAACAACAGGATTTCTCTGAATTAATGAAATTACTCTTACTGCACTAAATATACTTTTGAATATGTATTTCAGACAATAAGGTTGCGTTAGGTACTTGAAGAATCCATTTACAAAGCAGCCATAAATACATTGAGGGTTCTTTCATTCATACAGTTTCCTGTAAAGATACTTGATGGTATAAAACCCCATAAAACCAATAAGCAAAGCTTCTTCCTCTTGGGAAGTTCTGAGAAAGGGTGACCTGACAAATAGCATGCTCACCATATTCCTGTGAATCACAGCCTGGTACCCTCATTTTGCAGTGTCTTGATGCCACTGAACCCGATACAATCAGGTCATACCTTGTCTAAGGCAAGAAACATCTCAGTCTAGTATTTCTGGGTTTGTAAAGCACTGACCAAAAAGCATATTTAGTTGTTCAGCACTTTGAGGTGTTTCAGCTCCCAGTCCACTCACCAGCAAAGGGTTTTAAACCACAAACCAAAAAAAATAGCAAAACTAGCAAGACCTCAGAACTCAGACAATAAGAAAGGACCGACTGCACAGCTGTGAGCTCACACTTATTTCGATCTGTGATTCTAGTTTGCATTTGACTGTCTCCAACCTCTTGAATCATTTTTATTCACATAACAAAACGTGTTATTTTACTTGAGGTTTCACATGACATTAACACCCTGGTGCATCACAAGACCACCAGAACTGGCAAACTCCTAGCCCTATGAAGAGGCAAGCAGGTCTTCACAAGTGCCCTAAAAGGCAGTTCTGTCACATCAACTCCAACAGCACTCATTTAAATGGATTTTATTTCTAAGACAAGTTCGCTAGCATTTCTCAGTATCTTCATACTCTGTCTCATAGCATTACTACAGTGAACCCAAATCTGGTTTTGCCTACCTTCGCTGCTTGCCAGAACAACTTTTCATAGACTTGTAATTTTTTACTATATTTCTAAAATATGTGCCCAAGCAATTCCTTTGTTCTTATGCTGCCAAGCCCATACTGTTTCATTTTAGAAACTCTGCTCTCGTGGTTTTGCATTAGGTCTCCTCACTGCCACATTTCAACCTGTATGTCTTCTCTTCATTTTCCATTTTCATCCAACAGCCAAACTCCTTTCAAACAATTTAATAGGCCAGAAGGAAGCAAACTGTGGCACCCATTATTCCCAAGCTTTGGGTGCTTTACCCATTTCCCAAGCGGCTGAGGAGTAACCACTGCTTTGCCTAAAATTCCCAGTAACTTCTCTGAATTTTTTATTCATAGGCACAGCACGTAACAGATGTCCTCTCCTTATGAGTGGCTTCATAGTTTGTTTCACATCTTCTGGAACAAAAGTTAACATCTTTTCAAACTTGTCAAAAAATTCTATTAACCTACTTAAAATTTCCTGTCTCGCTACATGTACTGCAATCAGATAAAGATGGATACTCACAGGAATCAAGATCCGTTGTTTCTTTCAGGAGAAGGAAAGAAGTTTCCCACTAAGCCAGCCTACCACAGAGCCCCAGTGCTTCAGCAAGTTTCATACCTGTGCCAATGTCCTTGACTTTTATTCTCCCACAAAGCCCAGCTTGCTGCACACCACATCTATTAACTTGCTTGCTAGTGCTGTCAGTTGCTGCTCCCACACCTGGGATGATATTAGACACATGTGCCTCAAATCCCATTCTACTGTAATCCTCTACTGGTTGTAGTAGTGATCTACGAATATTTATCTTAACTGAGGTCTAACAAGCTGAGATTTCCAACCTCCTAACAAGAGCCTGCGTGTTTAGCCTGAGGCTAAACTCTGAAGGAATATCAGATGTTCCCTTCAGCTTTGTTACTAAAAATAATCTTGACTGACTTCTCAACCATGTATTCGGGTTGTGATCCTAAGCATTGCCATTTGCTTACTGATTTTTTTTTTTCCTTTGCATTGGCTTATGCGAGCACAGGTGAATGATACACTCACTGTATGCAGAACAAAAAGAAAGAAGAAATCCCTTACTACTCCCTTATTTATCTGCTTTCTAATTTCTTAGGTGAAAACCACCTCAAATTTCTTGCCCACGCATTTCTTCACATCTCCAGAAGTCTCATACTCTACAGCAGGAAATTCCTCATTCTGCTGAATGCACTATGGTCAGCTGACGCTTTCCTGCCCACTGTAGAGCTCAAAGCCTCATTCATTTTGCCACTTATTAGTGACTTCAAATCCTGGCTACTGGTTTCCATTCACACCTATAGTGAACCCTGCAAATCAATTCAAAATGCAAATTTACTCTTTTTCAGTGTAACATTAATATACATGCCTGGCATTAACACTAAAGTTTGAAAGTCACTACTGAGAGATTAGGCAATTCTAAAAAACATTTCAAAACCCACAAAACTGAGACAAATTCACCTCAGTTTATGGAAACTCTGAAATTTGTTTCTTTCCTCTAAACCATTTCCCTTCTATCTTCCCACCCAGCCAGCTCCAGTAGGACACACCGATGAGTCACAAGAATCTTTTCAGGGTGATGAGGCATCTCCACAGTGCAGGGACAGCACGACTGCAGGCACAGCAAGCACACCTCACCTTGAACAGCTCTGCCTGGGTGCTGCTGGAAACAGACCTCAGCCTGGGGTGAAGAACCACTAAGAGAACAGATGATACTCGGCTATTAAGATCACCTGGAATTCTCTGTGGCCACAGATGTACCAGTTTAAAGCCCTCTTTATCAGTCCCACCAGCTTACAAGCCAAGATCAGGACAGGTGGATCTCATCAGGCCATAGCACATCTTATGTCTCAAAAACTCTTCCGGGGTTACAAAAACAAGTTCTGGAAGAGGCACCAGTCCTGGAGGCAGGTATGGATGTCTTGGGGATGCCTGTTCCATCCCAAGTCTCAATCCTAGGAAGGATTGAGAAAAGGCAGCTGACAGGGTTCCTCTTACAGCTCTGTGCATCCTACTCCCACCCCTCTCTGTTGCCATAACGCCGCCTTCCTCCTCCCACAAAACAGCTCCCAGACCCACCTTTGCAGCAGCTGAGCCAAGCTGTGCACCCTAGAGACAGCAGAGCACAGCCCCCCAGGTCCACCTCCCTCTCAAGACTCTGGGGTGCTCCTCATCCCCCAGCCTCTCCATCTCAGGGGCTACCCTGCTCGGACAGGAGCCCCACAAGCGAGGCCACCCGCCGGCCTTCAGGTGGGCAAATGGTGGCAAGTGCTCCCTGGGGTTCTTCCTTTCTTGATTCAGAACATGCCTCAAAAAAACCTTTCTCACGCAGAAATGAGAACATTAAATTTACACATTTGATTGTAAAACTGTGTATACATTTTGACAAAATGAACGTTGCATTCTGTCTTTCCATTTTTCTGTGGTTTTCTACTATTCATGAATTGGAGTGCTCTCAAAAAAAAAACACACAGAATTTTTAACAGCTAAATTGTTGGTTAATCAAACATAGTGAAGCGATGAAATTAAGACAATTTTCTTACCTGTTGTGACACCATGAACAACTCCTTCCTTGGTCCTGGAACCTAAACAAAGAACAATACTAGGTTGAAAATACATACTCTTATGTAAAGACTAGATGGATGATAAAGGGGTGAATAAAGAAATCACATACAGTTGCATAGAGTATTTTTTAAGATTATTAATATTAACTAAAGATAAATTCAACCTAAGGGAACAGGCAAAACCATCAATGAAGAGCAACTGCACGAATGTACATTGACTGTCAAAAGGGGAATAATACTGAAGTCACTTCTGCAGTTTATTTCTTGTATGTCCTGACTTCCTTGCCTTTTCCTTGTTTGCCGTGTTAATAAAGCCTTCCACTTTGCAGACTCACACGGATGACTCTGCACGGAGACCACGTTATTGTCAGTGTCCTTAGGAGGCTCATGCATTTGCTTCTGCATAGCTTAACACTATGTGTAAAATCATAGACAAACTGGTATATCAGTAACATATTAGAAGAAAATCTATGAGCAGAAATATGTTAAGAGAAAGCATCTTTGTCCACAATTCTTTACAATAATACAATTAAACACTGCAATACAGTATCAGCTCATTCATCAATATATCCTACTTGCTACTAGTGCCAATTTATGGCAGTATCAGGTTGATTACAGCATTGAAAAGCCTCTGTTATCCAAGAGCAAGAGCAGAATAATAATCCATGATAAAAAAGAGGAAAAAAATTTTTGCATCAAGTAAAATGGCATGTTCCTTTAACTAACTAATGAAGAGGTTAAACAGCTGAGAAGTCTTTTTCCCCCTTTATTCTGATTTTCTCTCTTAAAAAAGCTTGTTTTCTCTCGCTGAAAATATTTATGATTGAAGGAACAATCAATTTTATTAAATCTCAGGTGTTAATGTCTAAGGACTTGTTTTAGGACTTTGGTTCTCAATCTTGCGGCACCATGAGACCTGAAGAAGCAAAGCTCTTTGAACACATCCTGGAATCCAAGCAGATGATGCTTCTACTGACTTCTAGAAAGAGATGAAACACCACTTCAGGCTTACAGTGTGTCTGTCGGAATAGTTAATATTAAGCATATGTTTTTAAATGTACTGTTAGACCTGGCCAATATCTCGTTCATCTCGTTGAGGTTATTGTCTGCAAGCCAGGCTATTAAACACATGGAAACCGGTGAATAGCAAGTACTGAGCTCCCTAGGGCTGCTAGGAGATGGATGATAGGACAGAGCTCTCTGAGGACCTCCGCAATGCACGTATCTCCAGAGGGACATATGCAAGTCGATTCTTACTTCATTTACCCTGACGTAACACTGCTCTAACCACAGCTAACACAGGAATCCCAGCCTCTTTCTGGTAGTGGAAGTCAGGCTTCTCTTTAACGAAAGCTCGGCTCGCAGCCCCATACAGAACGGAGAGACGTATAGCCAAATCCATTAATGGGCAAACAACCAGCTAAGTGGTGGTCCAGACCTCGCAGCATATGTTAGAGCTCTGTACAGTTTGCCCTGCTACTGCACACTTGCATGGAAGGAGCTGTTTCTGCAGTCGCAGCTACAACAGCATCTCGAAGCATGCGAGGATCTGCCAGAACAGGCCTATAAATAACAGCAGCTGAATTCAGTAGGATGACTTCCGGCTGGCAGCGAAGGAAAACTGGTCATCCACATTATTTCTGAGAGAAACTAGCTGCCTTTCGTTCCAGCATTCCCAAAACATGAATAATCCTGCTCGTTGTACGCTCCATAAGAAGGGGAACAGAGGAATCAGAGTAGGGACAATGTAAAGATCAAGGAGCCTGCCACTGGCCTACACTCCTTAGGAGATGCAGGAGCAAGAGTAGGACATGGTAATGCTACTTTTTCCTCGCTACAACACACATTTGTGCAAGTGGAGGGAGAAGCCAAAACCAGAATTTTTGCCTTCTTGCAATTAAAAAAAAAAATACAACAGACTCTCTTCATTTCATTATTTATTATCATCACAGTCATCATGCCAACCAGAAAATGTACATCAGCAGTTCAGCAATACACTGATTTCTGGGCTTTCTGAGAGACAACTAGACTATTCTAAGCAAGTTTTCCCTGAGATTCAGGCTGCTTAGTCAGAGCTGGTTAAAGACAGGGAGGCATAAACCCAAATTAGGGGAAGGATAAATTGTCGCCTAAGAAAAACACTTGCTCCCAAGTGCTGAAGCCCATTATTCCACCAGATGGACCCTGAGTCCCTTGACTACTCCTCTGGCTTTTCTACTACCAAAGGAAAATAAGAAACCTTATGAAAAGAGAGTGCAGCAGAGGAATTTGGATGGTCTTGCCAAATAGGTCATGACTGAACTGTTCTACGCTAAGGCCACGTGCCAGCTAAGCACAGGGAGTAGTAAACAACTCATCCACCAGCCAGCCTGCTCCTGATAAACTGTTCCTCTGTTCTGCTGGGGTATAACACACCAAAAATGACCAGACTGGAAACTTCTGTTCCTGAGCGCTGACCACGCACTCAGGGGTCAACTGAGCAAAAGCTTCAGCTCCCTGGCAGCACACACAGAGCTCAGAGGAGCTCTTGGGCAGTAGTGCCTCACTGAGGGCATGCAAGAGCATCCTTCTTACTCTCAGTTCCTGTGTCAAAGTGAGTGGGGACGAGTATTGCTACTTGTTTCCTCACTGCTTCACACCAAAAGCTCTTGAAGGATAGGTGTAGATGCAGTTTCAGTTTTAATACACCATGCAGTACAGGGCTGCTGAGCCTCGGTCCTCCTTTAAAATCCGTGATCAGGCCCTTTGACATCAAGGAAGGTCCTGATGCTGTGCTTGTCTGAGTCAAGACAAAGCCACTGATTTCAGCTGGCCAATAGTGAAGTACATCAGCAGAGGAATTTAGGGAGAAAAAAAAAACAAAAACAAAAAAACCCCAAACAAACAAAAAAAACCCTGAAAGCATACAAACACACCATAGACTGTATTGAACAGTATCATGGATATAAAGAAACAGCACAAAGACAGAGGACCGAGCAAAGAAAGAACAGACTTCAGCATGGAGAGGGAAAAAAAATCCCCAGTAATCCTCCAGTATCTCCCTCAGAGCTCGAAGTTTCCCCCTGTGCCAAAGGGAACTTTTCTTGTGCCAAAAAAAAAAAAAAAGGAAGAAAATAAATAAGTTACAATGATCACACTTCATCCTAAGCAGCAGCTTTTGTTTATAGAACTCTTACCAGGTACAATTATGTTACAATCCTTTACGTAATAGCTATCAGTGGCCTGGACAGAAAGGTCCAGATGTTTACCATATTTGCTTAAATTGCACTGATTTCGGTGGGACACCATACCACCTAGGGGATCTGGACTAAACACTTTGCATCTTATTAATTCTCTAGCAGCAATGGAAGGCTGAATGCTACGGAGCCGGCTGCTGACATGGAAAACAATTACCAGGTCCCTCTCAGCCCAATGCTGTTAGGTTCTGTTTTTGCAAGATGTCAGGCAGCTTTCACAGCATAACCTGGCGGTGACACTCATATCTGAAAACCCAACTATAGAGACAGGGAGGGAGAAACCTTCAGGAGCTCTAATGCAGTGTCCTGCTCCTCTCCTCTGCTCATAATGGGGCTGTTCACCACCTTTTGCATTCCAACCATTATCAGCCTACAGAACCAAGAGATTATCACAGCAGCCTTTGCTAATGCTGCTCCGGAGAAGAGCTGTCCCTGCTGTGTGCTTGGGATGCAGACAGACAAACACCCAGCTCCTCCTTTCCCCCTTATCCTACTTGATCCTGTTGAAACTCCAGCTGGGAAAACTGTGGCTCCCTACAGGCAGGTGTGGGCAGGCACACAGCCAGGAACAGATCTCCTGCGGACAGCTGCCAACCAAAGGCTTTTTCACCTGCACGACTGAACCCGTGCATATAGCTCTTTCCTCCCAAAAAGCAGGCGTCTGCCATGGGAAAGATCCTTCACATCACTACACTCGTCTGCACAGGTCCCCATCCGGCTCGGGGCTGGGCTGTCCTCAGGATTTTATTCTTGAAATAAACAGCAAGCTTGCCCTCCAAAGTTCAACCTCAGCAAAAGCTTCTCTGAAGACAATAGGAAACCTGTTGCTTTCGGGAGCAGAACTAGGTTCAGATATTATTATGGTCTGGAGAACAGGTCAGACACAAAGATTAATTTGGCGCACAATGCAGCTAATGCAAAGAAACTGATGGCCCCAGAAGCATGGTCAGGAACAGCAAGAAAACAAAATAAAAAAGCAAGCCCTACCCCTGAAAAACAACTCCAATACCAAGCACAATGTACAGTGAAAGAACAACTATTTTGACATACCGAAAATGAGCAGACGCTCATTTTAAAATAGACTCATCTCACAATTTAGTTTTCAAAATGACTGCCGTCTCTGTTGGCAAGAGCACCAAGCTTCGCGATGGCTCAGCAGGAGAAAAGTCTATTCCAAATGAGTAGTCCAAACTATCTGGAGCAGAACTAATTTGTTACAGACTGGCACTAGCCTGCAAGGGCAGAGGGAATCCTGAAAAGACATTGGAATTGCAGAGACCTCAGTGCTCCCATTTAAAAGAAATGCCTCTGGTTTTCAGCTCCGTTTAACTTCTCTTTGATATCTGAGCACATCTCCTGAGGTACGCACAGCGTCCCTTACAGAACTGACCTGCTGCAAAATCAGCTAAAGAGAAAGGACCTACAGAAAAGAGTATCTCCATTCTTTTACAGATGAACTTTATTTGATGAATAGGAGAAACAGATCCTTTTTTTTTTTATGACCACTTATTCCTATAGTCTTGGTAGATTATTTTCCTGTGGATTTTTCATGGCAGCATTTGCAAGACAGCCCTCTAAAGCCCAATATTTGTTAAGTGAAGATGGTGATCATGCAATCAAAGTACCGACTTGGGTTTTGAAAAGATTTTTATCCCTGGCTCTGTGTGAGACTCCTGTGTGGCCTAGATACGTCACTTAACAACTGCTTTGCCACCTTGGGGTCTGCCTGCCCTGCCTCATTAACTGCAGTGGCTCTTCCTTGAGAAGTCACGGAAAATGTCTGCTATGGACATGCAACACTAAGTACAGAACATGAAGTTAATTTCAAAAGATGAGGAGATGAAACTTTGCCATACAAAATGTTACTGTCGACGTGCCAAGCAGTCAGCGTGGCTTATGCTCAGTTTCTGAATTAGTGTCTCAAGCTTCTTCTCTTAAAATCCCACGTAAAAGCCATGTGTTCTATGGCATTACAGATGTGGCTCCACAGAACAGTAAAGCACGGCCAACACAACACACTGACACAGGAACTAACATCTGGCTTCAAAGAACTGGAGCTCAGAAGGGCACAACTCTCCTCTTGTTTGTTTTGCAGTGGTCTCCTGTGAGTGGTTACATTTTTTTTCTTTTCAGGGACACTGAAATGCCAGGGGACACTGACGAGCAGGATGATCTCTGCTGTGCACCTACCCACATAGAGGACGCCTTCTTTTGTCTTTCCTGCCGCCTCTGCCACACCCTGCTTGGTTTTTTCTGCTGCTGCTACGACTCCTTCCTTTGCCTTGGAAAGTCCTTTCATGAACACATCCATGGCTGAAGAATTTCTTCACACAGCTCTAGAGGAAAAAAAAATGGCAGTACACTTTCAGTAAGATTTTTTTCAGCTTTTTATCCCAGAAAGGGATGAAGATTTTATTCAAACTGAATGGGATCACAATTACTTCAAAATTATATTATTTATACCCCCATATTATATAGCTGTCAACCTCATGTCTATTAGCAATAAACAAATCCATCTCTGTTGTGAGGTTGCACTCAGTATTTCAGATAGAAAGAACATTTAAATAACTAGAAAGAAAAGGAGTACGATTATGTGAATCACCTTTACATGTCCTCACATGCTGCCAGATGTGGCAAGTCAAACAGCATGGCCAGAGCAGTTTCCCCAGTCCAAGCAATGCTTGGGGATCCTCTTTCCACAGAATCCTATGGAGAAGTTGCTGAGAACGCAGTTCTGGTTGGAAGATGGATTCATTGATATAACAAGTCCCTTCCTTGCCTACCAAGGCACCATTTCCTCCAAAGGATGGTTCTGTTCATGTGCTGATTGCAAGATTTAGCCCTGTGATACTCTACCTCTCATCCAGAGGAAAAATCCAAGTTAAACACCAGCAACTTAAAAAAAAAAAACAAACAAAAAACCACCTTCTAAATGACAAATGGTCACTCGTTATTGCTAGAAGAAACTGTCATCACAATGCAGAAAGAGTGGAGCAAATAGAAAATGCTGCTTCTCCTGTAGCCCAGCATTTTGTGCACAGTCCATGTCATTCTTCTGGAAAATGAGCTTTCTCAATGGGTTCTTTGCAAGTATCAGGACTAAGAAACAATTTTACTAAAAAGCAAAAGCAAGAATGCAGGATTTTAAAACCACTGTGCTCCGGGTAGCAAGTGAGTTGTATGGCAAACTATACAATCCAGCGCTGCACTAAGCACTACTAAAATAGCAATTAAAACCAAGAAGTTAGGGGCCCTTCAACAAATCAGTTCTTGATAGTCCTTTCTCTTCCTCCACCCACACGGAAAGCAGCACTGCCTGTTGTTTTCTTTTCTCTGCCAGAGGCTGAGTAGGAGGCACGGATGTCTAGGAAGGCATCTGGGCTGCAGCAGCAGCTTTCTACTAACTCGTGAGGAGGGTGTGAAGCCAGGCGGTATTTGTGCTCCTGCCAAACTGCCTCTAAGCTCCCTGTCACCCTGGGGCTGGGCTGGGGGGTGCCTTATACACACACAGGCTGGAGGGGGGGGGCACCAGCCTGCCGCACCCTCCGGTTCCTCCACCACGGGGGTCCCCAGGCCCGTCCCCATCCCTTGGCGGGGGACAACAAAGCGACCAGGTGCGGGGGACATCTGGGGACAGTGGATGTATGGAAAATGATACACAGGCGCCTGCAGAGGGAGGGAGGGAGAGGGCAGGGCGTCCTGACCGTATGCATACATATAGAGAGAGTGGCACTTACGGAGGAGGGCAGGGCGACCCGACCGTATGGGCAACCCCAGGCTTCGGGGGGGGACACGCCGTTGGCACAGGGCGGTCATCCATCCATCCCTCCCTCCCCCGTGCCCAAAAACAGGCTGTTTAGATAATGTGTGTGTGTGTGTGTATATAGATATAATTATGTATATATAGACATATAGACGGACACGCACCCACAGCCACAGCCCAGCACCCGGCAGCACCGACACGGAGCGGAGCCGTCCGCGCCCCAAGCGCCGCCGCCGCCCCTCCGCATCTACCGGAGCCACCGCCCGGCCCGCCCCGTCCCGCCGCTTACCGCCGGGCTCCGCCGCCACCGGCCACCGGCCCGTCGTTCCCAGGAGGCGTGGGGCGGTGGTGAGGGGGGTGCGGGGGAAGCGAGGCGCGGAGGGGCCCGAGGGGAACTCTGCCCCTTCTCAGCACATCCTCGAGGCAATCCCCGGCTGCTGGCGCCAGCCCCGACGGCAGCCCCGCAGGAGGCGAGTGTGAGGGAGAGGAGGGCGAGGGGCGGAGAGAGGATGCGCCGCGGGAGGGAGGGATAGAGGGAGGGATGGAGAAAGGGATGCAGGGAGGGATGGAGGGAAGGAGGGGCGGAGGGAGGCACCCGCCACGCTCCCCTGCTTTCCTCCTGCTCACCCGCTTGCTGGGGTTTACGTAGAGGGGCTGCGGCCCCCGCCCGGCCTCCCGCGCCCACCCCCACGCGTGTTCAGTGGGAGCGAAGGGAGAGGCGTGGTAGAGTGCGAGCACTTGTTCCATCGATGCAGACCAAGAGGGGGGCGAGAGTAAGAGGGAGACTGAGCGACTTGGTCCCCCTGTGACTCCTCACACCCACCACTTGCTCAAAAGACCACGTCTTGGAATCACAGAATGGTTTGGGTTGGAAGGGACCTTAGAGATCATCCAATCCCACCCCCTGCCATGGGCAGGGACACCTCCCACTAGCCCAGGTTGCTCAAAGCCTCATCCAGCCTGGCCTTGAACCCCTCCAGGGATGGGGCATCCACAGCTTCTCTGGGCAACCTGGGCCACTGCCTCACCACCCACACAGGAAAATAATTTCTTCCTAATATCTCATTTAAATCTGACCTCTTCTAGTTTAAATCCATTATGCCTTGTCCTGTCACTACACTTCCTGATCAAGAGCCCCCCCGTCTCTCCTATAGCCCCTTTCAGCACTGGAAGGTCTCCCTCAAGCCTTCTTTTCTCCAGGCTGAACAACCCCAACTCTCTCAGCCTGTCCTCATAGGGGAAGTGCTCCAGCCCTCTGACCGTCTTTGTGGCCTCCTCTGGACTCAACACTCCAACAGCCTGACGTCCTTCTTGTGTTGGCAGGCACAGACATGGACGCAGTACAGTACACTTAGAAGAAGTGTAAGGAAGCTGTTGATGGTGGCTGCAGTACACTTATCTTTCACTTCACCTTTCACTTCACCAAAGCCTTAGAAAATCTCCCCAAGCATGTAATTGTTTTTTTTTCTTCTACTTCCAAATCTCCCTAAGTCCCTAAGTGACTGGAGTTCAATGCAACTGTTCTCACAAGCTTCATGATCCCAGCACATTTTAGGTGTGGGATGTCATGCTCTCACAGCTGTAATTTGAGTTTTAACCCTATTGCACACACAAAAAAATCTTCATCCCAAATCAAGAACACTATGAGAAGCCCAGCCTCACTCCTGCCAGATTTGCTCACTCCCTACACCTCTACTAGCACCCTCCACCATACATGCCACGGCCGCTGCTGGTCAAGTTTTAATCAGGTGCATAGAAGTCACTTTTTTCCCAGAAAGGGAAAGCTATCAGACTGCTCTATTTTGGTAGCAGAATGTAGGCATGAAAAGCCAAGATTGGTAGGAGACAAGGTATTAGAAGAGATGGACCTTCAGCTTCAGTACATCAGTTCATGTGAGGTGTAAAATCCTGCAAGATCCACAGGAACAGTTTGGTTTTTACTGCGCTCCCAAAGGAGAAACAGAATGTGGCATAGATGAGATACAAGGTTGTGAGCTGCAAGGAGCATCTTTCATCCATCATTCCGTGCAGACAGCTGATGCATCCCTGGTTTTGTTTGAATTCTGAACACATAGTGCAGAGTCTTCCTCTTGTCAGGCTTCTTCATAAGCCTTAATATCTGTATACTGTTTGCTAGACTTTGGGCTCATTCCACTACTAGCTTTAATGAACCAACCATTTCTTTGTGTAGGGAGGTGCAGACTGAGAATACAAGTTATTCCCTTGTAATTCTGCCCTGAAGACAAGCCTCCCCCCTGAAAAGACTGGAGCCAGGAATTAAATTACATGAAGTGCTTCATCTTATTTATCCCATGCAGCCCCTTCATATTTAGTGCCACAAGAACTAGATGTGGTATTTCTATTTCCTCTCGATTTGGAGGAGAGGAAAATCAACATTATTTCAGACAGTAAATCAAAATCATGCTCTTTCCGCATGTGGCTAACTGGTCTAGCAATTTATATACCTTAGTCTATACATTGGTTTGTTCAAAGCCACTCCCGCAGTCATCCTCTCCTACCCAGGCCAGTAAACTTAAACCCTAAATGAGAATGAAAGTGAATATTGCACTCCTTACATAGGCATCATCTTCTGGATTTAAAGAAGTGTTCTGTTTCTCTAGCATGCAAGCAACTATGAGCATGAAATCTTGGTCTTTATTATGCTGATGTAAATCTGGATAGACTTATTTCATTATGTTAGCAATAACAGAGAATCCAGTATGATAAATACCCTTGTATATTTATGGCTCTGTTGCTCAAAACCTTACGAAGAAGAAGCTCAGATGTTTGCAACTCCTAGCTTTGCAAGGGTTCTTTTCTTCGCCTTGTGTTTATCAAAGGCGGGTGTTATGTTCTGCTGTTAAACAAAGTAACAGCTTGGCGTTAATAAAATCATGCAGCTAGAAATAGAGAGGTAAAGGCAGGAGGGTTCACTTACCACAGCAGAAACAAAGCTTAAAATTTCAGCTGCAGTATTCAAAATAGGCAGCTGTTAAATTCTAGATCAGAGGGTAAGAGGCACAGAAGGAAACAAGGAGAGTACAAACGTTGACACAAGAAATTACTCATTCTGAAAATGGATGCAACTCCACTGGAAAACGATTAAATATGGCAGGGAATCAGCATTGCATCTCCAAGGTAATTCCTATTTAAACCACACTGCCTACAATAGCTTGGTGTCGGGTTTTTTCTTTAGGCTGTCTCCTCAGTACTCTTAGTACGGCAATAAGTTCTCCCCTGAAGCCTTTCCTGTCTGAAGAAAGGATAGTAGCAAGCAGATTGCCCACTGATCGCATTTAAAACAAATCTTTATTTAATGACACTGTTTACTTTGCGTGAGCATCTAGAGCAAAAACCAGTTAAATAGTAACAAAACCTCCCTTGATGCTTTTTGCGTTCTAGGCTAACTTATTGGTTTAGTTGCTAGCGATCAAGTAAATCTGCTTTATCGCTGTGAAAAGAACAATTATTGACAATTTGAACATTGAGGAGTAAAGCTGATCAGAATTTTCTGTCTTCAGGTTAAAAAATTCAAATGTCAAACTTTTATTGTGGAAACACTGGAAAGGTGTTCCCCTGGAACTCTGCAAACTAAATTGAAAGCTTTCCCCTTTATTCAAAGAGTGACTCACACAGGCTGGCTGTGCTGCCACTGAACCGATAGGTGATGATGCTCCGAAGAAAAGCACCTTTGAAAACCTGAAAAGCTGCACTATGAAAAGAAGAACCTTGGGGCAGGCTATTCACAGGTAGCATTGATAATCCCACTGCAGGGTCTTTGTGTTGATGGTGGGTAATCTGAAAACGATCTTAATTTGATAAATCCATTAACTGTGTGAAACAGGACATGTTTTATGCAAATCTATGTCTAGTTTTGGATTGCTTCCAGAACAGTTTGCTATATGCATGCTTTAGATGCAGCTGGGAGTTCAGACCATTTCCAGAGACTCTTGCATCACAATGTTTGCATTTCTGTTCCCACTTGGGTCCCTCTGTGGGCCACTGCCGTCAACTACCTGTGTGCACAAGCAAAAAAAGTTGATTGTGACTCCTCACAGAATCACAGAATCACAGAATCACAGAATTGTAAGGTTGGAAAAGACCTAGAAGATCATCCAGTCCAACCATATCCAATGCTTCCCAACTAAATCCCTCAACACAACATCCAGACGTTTCTTGAACACCCCCATGGTCGGTGACTCCACCACCTCCCTGGGCAGTGCATTCCAGTGCCTGACTACCCTTCCTGAGAAGTAATATTTCCTAATGTCCAGCCTGAATCTCCCCTGGCGCAATTTGAAACCATTGCCTCTAGTTCTATCACTGTCTACACTCCTCATTTGCTTATGGGTAAGCCTGAGGTTTTGCATATCA
>WKFP01013191.1:0-28938 GCA_011057875.1 Pterocles orientalis | reverse complement strand
GCAAAAAACTCAAGCGATGACTTAAGTAAGGGACAAGTTAGTTAGATTAGGGGCACAGGGAGGACAAAGCAGCAAGCGTGGTGGCAGTGGTCACAGTGAAAGGCCACAGTCAAGTCAAATTTGTATAGGTGTCTCAATGAGGGGTTTGTCCAGAAAGGAATTGCAAGTTGTCAGTGGGCTAAGTAGAAGTTTCTGGAGGACTTTTCATGCATGAAGATTGATGGGGGAGAGGGCATGAAATGTTTTCAAACAATTGTTAATGGTCAGATGGCACAGGCACCTGGTGTAAGGCAGGCAAGAACTGGCACGTTGGCAGCAGAGAGGAGGTGGTCAGATGGTAAGGACAGGCCACAGGTAACTTTGAGGTGTGCTGTCCAGGGAGAAGAAGGTACAGCGAGGACACGTGAAAAGAGAGGTGACATGGTGGAAACAGTGTGCCAGGAAAATTATTTCTCCAGCAGTTTATTGAGAGGATGCTGGTTAAAGGTTGTATTTGTCAAAGTTGGGGTACAAGCTATACTAGCCAAAGCCCACAAGC
The DNA here is from genome assembly GCA_011057875.1 of Pterocles orientalis. Lineage (NCBI taxonomy): Eukaryota > Metazoa > Chordata > Aves > Pterocliformes > Pteroclidae > Pterocles > Pterocles orientalis. The sequence goes on along the minus strand of WKFP01013191.1, from coordinate 28,400 downwards.
TGCCAGAGGATCAGATAATTTGAAATACCGCAAGCCACCAAGGTGAGAGTTACAGCAACCATGTCCAACCTCCACTAGGACAGAAGTTTGTAAGTCCAGGCTGTAGGAGTGCTTGCTGTCCATACCATCAGTGGCTCTAAGGTGTCTCACTGCCAGACTGAGACATATTCAGATTTGCATGCTTGGGTGAGTGAAACCAGTCACCCAAAGTGGCTGAACAAGTGGCCAGACTTGCAGCATTGTTGCCTGTAACAGCAAAAATTGGCTGCCCCCCAAAACAGAGCTACTGATTTAGTTTATCTAAACAGGCTTTTTCATTTAGACAGTTAAGGCTTTGCACTGTCCTGAAGGTGTATTCGGTACACAGTGCTGCGGCTCAGACCCCTCAGTACTCACTGCCCTGCTATGTGCTCTGTGAAGGAAATCTTGTGAAGGCTCTTGCCTGAAATAGCTGAATCTCCTTTCTTAAAACAAGTAGTCAGTTCCCTGTATCTCCAGGAAAAACATTCTAAAACACTGGTCTGCTTTCATGATGGACATCTGCATTTTTCCCTAGGCCAAAATAGAGATTTCATTTTGGTTTTTGAAACACAGATGTAGAACTTGTGAAGGATCATGCAGGATCTCAGGAGTTTAGCTGCTCCTCATGGTCTTTATCTACAGGAGATATCAAAAAGTTTTTCAAAGTTAAATTTGTTTTCCCTATCAACATATTTTTGCATTCACTTATTAGCACTCTTAACTGCTACGGCCTATTGTGCTTGATGATTTACAGCCACCATCAAACAATATTCTTTGCTCAAAAGGCTTATTATCTTGGTTTCATGACAAGCTACAACAGAGAAATAAAGCACAGATGAAGGATGTGCCAAGAAATGGCGAAACAGGTGAATCATTCACAGTAACCAACAATCAGGGATCACTGCCTGCCTATGTACTAACTGCCCTGTGAAACGAGAGTTCAGCATCCCAGAAGCCTTTTCAGTGGTGAACTTAGAACATGGAACGGATTGTTTCTCTTGAGCTTCCTCTGTAATCTCCTCTGCTGTTTGCAGTCAAGATCCACACGTGTTCAACCTGTGGCTAACACACCACAAGGTGCTGCTGCCTTTGCTGCTGCAATTTCAAGCTTTTCTGAAAGAGAGAGATCTAATTTGCTCTACAACTAAAAGGTTCCTGGTTATGTCATTACACGTTGAACTTGATGCATCCTTTTGTACACCACACACAAACCTATTCAGTATCTTCCTTTCCATGCTGCCAGGCACAGTGTGGCTTTGTGCAGCCAGCAGAAGCTAACTGCTGTCGTCCCTAACCAGGGCCCTCTCATCAGTAATGCTGGGTTTATGTTTTGGCTACAATCTATCTTAAGCTTCTATAAATAAACTGTTTATAAAGGGCTACTGTGTTTTGACTGTTTCAATTGATTGTTAATAATTATTATTTACTGCTAATGTCTAAGCAAGCGGTAAATTGTTTGTACCTGTGGCATATACTCATCAGTACTATCTTCTGCTGGTATCCTCACAACCATGTTACTAGGTACTTACGAAACTCTCTGCAAACGTTAAACTCTCTCAGAACTACTTGAAAAGGGCATAAATCAGAACTGTAAAGAATTTCCTCTTGCTATTCACGAACCAAACACAGCTTTCATTCTTCTATGACGAGCTGGAATGCTCTGCTGAAGGAAGGCATTCCCTGTCATCAGCAAGCGCATGTTTCAATTTGAAATGTATCTCATGACGGATTTTTAAGCTGAACATTCAGTTTCCTAAATGAACTTTAATATTCTTCCTTAAGCTCCATGTGCTGAACACCTTAAAGAAATGCTGAGTATTGTATTTCCATTTAGTGATTTTAAAAGACTGTGCTCTGGTCACTGCTACTTTTATCTATTGTGGATAATACAGTATTCACTCTCTTGGGGTCAACTGTGCAGTGAAGTACTAACAGCATCAATGGGAAAATGAGACCTTGACACTTCATTAAGCCATCTCAGCCTGAGAACAGCATTTCCAATGCCTTTAACATTTTCCACAAGTCAGTTATATTGCTCCCTTCTCAACACAATGCTATAATTTTGCAGTTTTGACATATCTACTGTGTAGTTACCAAACACCATCCTCACCTGCTTTTGACTTCAGTAGTCTCCATTTGACTTTACCTGTCTGATTTGGGCTACCATTCAGACCAGCTCCATGGAAGGCTGATTACTCTCAGGGACCAATTTTACACATGGCCTGGTATGAGGTACTGAGTCAGCCAAAGCTTTGAAGCGGATCTACCTTGTCCCTTTCCCTCCTAAAGAAAATTAAAATGTCCAAAAAGCCATGTATTATTTGAGTAAAATCTAAGCAAACAAACTCAACCTACTAGTGAAGCCCAGTTAGATTAGCCCAACCAATTAGCCCAACAGAAAATAAAAACAGTTTATACCCAACTATCTCCCTGCTTGCCACGTCCTGGCAGCAACTCTTGCATCCAAACTTGCTTTCAAATTAATTTGATGTCTTTTCTGCATTACGGCAAGTAAGGTCTGCTCTTTCCCCTTTTGTTCTTGTGAAGTTTGTAAGCCCTACCTGAGGCTTGCTGCCTGCTCTGCACTCTTCCGACAATTCTATAGACTGTGCACGCTGCAGGCTTCTGGCTACAGGTAGTGCTCTATGGCCCTGCCATGGGACCTTCTCTCCCTTAACACTCAGTAGCTTCACATGATGGAGCGTGATGGAGCCCTGCTTTCCTGGAGACGGCTGAACACCTGCCTGCCGATGGGAAGCAGTGAATGAATTCCTTGTTTTGCTTTGCTTGTGCACGCAGCTTTTGCTTTCCCTGTTTAACTGTCTTTATCTCAACCCACAAGTCTTCTCACTTTTACCATTGTGATTCTCTCCCTTGTCCCATGGGGGGCAGTGAGCGAGTGGCTGCATGGTGGTGAGCTGCCCACCAAGGTTAAACCATGACGCTAAAGCAAAGCTTGACAAGACTAACATGCAGGAGGCAAGCAAGCTGAAGCCTTAATCTATGAATCCCATATAGAAATATTATTTCAGATTACCAGAGAAAACTTACTGGAATGTAACAATTTTTAAGGCTTACCATATTGAAGGATATTGTGGGCAACATGCTAGTATATATTTGGTGGCACTTTTACATGTATAACCGCTGAGAATCTCATAGCTTTAACTGAATTTTGAAGATTTTTTTTTTAAATCTGAAAAATCTGCAGTCCTCCGCTGAAAACTGCCATTCCTGGAGCTGTTAATGTAGAACATGGCAGAGCTTTTTTTATAGGAAGAAATTGAGGACCAGTTATTAATTCTGGTTTGGTTACTGCTTGCTTCTCAAGGAAATAATTTTTGAAACACACCTACCTACCCTTATCCAAAGCTTGTTGGTGAAAATGTGGAACCTCCCTTTGATCTGATCCATTTTGCAATCTTTACTTCAGTGTTGAATTGCTTAAACAAGACATTTTCCCTTTTTGATGGGGGTAAATTCAAAATAACAACCTGTCAGGAGAGCTGCTTGATATCTGACATTTTGAATTCCTATGGGAAAACAAGCGCATACAAATTTTGTGTAATATTTGATTTCCAGTATCATTGTATCATTCTTCAGTGAACATTCAGGATGGAAATTTATGTGGAAGAGGGAGACACTTCAGATGAAAATGTTACTTGTGAGGGATACATACTGGTTGTTAAGGTAACAGAAGAAGGAACTATCATAAATTTTCATTGAAGCCTAATTCTTATTGAACGTAAAGCATTTTTTTCTAGCTAAAGAGTTCAGCATCTTAAAACTGGAAAGAACATAGCAAAAGGTCAACTACAGAGACATGTTAATCCTTTGGAGAAAACAGTTGATGAGGCTGCTCAAGTTATTGAACCACTTCTTTGAGCACAATATAATGACACACTCTTCTTCTCCCCGTGTGAGTCTCATACATTAAAATGAGAGAGAAAAGCTGGTAACTCAGAAAGTATAATACAGGGTAGGAGAGGTAGTGACACGGCAGAGCATCTCAAAGCTTAGAGCCTGGTAAACAGAGGTAGAGTTGAGCTTCTAATGTTAATGGCAGTTCAGGTGTTTGGAAGGAAACCTAGAAGGTTGCAAACCAGACTGAAAGATAATTCAGCTATAGCTAAGTGTATTGGTTTGTCTGAGACAGAGTTAAATTTCTTTTTAGTAGCTTGTATGGTGCTATGCTTTGGATTTGTGACCAAAACAGTGTTGATAACACAGGGAGGGGTGTTTTTGTTATTGCTGAGCAGTGCTCACACAGAACCAAGGCCTTTTCTGCTTCTCACACCACCCACAACAAGCTGGGATAGGACACAGCCGGGACAGCTGACCCCCACAGACCAAAGGGATATCCCTGACCATATGATGTCCTGCTCAGCAATCAAAGCTGGGGGAAAGAAGGAGGAAGGGGAAATGTTTGCAGTTGTGGCATTTGTCTTCCCAAGTAATGGTTACGTGTGATGGAGCCCTGCTTTCCTGGAGGTGGCTGAACATCTGCCTGCCGATGGGAAGCAGTGAATGAATTCCTTGTTTTGCTTTGCGTGCGGCTTTTGCTTTCCCTATTTAACTGTCTTTACCTTTACCCATGAGTTTTCTCAATTTTACCCTTCTGAGTCTCTCTCCCATTCCACTGTGAGGGAGTGGGTGAGTGGCTGCGTGGTGGTGAGCTGCTCACCAAGGTTAAACCACGACATGGCAAGACTAACATGCAGGAGGCAAGCAAGCTGAAGCCTTGATCTGCTCTGTAAATGAGATTCACTAAAGGTTTTACACAGGCTGGAGCAGCATAGACAATATCACTTTTTCCCTAGCTAAGCCTGCTAATGCAGAATACCCTTGCCTTTGGTTCCATGCATGCTTACGTAGCTCTGGAAACCGTACGTCACACCAAGCCTCTTAGCAGGGCTGAGTTTTGTACCAGTTCAGCTATACAGACTCCCAGCCTGAGCTCCCTCTCTCCAACAGACTGAGGTCTTTCTACACGTACCTAGGCAGATATGTTTAGAAAAACACATTCGATCTTCACCAAATTCTCAGCTAGAAAGTATGAGCCTGTCTTTGCGGACTTACACCAATAGAGATATGTTGCAAAAAATATCTTTCTCTCTCCTGCAATTACAAAAGAATACTGCAACGGGATCCTGCTGTTCTACTGCTTAACACTATTCTGCTGTTTCTATTATTAATACTAAATGCATTGCTCTCTCAGGAAGCCCTGTTCTCTCAAGCGGCTCTAGCTCTCCCAATTTTCTCCCTCTGTCATATAAAGGCTGTCCGTACAAAATCTATAATCACAATAGCAGATGAAAAAAGTCTCACATCCACGAGCATGGGTCAATGCTCCATGCTAAAATATGTAATTTTCTTTGTGCGTGCTCAGGCTGTCACCATGTTCAGTGTGGGATTTCAGTTCAATATCTGAGCTTTGGAATATCTCCAGATTTACAGGAGTGCATATGACACAGCTGCTTCTCTGCAACAAAGCTCTTTCTGAACAGGATGTGGTATTTAAATGAACAAACATTTTGGATCTCAGGCTGGCATAAAGAGGCTGTATGGATGTTTGCATGGCTAATGAGAATAGCATCATGGCCCTAAGGGTACCGATAGCCTTAACTGCCCTGAGTAAGCTCATCTGGGGCCCCCTATCCACACCTTCTGTGCAGGGGCCTAGGAGTCCTATTTAAGCTTGATCCCAGGCCCCAAAGCCTTGCCTGAGCTCACCATGAGGGAACAGCAGGAATGGGGCTGCCCCACACAGCAGGGATGGGAAGGGGTGCAGGGTGGCTTCTTCACGGAACGGGACCTTGCCGAGGTGGTGGCAACAACAGGCTCCTGCCAGCCCAGGGACAACCAGAAAAGTGCAAGGGGACAAGGGTGGACTGGGCCACTCTGTCAGGGGGCTGGGTTTAGGGCTGGGCACTGTTGCTCGGTGGGGTTCTCAGGGCAGATAATGCCATTTCATGCACCCAGGACCCTGACAAATAAAGGGGGCTCAGCTGCATATTGCTCGTTTTCTCTGGAAATGGTTTCTCCAGTCATAGAATCATAGAGTCATAGAATCATAGAGTCATAGAATCATAGAATCATAGAATTATAGAATCATAGAATCATAGAGTCATAGAATGGTTTGGGTTGGAAGGGACCTTAAAGAACATCAAGTTCCAACCCCCCTACCATAGGCAGGGACACCCTCCACTAGCCCAGGTTGCTCAAAGCCTCATCCAGCCTGGTCTTGAACACCTCCAGGGATGGGGCATCCACAGCTTCTCTGGGCAACCTGGGCCACTGCCTCACCACCCTCACAGGAAAACATTTCTTCCTAATAACTAGTCTAAATGTGCCCTCTTTCAGCTTATACCTATTACTCCCTGATAAAGAGTGCCTCCCCATCTCTCCTGTAGCCCCCTTCAGGTACTGGAAGGCTGCTATTAAGTCCCCTCGGAGCCTTCTCTTCTCCAGGCTGAACAACCCCAACTCTCTCAGCCTGTCCTCATAGGGGAGGTGCTCCAGCCCTCTGACTAATTTTGTGGCTCTCCTCTGGACTCTCTCCAACAGGTCAATGAACTACATTTACTGTCTAAAAGTTGTATGCAGGATTTATAATCATTTCCATGGTGAGTATTGTCCCATCAGAGGTGGCTGCTCCCCCCGGAGCATAATAATTGCAATACAGAGAAAAGGGCACAAGAGCAGCTAAGGAACTTAAGCAACCATAAGAAACATGTTAGTAGAGTGTGATTTTATCATCTCTATTAACTATTTATCATCTCTATTAACTCTATCTATCTATCTCATACCCTATTTCTCAACTAGTCTTGGTGCCACCAAAGTCAGCTGAAATTCAAAGGGGAAGGTATGCACATTAAAATTGGGATGTCATAATGTAACGATACAATGTAAAGGCTTGACAGTTTTCTGGGGGGGAAAAAAGGTGAAAATCTCCGTGAAACAGTATTGGAATAGTGTTCCCCCTGTAGGAAACTAAAACCAAAAGGAGAAATCACATATTCAGAGGGAGTAAGGTTTTCTTTACATGGAATTTATAATTTGAGCCAGAGTAATCTGAAGGCAGATTATCGCACAAACATTATCACTGCTCTGAGCCAAATGTCCCATTTATTTGGCAAACAGGAGGCTGACCACAGCCCAGGTTAAACAGACTAGTGTTAGAGGAGAGGGAGCTGCTACGATCTGGATGTTTTAGAATTTTGAACAGAGCAGTTCTACCTGATGAAATTAAATGAATAATGAAAATAAAGGTAACATGAGCCTGCCACCAATCACTGTAATTTATTCTATATAAAAATATATTCAATTAATACTTCCCTCACAACCACGTCTACAATAGCACTATTCTTCACCCAGTCCTGCAAGAACAACCACAGTTTAATTTTCAGTGGCTTTCCATATGTTATGAAGGGTAAGATTTCAAAAATCCCTCGGAAGCATACTACTAAACCAGAGTGGCTCGTACTTATAGAACCACAGAATGGTTTGGGTTTGAAGGGACCTTAAAGATCGTCTAGTTCCAACCCCCCTGCCATGGCTGGGGCCACAGTGAGGCTGAATGCTGGGGCATGCTAAAGGGACTATACACAGATTCTGTGCGTTAAGAAAATTTATTACAAGCCTGCCACTGTGGGTTACTCAACAACACGATGCACCTTCAGTCAGGTGTTCCCATATTCTTTTCTATACCCTCCAGTGCCTACCTCTCAGGTAGGCTTTAGGAAGGCTGTAGCCTGTTGCTTTAGATACGCATATTTTGTTGCACAGCAACGGCTCCCATCCCGAAGTACAGCTATCTTTTCCACCCCTCTGTCTCACAAATTTATCAGTTAGGACTGTCTGAAATTCAGCACATGTAGCTGGCAGTGGCAAACCAGTGAAGCAGAACATGTAGAAATTGAAATGCGGCTCACAGAGAAAATTTTATTATTGCAGAGGGTGAGCATAGCTTGCAAACAATCACAAGAAAGTATCTTAGGTCCTGACCTGCCGCATGACAGTCAAATGTGCTGCTCAGTTGTAACAGTTTGAAAAGCCGGGAATAAGCTGTCGTCATTTCATTTGACTGTGCCTCGTAAATTTGTCAAGCCTGTATTTCCCAGCAGAACATGCAACCCATTTTATAGACCCACGGATCTTCCCAGGAAGCTGGGCACAGCCCGCCCTGCCCTGTTCTGTTACATTTTCTTTAGATTTTCACCAGCAATGCACATCATTGACAGTGAGCTATTTATAATAAATGAATCCACTGAACCCCCCCCTCCAGTAGCTGGAAACATCCCTGGTTAATGGCCCCAGTTACTGGCAAGGCTTGTTCTGGGCTGCAACACACACTGATGGCTTTTCCCCTGCCTCCTCCAGTCTGTTACTCTCAGTACAGTGCTCTGCACTGTGTTACCAGTTTGTTGCATCCATATTAAAGATTAGATTGCCTGAATCCTCCATCGTTATACTCCAAATCCGTGAGCAAACAGGGGAACACACTTTATATGCCACACCAAGAATTTATTTTTAGTTGAATTCAATTCTAAGTCATTTAATCAAATAACTATTTTTAGTCTAGTTCCAACGATAATTACACAATTCAAATGAAATACAGTTAAGAACGACATAGATACAAGTTTCCTAGAACCTACCCCTTTCTCTGGTGGTGTGCTCACCCTTGCCCTGCCCCTCTGGGTATGAAGATTCCTGGCTTCAGGCTGTGAGCAGGGAGTGACAGCACAGTCAGCATCTCCCCTCTTGGGGGAAAGGGATGTTGATTCTTCCTTCTCACCCCAGGATCTGCGGTTGGGGTAATTTTTATGTTTGGTAACAGCATCGACACTCTGCTTTTTCTTCCTGGGTCTGTGATACCATGTTTTAGCTAAGTTTGTGTGTTTAACATATGTTATATACTAATTCTTTGTTATCTTCCTTTACCACTAGAACTGGGTTTACCCAGCTGCCAAGGGTTGCTTTCCTTTGATAACCAGTAACTGACTGGTGCTGAGCTGTTCATAGGTGAGGGATGCTCTGATATGATCTTGTGCCTGTGCTTTAAAGCTGCTGCTCTCATCCCATGTGTGTGGTCCTCTTTGCTGCACTTTATTTGAGGGTCATAGATAATGCATCCTACATATAACTGCTTTTTATTGTTACTTGGTAAGGACAGATAAATGTAAGTGTTACATCATACAATTGCACAAAGCCAAGCAAACACTAAAACAAGGTCAGTAATAGTTACCTGGTCATTAGCTAATTGCTCTTACAATGAAACAAGTTAATACAAAGCTTTGAGGATACCAAAACAAGTCCAGACCTTCCAGAAATGCTTTTTGGTACAAGTAGAGAAAGGAAGAGAGAGAAGCATCTCACTCACTCCCATTCTTCTGAATGGAAAAAAAGGGCTAGAGGAGACAGAAATAATGAGTCCCCAGAGGACTGCCAGTGCTCTGGCATTCCCTAGGAGCAGAAGGACACTTGCACATGCAGTAGGATCAACTGGAGAAAGAAATTCTGCAGATGTTGAAAGAGCAGGACAGGATTCCTCTCTCTATTAAAATTAAATCAGAAGAGACTAAAATCATGTAGAAAAGCTACAGGGACTTTCTCACCTGTGATATTCGCTGCAATACAGTCTATGAAGTCCAGGTCACCCTTGTCCTGGGCCAAGAAGAAGCTGGTCAAATTAGTGGCTGCTCTGTTGTCTCTAGGTCTCTGAAAGGTCCTGGTGCCAGTGGAACCCCAGGGCTTTCCACAATAGGTGTTTCCTGTTCCCTCTAGGAAGGGAAATGGTGGATTAAGGTTTAATCTTGAAGGGAAGGTCAGGCCTTGCTCACTCCTAGTTCTTCCCGTGATCCAGTCCAAAACAGATTCAAGCTGGGCACTCCAAAATGTTTTGTTCCCAAAGCCCCTTTTCTGCTCCTGTGCCAAGTTTGAACAGGGCTGTTGATGCTTCAAAAATTTCTCTCTCTGTTCTTTTTGTTTGGTGTCTGAATATTATGTAGAGGGCTTGAACAAATCTCACACTGCGGTCTTACGTTCCTCAGTTGCTGAAGAACTGGCAGCAGGTCCTACCTTTCAGCTACACATGATAAAACATACCAGGTTCAACGCATCTCCAATCTAGCTCTGTAGTAGAGCTGACAGAAGAGAGGAAAAGGGTTTCACAGGAAGCTTTGGAATTTTAAATCCTTAGCTTACAAAGTGGAGCAATTTTACATTCTTTTTTTTTTTCAGTTTGTTTTGTCTTGTGAGGGATTTTTATTTTGAAAGCTTTTTCTCAGTTATTTGTTTCTCTTCCTTCTCTTTGTCCTTCATCTTTTCACCAGTGGTGACTGGTGTGGTGATGAAAAACACACTTTATTAATTTGGGGACTTTCTAACAACAACAAACCCCCAAGCATTTTGATGAAGTAAGACTTTGTTATTTCTATTTGTTTAAAAGAAATAAACCTCTTCTGTAGATTTACTAGCATACTCATGGAGATTCAATCTGAAATGTGAAAAAAACAAAGAAGCCAGGGTGAGAAATAAGAAATCCTGCTTATACACTTGGTACGAGGTTTTCCAGGTCTTCCATTTGAAATGGGTTGCTGGTGGCCACTGCTGCTTGCTCTTACCTCCTTTGACTCTCTTAACCTCCAGGTTTCCTCTTATTGACAAAGCTAAGAAAGAGAGACTTTTCAAATCCAAGCATTCATGTGGCTCTTACTGTGTCATGGCTACTATACATGACCATACATACATATATTTAGATGTAGTACTCACTCCCAAGGCTCATTATCTTCTAAATTAGTATCCTTCAGGCTCCAGTCCAACTCTGAACTCCCAGCTGCAGCAATGATTGCATAGCACATTTAGCCAACCCTCCTTCACTTTTCGGTTCCAAGGGAAAAATTAGTCACTACAACAAATCTACAATTGCTTAAATTGGAGATTACACACAGAGGTTCCTGTTGCCCTCCTTTTGTTTTTCTCCCGGGGCATGTCAAGACTGCTAAGTAATTTTCTAGGAATAGAATTAATCACACGGGCTAGAGCAGTCTCTCAAATCTATTTTATATCTGATGGGGAAGCCTTCTCTGTAAACAGCAGAGGGCTCACTCCTGGGGCTTGGAACAACATCCTTGTACTGCAAGTGCAGAGGACTTCAAGAAGCCTTCAGCATAGATAAGCTTTTTTAAACTCTGTGTCAAAGGCTACAATGAAGAGTAAATTTCAGCTGGTTTGGAATATCTATTCTGACAAATCCATGTTTTTAGGCTTTCCTCAAGGCTATGCACCATTTTTTGACTGGAAAATCGAAACACGATCTCACTGGACACATCTGGAGGTAATTTGCCTACATTCAGATGCTGAATCTTAAGAAACATAGATCCCCAAGCATCTTTATAAGTGCAGGAAAAGGGAGAACATGATAAAGAAATTCTATAAAAGAAACTGAAGAAGTTAAATCAAAATCAGTCTTGGAAACTGGCTCCAGCCAGTCATTGCAAATCAGATTAATCTCTTGTATAGGCATTCAGCATCGTCAGCTCTTCTGCCAGGCCAATTCACATAAAAATCTGCTTACAGATTCAGGGAGACAAAATATCTGTGCCGCAGGACTGCTCTGCTCTAGAGAGCTACTTTTACGTAGCAACATGCAGCTAACTGGTTCAGTTCTGGGATATGCAACTTCCCTCTGAGTCACACCTGCATGAAATGAAGACACTACCATAGCCTGACCCAATATAGAAACTAGAGACTGACACATTTATTCCCGTGCAGTTCATCCACCCACCCTGCGAACAGCAACCAGCTCTAGTCATGTATCCAGTCAGACCTGGACAAATTTCAAGCACAGCAGCAAAAATGAGGAGAAAGAATTATGGATAAACTTAGATATAAATGTATGCCTACTGGAATGTCTAAAGCCGTATTATCACCTTCCCTTTTAGGTTTCTGTCCCACTAAGCCTTTTCTAGTGCCTCATGCTGAGTTTGGCATCAGGCCATAGCCTGATGGAGGAACTTCAGAGCTATCTGCACGCTACCAGTTGCAACACTGGGGCCTCAGTGCTGGAAAACAAAAACAACAATTCTCCGTATAAAATGATGAAAATGAAATCGACCCATAGGTGTCTCAGATGAGCAAATTGCAGAAAAACAAAACATCATGAGCAAAACTCCTGTGGGCTTAGGAAATCACATGCAAACTTTTTATAGAGAATTTTTATCTTTATTTTTTCCATTCAGATTTGCTCTTTGCATATCTTGCACAACATTCCTTCTGCTTAAAAAAAAATGCAAATGGCTTCTCACTGTCCCTTAAAGGAGTTGTGAGTCTCACCCCAGACTGAGCTGTTCAGGGCCAGGGAAAGAAATCTATTTTCTCATGAAATACATATCTGCAAGAGAAGTGATAAAAGAGTGTGGTTGTAGAAAGCCAAGTCCGTATATTTGCCATGGAAACAGCAGTTATAAGAAACACAGTGATGGGAGGAATATCAACTATCACTTCAGTCTGATATTTCCAGCATGCAGACATAGCAAACTATAGGTTGCTCCTTATGCAGCTTGATAGACCCACCAGTTTTATTGGCTTGGTAATTACGGGTCATTTCTGACAGCTACTTTTGAAACGTTCTAGGTATCCTTTACTGTATTCTGGAAATATGAGGAATGAAATGGAAAGGAGAAAGCAAGGGTGGAAAAGTCTCTCACCTCACTCTGAACTCTCACCTCATTTCTGTGAGGCAAGCACTTGCCGTGATGCATGTTTCATTTACCCATTTGTTTCTTTACATCCTGGCACAGGCAGACAGAATAAGTAAGGAGCGGGACTGCTTTGGAGACCCCTTGGAGACAAAGCAACACAGGCCTTTTTGTTTCCTCCTTGCCAGGAAAAGTTTGACATTAAAAGCACCTCCAAGCTATAAGAAAGCTTAATCAAAGTTGCAAATCCCAATTTTAGCACGGGGTTTCCTTTCCAGAACCGTCACGACTTCTGTAATTGTCATCTCTCTGTTCTTTGCCTCTTAGCAGTTTCCTTGCCATATGAAGCCCTGTCCCCCTTCAGTCACCTCTCTCTCCCTTCGTTATTCCCTTCTTTTTGCTATCAAAGTGGTAGTCAAAGCATCCTGATCTCCCTTCTTTTGTCACAGCCCTGGCTTCCTTCTAGTTTCCACAGAATATTTCTGATGAATATGGTGGGGAATGAGCGAGCATGGGAGCTTTTCAGTGCTTATCTCTAGCAGCACCAGTTGGTTTTTCACAGGGTGTTGCTAACGAAGCTGTGTCAGTAGCAGATATGCGTGGGAATTTCACACTACCAAACAGATGAGAAGTGCATCCAGGAAGTTTCTGTCCTTCAGAAATTATTACTTAGTCCCTAGCTTGCTTCTCCTGAAGGTGGGGCAAGCCGCCTTGACTCATGGGACTAGCCAAGCTTTTCTTAGTGTTGGATTTTGAGGCTGTATAAGTAACTGTTGCTTTCCTATGTCTTTTGCTGATTCCTTGGCACTTGGGAATGGTTTGGTCTCCGGAACAGTCTGAGAATTCCCTAAGCTAGACTGTCTTTTAGAGGCATCCCCTAGAGGCTGATAACAAGGCTACAATGCTCACTGAAGATCAGTGCCTCCATCACACTTGGGATGCAGTACAGGGAAAGAAATGACCAAGGTTAGAGCTCTGCACCAACAAGTTATTTCTTTTGTTCTAGGAAAATCCTAGTGTTCTAGGATTGGTATATTTGCATACCAAAATCATTTCTAGAAAGGAAACGCTAGGAAAAACTCACTGGTTTGTTGCTTTTTTTTTTTAAAGTAACCCAGACTATTGCCAATTCCCATTTACCTGACGACAGCTTTGCCCTAAGGATAGGCTGAAGTTAGAGCAAAGCAGAGAGCAGTGTCCTTTCTTGGCTGCCACAGTTCCCACATACATAAATGTCTCTGGAGGCTAAAATCTTGCCCACAGGCAAAGGAAAACGAGATATTGAAATACACTTTAAAATCACAGCTATTACATGATACTTCAGCAATGCTATACTCGAATACTGTCGGGTGTTTTGTTTGCTTAGTTTGATCAAGAGTGATGCTGCTGATGGAAAATGACTCTCAATCTTAGCTGGATACAGATTGCAGCTGAGTCATCAAAACCACGAAGAATTCATGCTGTAACCATGCAAACTTCACATACTGACCTTTAATCAGAAAATCCCTCTGCTGCTGTGCCCATTCTACACAAAGCAATGATTTTTTCCTGCTACTACTGTTCTAAGCAAAGTAAGATACAAAGGAGTTATTTTCTGAGAGCCACAGTAGTCTGTATTATGCAATCAAAACAAACCTGAAAAAATCTTACTGATTAATTTAATCTTACTTTAGACAGAATTTTTTTTTTAACTTTCTGGATTGACTTTTATGGAGAGATATTCTTGTTCGAGTATGCAGTGGTTATAACAAGTAAAATGTAGCCACTTTTGAGTAGGATGGCATCTCTTATATTGTGTCCTTTTAATTCATGTTAATTAGCCATATACATTGGACACGAGCTATTAACTTAAAAAAAAGGTGAATATGGGAATTCAGAATTGCTCAAAAGCCTTGAATATGCTTTTGGAGCTTACAGGGGAAACATTATGACAAGAACAAGAGACTTTCTCTTCGATATAGAGCTGTATCAGGGCTTTTCGTATACTTTGATAAGAATTTTCTGCATCATGGCAGAGTGACTGCAGAAGTGATTTCTTCCTCCTGATCCTGATGTGCCTGTTTTCGTGTCCTTAGTGCTGCCCTATCCTGCCTGTAAATGAGAGAAGAAAGCAAAGTGGCTCTTTCAGTTGAACATCTCAGCTGGTACCTAGGGATACTGGAAGCAATGTGAAAAATTATCTCAAACACAAATGTGTTTTATCTGGGACAAGGGAAAGCGAATTTCTCACAGCGGTATGTACACCAACGGAATCAAATGCTATTCAATAACAGCTTTCTTACATATAAAATCTAATTTTTTACCCATATCACTTGTGACAGTAGATGCTAAGCTGGCATACAGCCCATGGTCTGAGCAGTGGTTTACAGCTGTTGCTGTAGCTGCCAGCATCGGTAGAGAAAATTATCTGGCTATGTGGTCCTTTGCCTGGATAGTTCTGGGGTGCCAAGCCCCTGTGCATTTTGACTATGCTAAGACTGGGGATAGCTTTAGTGCTAGTAAACCACAAGGAATGAGGATGATAGAGAGCAGTGAGACAGACTGTGGCTGTGCAGCAAAGGTGAGCTTATAGAAGTTATTAAGTAATCTGGAGAACCAACAGTCGCTCTGCCAAAGCGGCTGTGCAGCCTGATAGCTGCAGAAGAGAGCCAAACCTGATGCTCCCTTTACAGTGCTCGGGGAGAGCTGAAAGTCCCCAGAGATGGTTCACGTTATTCAATTAAATGAGCAGGGATTTGTCTGAAGTCACAGTGTTGAGTCTGTGCCATTAGCAGATATAGAACACAAAAGTGTTTGTAAAATCCCAGCATTCCGTCAGCTTACCCAGGCCTCAGTAAAGTACTTGTCTTATCTGGAGAGCCACAGCTGTGGCCCTGAAAATAAATACTGTTCTTTCTTCCACAGTACCAAACAGGGGTAACTCCGTTGTGAGCAGAAGGGTACTTCTCTTTTATGTAATGTAGCCTGGTGATTTAAAGCGTAGTTGCATCTTCAGACTCCATTACCACCTCCCAGGAAATCGCTGCTTTTACCATCCTGTGCTCTCATGGGAGATGACAGACTTTCCATCCCTCCTGCTGCATGTGCCACTAGATAGAAAAGTTAAGGCTCATTAGGTGAACAAATATGTGTACAACAGCAAGAATGAGTGTAGACTCCAGGATGGACACTTCATGGGGACTGGGAACTTGAGATTCAGCTTCTGCTCCAAGGTCAACTTTTAAGTTGTACAAAAAAAAAGCCCATGAGGCCAGCCCAACATGCAGATTTCAGTAACACCGACACACAACTAAAACAAAAAATGTGGCACCTATGGATTTACACATAAGGCAGTATGTTGAGTAGGAGTTTTCAGGATAATTTTGAACCTATTTCTACCTAAATTTCACCGAATGCATCCAAGTACTTAACTTTTCCTAGGTTCAACTTGCACTGAGACAAGCGGCACTTGGATGTGAACTAATGCTGAAATATGACCTATAATGAGCTTGAGATTGAGATCCAGCATGCAGCAATCTGAAAATGGATATCCTGAGTTTCTTACAGTCCCCAAATTGTTTTGCTAAACAAAACCAGCTTCAAACAATTTTATCTTTTAATCAAGAGCTCAGACATGTACTAATAAAATCATATTAGCAATAAATTTTCATTTTGGAGTATTCAGACAAGGAAATAAACACCGTTGTAATGAAATCTACCAACGACCAAAAGCCAGACTCTTCTACACTGCTCTTCTCTGCACTGCTGGAAAGCTGCAGTTGCTCCCCTGACATTAGAGGCATCATTAACACTTGCAGTGGAGTAACTCAAAGCAGAATCCAACCTTTGTTATTAGGTACTCTGATTATATAAATAAACACAGTATGCAGCTGCTGTGATTTTTAGTTTTTAAAGCCAGCTTGCATTTAATTTCCAAATACGGTCAATACTAATTTACCCCTCGTTTTGTCTTGGGATTTTTAAAAATATGGGATGACAAATGCTAATTCAGGTAATGGTATAAATTCAAAACCTCAAATACAGAGCTCAAATAGAGAGATGTTCACATGAAATAGCTTATGTTAGCCTTTAGATGAGATTGATCATCAAGGCATTTACAGATTCACACTATGAACAAGAAAAAGAGGGGAAAAAAAGTCTCCAAAAGGGAGCACATCTGTATTTTTTTCCAACATGTTGTATCACAAAATTGCATCTGTTTTACTCACAAAATAGAGGTCTACACTTCATTAAGACAATAAAACAGAAGAATAAAATAATAGCAAATGGAAAACCCAACCCTGTAGCATACCTAAAAGGTCAGACTATCACCTGGAAACTGAAAGCAAAGCACTGTTATCCAAATTTTTCAAAACAGGAACAGCCGTTACAGAGATGTACTTGACTGCAATGAGAGCTAATGGTTTTTCCATGGTTTTGGTTTGGTTTTTTTTTTTTTTGAAAGTATCTTCTGAAAAGAACTGCAAGTCATTTACCAGCTTTTCCATGGTGTCCCTGTTAATCATCAGACATCATCATGGAATGGGGATTTTGCTTCTGTTTTTGAGAAAAGGCGATCCTCCAATAATATAAAGTATGCCCAGCAGATGCTGTTCTGTTTCCAGGTGTGTAAGGTTGCTTTCATAGGCGCATTGCCCATAGCCCTTAGTGCAGGACTTGTGTCAGTGGATAGAGGGTTTTTGAACAGGTTGACAATACCCTCTCAGACCTATTTGGTTCCTGACAGGTCTATTCTGTTACTGCTTTGTCCCTACTTTAAAATGTCGTATTACATTTCTCTATGCAATTTCTTCAGCGATTATCTTTTCCTTCAACAAGAAAATAAGTCTCCTTAGTCTCAGAGAGTTGGAGAATGGCAGTAGTAAAGATTCCTTCTCCTCTTCCCTGACTGCAATATTCAGCCTTGCAGCTCGTAAGCATAATTTCATAGAGTGATATAGATTGGAAAGGACATTCAAAGGTCATCCGGTCCCATTTGAAGGCAAGGCTTAGATCACATTGCTCAGAGTCTTGTCTAGTTGAGTTTTTAATATCTCCAGGCATTGAGATCCCACAACCTCTCTGGGTAACCTGCTGCAGTATTCATTTACCCTTCTGGTATAAAAAATTCTCTTTACTCTTTCCACTGAATATCCATCTCCCCAGATATTTTCTGTATGTAAAGTTACCAATATTATGTATAGGTTACAATAAATATTGTTTTAGAATAATATTAATTGTACCTAATTAATTGTAACAGCATGCAATAAAAGGGAAGTGATGGAGTCAATGATTCAGAATATTCCTTTCAGTCTTGGCTGTGGGTGGCATTCAGCCAGCAGATTTAGGGATATGGATTGAGAGGTTCGTGAATCTGGATCTGCATGTGAACCAGGTGTCTAAACTTCAATTACAGCCAATGGGGATCTGGGATGGGATTCATCTGCGCCTATGTAAGTTTTTAATACCATTTGAAATGTTCTTAACCATCCTGGTCCAGAAGGGCACGTGTCTCCCATAGACCATATGCCATCTCTGCCAAGCCCACACAGATGTCCCTTGTACTCTAGAGAGTCTGAAATGACACCAGACACCTGTAGGCAATGCTACAGAAATAATTCATACACATCATTGTTGTACAAACTATAGGAACAACGCAGCACAAACGGCCAGTGACCTACAGGTAAATTATTATATTTGAAGGCTTGTGGTACAATGAAAAATACAGTGTGAACCTCTTCCTTATCATTCCCCCATTTTTGGCACCAGTGTGCTTAAACATTCAAACAAAAAGAGAAGACACAGCAAACTTTCAGCTTTATGTAGCACACCGGTTTTGCCAACTCTTTTTTTTTCAATAACAAGGTCACAGCCACAAACCATTCAAAGGGCACATGTGACAAGTCACTTCTGTTCTCTGTACACGTACATGTGAAAGGAAAATTACCTAATAATTTCAGGTTTTATCCCTCAGGATTAGTTCACAGTACGTATTTTTCCACATTTCTATTGTGCTATTAATCTTTATCCTGTGCTTTCTGCAGAAACTTCTTTTTTCCTCCCACAAAGGCTGCCAGGCTCCTGCTCTCCAAGGGGTCACAGGTTGCAGAGGAATCCACAGAAACAGGAAACCAGGCTTCCTCAGTCGGTTTTGAAACACCAAAACCTGTTTCCTTTCTGCAAAAATAAAGCCTGTCAGGGCATCCTCTGGGTAGGCTCACTGTATGAGCAGCAGCTCAGGAGGAGGGAGAAGCTACAGGATTTCTTGTTTGGGAAATAAATGTGAGATAACTTGTAGCATTTACAAACCAGCGGAATGAAGGAGATAATCTTCTTGCTGTTCCTATTGCACTTACAGAGTGGCAGTATTGGATTTAATACTCCAGGAAAGCTCTGGACCACAGGCCAGGGTGGTGAAACCTGGACAAGTCACTCAGACTCGACTCCATCTCCAACCACAATTGTGGGGTCGCCCCACTCTGCAATCCAGGCTGCTGAAGCAAGTGCCTCACAGGGACCTCCTTTTGCATCTTCAGGCAAGACTCTGGGAACAAAAGCAGCGAAGAAAACCTCCAATCCTACAACCTCTACCCCTGTAAGCCACTCAAATGGGCACAGTGATGGTGACACTGACAAAGATAAGATGGGAAGCTCATCTAGCAGCAAAGGGACATCTCTACAGAGTGATGCTAGCGAGGTCCCTCTCCAGCAAGAGGTCACTACAAGCTGGGATAGAGCTACAGGGAACAGATCTCTCAGGCAGTCATCCCACAACACTGGTATCACCAGCACCCAGCGGGATGCCAACTCCAAAGCATCCGGCTTTGAAACTACCAGGGGAAAGTAAGGAAAGTTATATGTTTTTTCTTGTTTCTTATGTACTGATTAGGAACTTTACTGGTTATTTTCCTGTTCCCAGTGAAATAATTGTCAAAAGAAGTTTCAGTAAAATTGTTTTCTGAAGTTTAAAGAAGACCATCTAAAACAAGCAAGGGACCAAACTTGCAGTATTTACTCAGTCAAAACCATACATTTTTAACAGAGTAAATGCTGCAATATTTTATTCCTCAGGGTAGTTATCTCAAAACCAACAGGAAAGTCATTATCACACATGGGTAGAAAAGGACTACAGTAAATGCCTCCCTGTTTTATGCAAAGTAAACTTTTGTTGTTTTTTTTATTTATTTTGTTTTCCTGTGGGTAAAAGAAATTGCAAATGTTCTTTTTCATTTGGAATCTACTAAAAATTATTGTGGTTGTAGACTTCTCCACTAAATTGAAAATGCAAGCAATTAAGTGTACAAAATGCATCAGTGTCTGACAGTTTGAAACACTTTATTCTGTGATAAAAACTTACAAAAAGTGGCATTGCAGGTGGATGTGCATAACAATATATAATGGCTATGCATAACAGAGCATATCAAATTGTACTGTCTAGTTTTATAGCTCTGGAACACTCAATTATTTTCTTTGTTCCCCCGTGTATTCAGTTCTCAATGGGTATGTTAATACTGACTTTGGAGATGTTGCAAGGTTCACTTAATTGCTGATATATATTCAGATACTGGTAGAAAATGGAAGACACAAAGGATTGGTATTTGTAGAGAGTGGGCTTTCAAAATATAGATTACTTCTTTTGATAGTACTTGCCAAATGTTAGCATCCAAAAGGAGGAAAACCTATTTCTCATAAATTCACACAAAAGAGAATAAATCAACCCTTAGAAACACTCCTACAATTACCTTGCTATGTGTGGCCATGAGCTAATGTTCCTTCAACTCAAACAAAAGATTCCCATTGACCTGAACGTGTTTTGGATCATATATAATTGAAATGGTGCCACAAAGAGCTGAAAGAAAGGAGTCCTTCGCCTCTGCTTGGAAGAGATACCCCAGTAAGTAGCTGTGTTTCCCCGATAGCTTTCCTGGCATAATCCTTCAGTTGTGAATGTCATCTGTTACACCCCCTTACTATGGTGTTTGGCAAAGTGTCCAAGTTAACCTGGGTTAAATGGATTCTCTATATATGGGAGAGCTGGCAGCTGCATCTCCCTTGAAATAGGTCATAATATATGCTAACCTTAGAGTCTTTAGCTTTCTCAGCTTTTGTCAAGAATAGTATTCCAGTGGAATTAATCTTCAAAAAAACTCTGTGACTTGGCAGGTATTGTTTCTACCTTTTACGTAAGACAGAAAGCAAAAAATCAGTCTCTGGTGAACAGGGTGTCATATTTTGTTTATCACAATGGGATTGGGTTGCAACTGCAGAGAGGCAAAACAAGCAAATCTTGTATTGACTAGCACCTTGTTTCATGAGTGGTCGAGGACCAACCTGCTCTGCAATGTGCATAAAGGTATTTTTCTTTCTTTCTTTTTTTTTTTTTAGTTCATTGAGATAAATTAGAGATAAAGTTAGAATTTCATATCAAAGTTACAGGAATGTGTAGCAGCCTGAAACCCCAGAATGAAACAGAACGCCAAATCCCTGCCTTCTTTCTCAAACTGCTCAAATAGCCTCTCTCTAGCAAAAGTCCACAGTTCTAGGTGTGGCTCGATCCCTTTCACATTAAGATTATTGTGTTACAAGACTTGTCTTCCTACCCCATAAAAGTGCTTTTGCCATCAGCTAACACAATTTGAGCTTGTCTTCCAGTTTTGCTATTGACATGCATTGTGACTTAAGCAAGTCACTTTGTTATTCTGTCTCCCTTTCCCTATGAATTAGACCTGTATGAATAATAAAGTTCCTTGTGACTGTTTTTTTTTTCAGTAAAGTAATGAAAAAATGCCAAGCCTATCGTCCTCAGTTACCAATCGCTGCTGTGAAACACCTGAAAAGCTACTGCTCAGAAACTATGCATAAGTGCATAAGTGTTTTTATTTATTATGTGCAGGTGTTATCAACTACATTCTAAATCAATTTCTAACACATTTTCTTTAAAAAAATTTATTTGCATCTTTATTGTAATGAAAGTGAAAAAGATGCTGTAAAACTTCCAATAAAGACATACAGCTTTCTTTGAGCTTTAGTCATTTAATGCCTGAACACATGACGGACTCGATTGCAGATTTCATAGTGGTAAAGTGTACTACCTCTGAGGAAATTTGGAAGCACAATTTGCTTTTTGGTTTTACTTTGAATTAAAGTAATTCTTTGTTTATAGTCTGTATTCCAACCTGAATTTTTGAGTGACCTTGTAGGAACTGCATGACTCTAATCCTTTACGGCAACCCATTGTGCCAACATATGTGCAGAGATGCTGTTTTTAAGAGCCTGCATAGAGAAGGAACAATAGACAGAATTCAGGGAGAGACAAGAGGAAGGACAAAAAAAAAAAAAAGAATGAGCACTTGTTTTTTAAGATATTTATAATTTAAAAAACAACAATACATATACTTTGCTGGATAGTCTCCAGGGCTGTCGGATTACCCACAGAGTACAATATGTGCCCATTGTACAAGTTTAGTTGCCCAATACCCCTTTCTGGAGGAGGTCGTGTACCTTACTGGCTTAATTACAAAGATAATTCCCTCACACTATCTCTACCTTAGATTATCTGAGGACAATATTAGGTACACATATCATATGCAAACCAGAACTAGATTAGAAGAAAGTTCTTGGTTCATTCTATTTTGGCAAAATGCCTGTTAAAATGTCAGAAGAGCATGATTTGGAAATATGTCATGGATTTTCAAGCTCCGTACCTGAGGGGTATTTCTGACAGCCACCAAGTGTGGCAGGCAGTGCACACCCAGATACGGCAGCTGACATCACCCCAGAGCCCAAATCACCAGGCGTGACCGTGGTGACGGTGCAGTGCCAAGATCAAGGCAGGAAGGGAAACCAGTGAGTCAGGATCAGGCCTGGTGACGGTGACCAGAGTAAGATCACTGGCAAGTCCACAGTGATGGGGCAAGGTCAAAGTTAGGCCAGGATGTCAGCTTGCAGGTCAGTATTGGCACAGGTGCAATGTAGCCCTGAGCTGAGGCTCCTGAGCCCATTGGTAGAGTGTATGGGTGGAGACCCCAGGTCAGGCTGATCTGGCTGTAAGTGCCATTAGGGTCCTGACAAGTTTCTGTTTAATTTTATCAAAATAAATGCACTATTAGAAATGTCTAAATAACTCCTTTCCTTTCATCTCCTTTCCTTATTTTTCCCTAATGAAACAGAACCATATTTGCCAAAGGCCATGACTTTATTTTAAAAACTCATCTCAGGTTGGCTTTGCAGTTTCCAGCAGAACTTCCATGGGCAGAGATGTACTGCAACAGGCAGTCACCCAATGAGGAGTACAGTCAGTAGGGCTAAAGGCTCCGGATTAAGGATTCTGCTGTTCATAAGGCAAAGCTTGTCTTTGAGCCTCCCTATATCACGTCCTGATGTGGTATTTTAAGTGCAAAATATTTGGCATAGCCTTATCTCTTGAAACACTAAATCCTTCCTTATTCTTCACCTGAATGAAAATGCAATGAAATCCTGTTCTTTCGCAGTGAAGTGGAACAATTTTATACTTAACCTTTGAATAGGTACAGGAGGACATAATTTACAGATTCTGTAGCTACGTGCTCTCACACCATTTCAGAAGAGTGGTTTCTTCGGTAAGGTATCCCCCCTTCTGGGAGGACCTGCACCCAAGCTTTCAGAAGGATAAGGAGGCTTCATAGGAAGCACATCTGGAATGGCCTGAGGTGAAGGAAAATTCCTTTCTTCACTCCTAGTAACGAGTTGGACTTAAGCTCTAAAATTTAAGGTTCATGTCTCTACAAACAAATACGCATTTTTTTTTAAATTTCTAACTATTTTCAAATTTTCACGCTATCAGTGAAAAGAGAAATGCTGGAAAAAATAGAGCTGTGCTTCAGCAGCAGAGAGAGAGTTTTTCCAAAGTTCAGTGACATTAAATGTAAAAACCAATTTGATGTCAAAGAAGAATATTGATGATACAGTCTTTTAAACTGAGTTTGTGTGAGATACATCTTTTTCAGCCTGTGGAGAGAGACAATTGCAGTGTTTCCCTGTACAAAGCAGCTGAAATAACAGTGGTGCTATGGAGCAATTCTGAGGTGGAGTCCTGAGACTAGCACACTCATCTTTTCACTCTGAACCCAGTTTTATTAATTACTATTCAAGGCAGCTCCTGAATACACGAGACATTCGTTCCGGCTGTAAATTAACCACACTGTCTCCACATTGGTGGATGGCTCTACATGGCTTTTGTCTCGCAGTATGTGTAAACTACACGTTTTCCAGTTATCATGAATCCACTGAGGGTCTTCATAGACTTCCCCTGCCGTTACCTTGGGTAGTGGTGAGGTGACAGTATTTTATTACTGAGCACAGAAGGGTTTAATAAAGTCAGCACCGGGGACAGATTTGCTTAGCTGTCATATGTGGTAGGAGTGCTGAAATATTTCATTCTCATGACCAGATCTCTGCATTTCTCCCTGGAAATTGCTTTTGCCTGTATCAGCTTGGTAGAATTTCTAGTGCACTGACAAACTAAAATGAATGGTTAAACTCAGCAGATGGTTCAAAATACACAAGTCACATAGAAACCTGATTTAACTGCCTACTTAATGCAAGGTTCACAGTCTCTTTTGATCATGTCACTTTTTAGTGGAGCAGAGAGAACAATTCTTGAATCAATTTCTTAAGATTTTGCATCACTGTGCATTTACAATAAATAAAGTCATGCGTGGGTTAGGTTTCTGCCTCACTAGGTATACGCACTATGACCTGGAATGAGGAACCTCTTACGCTGGTACTTAGGTTGCCTTGGTGCCTAAGTGTCAGAGGACGTTTGACAAGCAGTGCTTGATTTGCCCCTACAATGTTGTACTCCAGCCATGCAGAAGACCTTTGCAATAAGCCCCTCTTCTCCAGCAGCATCTTGAATGTACTTCCAATGCTTGGCTGTAAGCCCACAATCTGATTTTCCTGCACATGCTGAACACGGTGTTATTTCCATTGCAGTCCTAAAGGCCAAAGCCAATTGTTCACCCAGGTGCTGGAATTCACTACTTTATTGCAATTTCATCTACAGAATAAATGGGGCAAGGGAGATAATTATGCAGTTCCATAATGACGCATGTGGCATGGTACCAAGAAAAGAGAATTTTAACGCATGTATTTAGAGATTGGTGCTGTCCTCTGCTGAGCACAGAAGTAAAACAGTTAACAGATGACCAAAACCGTTGGTGTGAAGTAGCAAAACACCTTACTGCATTGTGCAGATTAGGTACTACCGCATTCTGTACAGCAGTACTGCTATAGGGCAAGAGTTGCACAAGGTCCATGTGATTCACAGAGGTTTTTATTATATCAGTGCTATTATACCCCATGCAGTGACAACATTTTTTCCACTGCTGATGTTCCATGCACAGAAATTACAGGGTCTGTTTGCTCCAATGTGACAGTCACTTTTCAAGCAGTTCCAGTACCTGGGTAGGAAGGAGTCATTGCGGGAGATGGTTTACCCAACTTGCACTGCCTCCCAGAGAGACCCTGGAGGAGGTTTTGTCATTTAGAGAGAGAAGAACTGGTAAACACATGTCCATACAATTCTGTACTGTAGGTGAGAAAAATAATAATTTCTGAAAACCAGACAAAAAATCAGGAAATAACAAAATCTGAAGTTACGGTTTTCTGAGACAGCCTTTCAGCAATGATGTCTAGGCAGAGTCACAACAGACAGTTTTTCAGTAACACAGGAAACACAGCACTGGGAAGAAAAAAAATCACATCTCCACCCAGGCTGCTTTTGAAACGCTCACCATGTACTTATAAAAGACAAAAAGCCCCAGCATCTTTTTCTCTTAGCCTCCTCAGAGTCTGGTTTATTCAGTTTTCCTGGGATCAGATTCGATTCAGATAAGGCACTACTATACAGATGACTTCTGAAATTTTTAAATGAATATAATAGAGGTTTCTGTTCATCTCATTGAACTAACTACTGCATTAATGCTCATGCTTCTCTTTGCTCTTGCTCTTTGTTTCATCTGCTAAGGGAATAGTGAGGATTAGGAGCAGACTGTTTTCCATCTCTACTAATGACTCTTTACCCCACTACACAGATTAGGATTATCCTAACAAACTGGACACAGTGTTAGGATTTACCTCCCAGCCACTGCAAATATTTGGCTCTTTGCAGCATTTCATTTAAGGTACACCAGAAACATCTACTCAGGTCTGCACAGAAAATATGCATTCTTACAAGTCTGAATATAATTAACATTTTAGCAAACTGACATTAATTCCTAGAATAAATGTGGCAAGGAAAAGGAAAGCAGCAAGGTATTCCCACATGTTTTCCAAAGGCATTATCTGTCTTTGCCAGTTAGAGACTGCAAGTGTTTCAAAAGACAATTTTTTCTGTCAAATCTCAAAGCACCTATTCTGTATTACACTCCTGGTGAATAACACCATAGGTCATGAGGAAAAGCCTGGGAAAAAAAATCAGCTTGAATTTCATGGACTTTGGCTCAGATCTTTTTTCCAAGAGACCCGTAAGAAATCAGTCAGTGAGGGCATAAAGAGATAGCTCTGCGTGAGTGAGTGGTAAATTAGGTACAAAGCAACTGGCAAGGCATTTAACCATTTAATGAAGCTAAATAAGAAAAGAGAAGTTGCCCAAAACAACACCACAAACAGAATAAAGAATAGCATTCACCCCTAGAATTGGGATGAATCTTCTTTTTTTAACTATTTCATTTTGTCACTTATAAAGGCTTTTTTTTTTTTTTGGTCAGTATCTCTCAAAGTAGAGAAGCCATTATTGACATCTTGCCATCTCCTTTTCTGTAGATCAGAAAAAGGACTAATAAACCAGTGAAAACCAGTACCACTGAAGGTCATCTGAGAAGCAGTGTCAGTAAACTAGACCAGAACTTGTTTAATGAATTCTGTATTCTGGGTCAATTAGATGATGGAAAATAAATTTATGTTCCAGAGGGAAAAATGCAAAATTAAGACCTTTCTAAAGAGCAGCTTGTCTGGGTTTTCAAATGTGTTTTACTGGATGATTCTCAAAGCAGATTAATGGATATCTTCTCAAAAGTCTAAATTCTATCTGTGGCAAAGTTTGATTAGTTTGAAGGGCTCTGAAAACAGAGAGGGAGAGAAGGTCTAAAAGAGCTGATCTGGTTTGCAACAAGACAACATTTTAAATCCTAAAATAGATCAGCAAAGTGCTAGATAAGTGGAAATAGTGAATCAATTTTTGCAGCACAAGGTAGGACACACAGTTGGTCACAACAGTAAATAAAAACTTGGATGAGACAAAGCAGCTGTTCACAGTCCAAGGCTTCAGCATTGTACATACAAAAAAAGGAAATGAATGATGTGAGTAGAAGTTGTGTTTTGTAATAGACAGGACAAAATGTCAGGACCCTGAGTCCTGAAAAAACCCATTAAACAAATGGCATGACTACCCCCACCTGATGCTTCAGTGTCAACAAGTCAAGCTGTTTCTCAGGGCTAAAAACATATCCTGTAACATATTTTACCATCACATACTATATTATATTGCATATGACTTTTCAGGAGCTGTCCAGGTTTTCCATTCCAATCAGCATGTAAAACTGATTTCCCAATTTCATTTGTTTATGGTCAGTCCCTGGTGAGTACTGAATTCTTATTTCACCTGAGATTCATACATTTCAGAGCAAAGGAAGCTAGGCAGTGAACCTAAAAAATTAACTGATTTTGGTTCAGGTTTATAATTTCTCTTTGAGATAGAGCTTATATTTTTGGAAGACGACTGATGTTCATTCAAAGATACAGAATTTACTGAATCACTAGTATCAGAAAGGTGAGAGGTCTCTGTGGTCACCTAGTGGAGTTCAAAGGAAGTTGCTGAACACAAAACCTGGTCTCTCATGCAATCAAGAAAATCTTGCGGAGGGTGCTTGCTGTCCTAATAATCTGAGTTTTTACGTTATGTCGAGCAACATTATCTGTCTTCAGACAAACTTGGCAGGTTGTTTAAAACAAATTGAAAATATATCACAGCAATGTACTTTCATGCAATCTAAATTCAGGGCCTATACTCTGATCTTTGCTTAACAAAGGGAAAAATCCTAGCTAAAAAAAAAAAAAAGAAAAAGAAAAAAGAAATCATGGGTTTCTTCTACACCATGTCATTATGTGTTTTATGTATGAATGCACTTAATCTACTGTATTCACTCATACAGAACAATCATAGCACCCAAGGGGATAGATGTATAAGCAAAGGTTCACAGAAACAGAGGATCACTCATGTTGGAAGGGACCTCCAGAGGTCACGAGTCCGACCTCCTGCTCACAGCAGGGCCAGGTCTGAGCTCAGATCAGGTTGCTCAGGCCTTGATCCAGGCAAGTACTGAGCTCCGCTCTCTGTGCTGGTGATTACATGACCTGCTCCAGTGCCTGGGCATCCTCATGGGGAACAAATTTCATAGAATCATAGAATCATAGAATCATAGAATCATAGAATCATAGAATCATAGAATCATAGAATCATAGAATCATAGAATCATAGAATCATAGAAACATAGAATGGCCTGGGTTGAAAAGGACCATAGTGATCATCTAGTTTCAAGCCCCCCGCCATATGCAGGGCCGCCAACCACTAGACCAGGCTGCTCAGAGCCACATCCAGCCTGGCCTTGAATGCCTCCAGGGATGGGGCATCCCCGACCTCCCTGGGCAACCTGTTCCAGTGTG
>WKFP01013189.1:1940-64209 GCA_011057875.1 Pterocles orientalis | reverse complement strand
GGTTTGCTGCTCTCCTCACGGGGCCGGTTTGGGTGAAGCGTTGTGGCCAAGGTCAGGACACTGACACCTTTCAAAGCCGTGGAAAAGGGAGCGTTGGAACCAACCCACGCACACCAGTCCCACCCCAGCACCTCCCTGCCGCTGGTCCCCAGTAGCTCCATGGGAACAAAAGCCGGAGGCGAGGGCGGGCTGGTCCCACCAGCCGTGACCTGGTGGCCCAGGGACCCGCTGTAGAAGCCGGGTTTAGCGCATGAACCCCCTGTAACGGCCACGGACCCCTGAGACACCCGTTGCCCCCATTTAACAGGGGCCATCCACCCGTTCTGTCTCCAGTCAACACATATTACTCCCCCCATTTAACACCCATGAACCCCACCAGTTACCCCCAGTTAAGCCATATCACCCCCAGTTAACCCGTGATGGATTTAATGTGCCACCACCTCCTGGGCACCAGTGCCACCTGCGTCCCTGACCTTCAAAAGCACCACCCCAGTCTGTCCAGAAAAATCTGATTTTTCTTTTTTTTCACCAAAAAATAGGCTGAAACCATCCAGTGCCCACGATGAGACTGGGTTCAAGTCTCTGCATTTATTTGCAAGTGAAGGCAGGGAGCCGCCCCGCTGCTCCGCCGGGCTTGGCACCGGCCAGCGGGGAGCAACTGGGAGGGGAAAAAAGAAAAAAAAAGGAAAAAAAAAAAAGCTAAAAAACTTTTGAACCACAAAGGTTTATAGTGTTTTTTTGGGAATGGAAAAAAAGGTCTGTTTATATTCCCCCCTCATGCCACCCAGAGGCCTGACAGCCGTGGCCGGCTCGTGGCCGAGTCAAACATTCGCGCTCGAAGCTCCACTTTGTAAATATTTTATGAAGCATCTTCTGAGACTCATAAATCTTCGCGGGTGCGCACGCATGCGTGCGTGCGTACGCGTGCGGGCGCTGCGGGAACTGAGCAAAGCTGCAAGGCTGCTGCCAGCCTGGCCAAAAAAAAAATAAAAATTTAAAGAAAAAAAAAGGATGAAGTGAAGTTTTAATGAGCAAATTGGAGAGGGCTGCTTGGAAAATCTGACTCCACCAAGAGCACAGAAAAAAAAATAAAATAGAAAATAAGGTTTGCAGGCAACAGCGTGAAGCCAAGATGCGGGGCCAGGGACGGTGGGTTTTGGGTGCGATTTTTTGGAGATGAGGGTTCGTAGTGTGAGTGGGAGATTTTTCATTTGCTTTAAGCCCCAGCGTAAAAATGCCAGCCCTCAGGTGATGTTCTGTATCAGTTTGTGCATTTTTCAATGGAAAGAGAACAGGCGGAAAATGGGATGCTGAGAGCGAGGAACCCCCCCGCTCCGTGTGAGCATCCCAGAATGACCTCCCAGTAAGGAAAACTGGGGGAAAATAAACCCAGCCTGACTTGAAACTGGAAAACACAAAAGTGAAGACAAGAGTGTGGAGTCTCAAAAAAAAAAAAGCCTCAAAAAAAAACCTGAAACCCAAACCCATGAAGCCCGGGAACCACAATTTCGTTGCTTCGGCTGCTGCTGGGGGTTTGCACAAGGGAAGGAAGGAGCTCGGTGGTGCTGGACAGCCGTGGAGAAAACAGAATATTTATAGTTTCGTGTTCCCCCTCCCAGCCCCACCGGACGAAACGAAGAGCAGGTTTCCAAAGCACGGCCGGTATCTGCCCGTAGGCTCGGGAAACGCAGAAATAATTGAGTTTCCAGGGTTGGGTCTGGTACCTTCACACACCCAGAAGGAGGAACCCAGCGATGATGAAGCTCTGGAGCTTGTAAGGCTCCAGCCGCCGTGTTTTCAGGATTTTGGTGTTTCGGAGCCTTTTCTGAGCCGGGCTGGGTGAGGATTTCTGTTTCTCCCAAGCTCTGCCTCTCTTCTTGGCTCCCCTCCGGCTTTGGTGTCTCTGCAGAGCAGAAGCCAGACACAGCCCCAAAAACTCTGTTTTTAACATTGTTATCTCCCTGGTTTCCCGTGAGGATCAGCCTCTTTCCCTCCTCTCGGGGAAATCCCCCTGTAATCTCCCCTTTTGGACCAAAATCCAATGTTGCTTTACCTCCAAAATCTACTTTTCAGACCCAAAAGCACCCCTGTGAACACCTCCACCTGCCTCCCACCACCTTTGGGTAAAAAGACGGGAGGTTCGGGAGTCAATGGGGTATTTTCACATCTTCTCTGCAAAGAACAGAAGCAGCCCTTCGTGCTGGTATCTCCCACTGGGTGTGCCGGGGGAAACCCAGTTTAGGAAGCAGGCTGCACACCCCAGCACTGGTATTTCAGGCAAAGCCCGACGGCGACTTCTCAGCGCACTCTCCCAGCCGCCGTGGTGCAGCCACCCCGGTGTTTCCCCCGGTGAAGTCCCCCCTTACAGAGTTTCCCAAATGCGGTGTCAGCTTTCCCGTCCCCTAACGCCATCAGCCTGCGCATGGCTCTGCGTCACCCGCAGCCACCCCGTCCCCAGGCCACGGCACCACTGAGCCGCCGCGTAGAGGAGGGGAAGGTTTAAGGTGATATTTCATCCTGCCAACCCCACGTCCCCTCCCCAAGGACCACAGCTTAAGCCTGGCTGGGTGCAAGCTCCTAAAACCCCAAAAATAAAATCCCTCTTTTGGTTGCCCTCTTGAAGTCTGCTGCACAATTTGGGGGATGAGGGTGAGGTCAACATTCCCCCTGCACATTTATTTTGCCTTTGCTCTCGCCGTCACCAAGGCTGGCCGGCCTCGGGGTTGGCAAGACCCCCGCTGCTGTCCCCAAGGCTCACCCCAGTCCCCAAAAATTCTTGGACCCAGGGGAGGGATAAGGGTGCCCAGCCTGGCTGGCCTTGACCTGCCAAAATAAGCCCAGGCTCGAGCACAAAAGGGGAGAGACCATCCCCTGGCGCTGCCGTTCCCCAGAGACATGAGTCCAAAACCCTACAGGACTCGTCTCTTTCTAAAAGGTGTTAAATGACTCCAGGTCCTGAGGAATGGGGCCGGGGAGGTCAGGAAGGGAAAACCGGGGATTTCTCGCAGCTGTTTCCCCAAGCGGGTGCTCCCAAAATGCTCCCCGGCCACGGCTGGAGAGGCTGCACCAGCAGGGATGGATAAATTATGTTTGACTTTTCCTGTAGTGGCAAAGAGGGTTTTCCACAAGGGTAAATAGCCCAAATTTAGGAGAACTGGCCCCTCTCTGCATGCAGGATGGATGTGCCAAGCTCTGTCCCCGCGGCCCCCACGCCAAGGAGCCCGAGGCTCTTCCAGCCGCTCTCCTCCATCCGTGTGTCCCCCACCGCAGCACGCAGCCCCCGCGGGGCCAGCTGCTGCCCAAAGGTGTGCGGCGCCTGCCGTCAGCCGTGGAAATTCTTCTGCTTTGGAGAAATCCTCCCCGTTCCGCTTGAGAGAAAAACCCTCCCTAGCCCAGGGCTTCACTTCAGCATTTCCATCGGGGAGCTTTTCGAGTTTGGAAAGGCATTTCTTTCCACTTGAAAGCTACCCTAGGTTTCAATCCAGTTCTTCCCCACCCTTCGGCACGTGATTTACATGTTTCAGGTTAACCTCAGCTGAAAATTTCCAAATTTAATTTTATTTTGTGCTCCCCTGACAAACCCCCAGCATCTACTTTAGGTCTGGTCCCTCCCCTTCCCCTCTTCCCTGCAGCCAGCCCCCTTCCCAACCCTACACCAGAGAGGCCTTCCCCATCCAGCCTCTTCCCAGCACAACGGTGAAAAAACATCGGCGTTTCCTTGTTCCCAGAGTGTGTCGTCACCAAAGGGTGTCATTCCCAGAAAACGCCACCAGTGCCAGCTCTGGCCGTGTCCGCCTGCATGGCGAGGCATCCCAGCCCGGGGCGGTCGGGTAGCTTCGACCACGCTTCGTGCCTTCCTTCTACAGGATTTGGAGAAACTGCTTCTTCCCCAGGTTTTTTTTTGCAGCTTGGGGATGTCCTAGACCAGTGGATGGGAGAATGTTTTCCCATTAAAAGGCTCTTAATGAAGTTTTCTTCTGGGAATTTGTCTTGTTGCTCTTTGGACTGGTGCACACCTGTAATTTCAGCTGCTCACGGTCCAACGTTGCCTCCTCGCCCTGAGCTCCTCTGCAAACCAACCTGAGCGAGGACCCGCTTGGTCCTGCTGATCCGGGTGGGCTTCCCAACCTCCGCTCCTGCTGAACATCTTCTGCTGGATAGAAACATGGCTGGATCGCTCGGCTGAGGCAGCTGGAAGAAGTTTAACCCCCAGCCACTCCCCCTCCGTGCCGAAGGGAGGATGAAAAGCAGCGACGGCTCTGGCTGTGCCTGGCCACGTCTCCTTCCTCGCTCGGCTGCGGCAGCGGTGTTGCTCCTGGATGAGAAAAGGCTCCGTGCCTTCCTCAGAAACAAGAAGGTTTCCTTCCTACCTTTGAAGATGAAATCATGTTGAAGTTAATGAATTGCAGCGTACAGGGATATCCGTTATACATGCTCCGGTACTCAAAAAGGCACGCGAAAGTGCCAAACTAATTAAACCTTGTTAATGACATTGCTGCACTGTCATTTGCCACTCCATCTGTTGTGATAAGATTTGATTCTTGCTTGTGCTTTTATTAAGGAGAACGTCAAAGAGCCCAGGGTGTGTTTCCTTCCACGGGACCACGGGAGTCTTGAGCCCAACTCAAGTGACAACAAACACCCTCCAGTGACACACGAGCGGAGGAGATGTGTGTGTCTGCTGGCAAAGGCGAGGCAGAAGCATAGACAATTACTTGGCAACAAAAACGGATGGCTCACAAATTCTTGGAAGCAGCCGGCAAGCACATGGCTAAGGAAGACGCGGCACATTTATCTACCTGAATTCCCGAAGGGGTTCCTGAAGGTCCAGTAAGGGCTCTTCCAGAATCCAGTCTTGGGAAGATCCCATCTAGACAGGTACTGTTCGAAGGACAGGAAGAAGATGGGAGGGAGAAAGGTTCAGATTTCAGAGTGAAGGAATTGTTCTTGGGTTTGTGCTGATCAATGTGTTTAATTGAACTGCTAAGCAGAGAAAAAATGAAGGTGGTGAAGGTTGCTGATGAAAATAAGGGACTTGCTGAAAGGCAAGGTCTGGCTGGTGGTTCTTCTGCTACAGAATGACTGCGGGAGGAAATGCAGAGGGAATTCTTTGGAAATGTTTGCTAAATGCTGCTGATGGAGAAAACAATTGCATCTCTGTGTGCATTGCTGGACTCGGAGCTGATTTTCCTCATGGAAATATCCTGAGCCAGGACAGACCTTTGCAAAGCTCAGCTCAGGGATCAGGACCAGTCAGGAAAACAAACTGAATGTCCAGAGGTATCGGCAGGGAGCCGGGGAGGGCACAGCTTGGAGCCGCCTCCATGCAGTGGGGCTCCCCTAGCTGAAAAGGAAACAATTTCCAGTGATACGACCTGCACAGCGGCAGGAACTCAGTAAAGGCCAATCATTCTGTTTTTCAAACGCGTGGCCTAGAGGTGTCAGCCAACGCCAGAAGTTGCGATGTTCGAGGAGCAGAGGAGGAGGCAGCTCATTGCGTGCTGGTCCTGAGCCTCTCTTTGCCACAGGGTGCTGCAGGCACTAAAACTTACGGTTCCTCCAGGGGCACCCTTGGCACCCCACACCTCACCTGCACCGGTTAGCTGCTGTCAGGCCCTTCTCAAACCCACGCTGTCTCGCTAACCTGCCCAAACAACAGCCTTGTAGTGTAAAGTGAGTCGTTTTCTGCCCCTTTAACATCCACACGCTGCACCCCGAAGGCAGCCACGGAGAGCCCAAGGCACAGCAGGGGCAGGACTGGGGCTGCGGGGCTGGGAGGGAAGGGCACATCCGGTTCCTCCAGCAGCAGCAGGCAGCCTCGCGGTGTGGCCATCCCTTCAAGCCGCAGCTTTGCACAGTGCAAAGTCCTCGGAACAGGATTATGATAGGAGTTGCTATTTTACCTTCCCCTCTTGGCCGCTCGCTTCAGCTTTCCCACCTGTGCAGCTGACCCAGAATTGTTTGCAGAGGCTGAAGGTGAACTTCGCCCAAGAACAGGCTGCAGTCAGAGTAACAACTTGTTCAGGTAATTAATAGATTAAAAAAAAAATAAAGCAAAATAATAGAGCGAAAAAACCAATGTACTACTCTATCTGACGGTCTATTCTCCAGTAAGACAAAGACATGCAAACACCTAATTGCTTCCTGGTCCTTGTTCATTTCAAAGCTCCTCTTGTCCCTCCATTTCCATCCAGTTCAATCATCCCGTGAAATTGCCACCTGTCAGCAAGGACAAAAAGATTGCAGCGCAGCAGAGAGCTCAGCAAACAGCAGTTACACGAACCACTCGGACAGATCGGGCACAACCTGGTACCTGGTCTCCGTCGTCTGCAAGAAGTGACAAGCTCTGCAGACCTGCGGGCCCCAGCCGCCCCCCAGCACGGGTTTCAACCACCTGCGCCACTGGAAGTAGCGCTGGTATCTCTCAGGGTCCTCGCTCAGCTCCCGCAGGTACCGCGCCAGGTCCTCAGCGCTGGCAAAGTCATCGACATGGATGAAGGAGTCAGGGGGCAAGAAGCGCTCGTAGTTTTCTCGAGGAGGCCCCAACACGACAGGGACGGTGCCAGAGGACAAGGCGTTCCTCCAGAGCTTCTCGGTGATGTAGTCTTCGTGCTGCGAGTTCTCGAAAGCCAGGTAGAAGCTGTACTGGGATAGAGTGGGAAGCAGGTTGTCCCAGGACAGGGGCAAGTGATACCTCCCGTAGATGTCCACAGCGATGTGTTTCCTCAGCTCCTGGTAGTACTTCACCCGGTGGGAGTCAGCTTTCCAGTTGCTGACCACCCAGGCCACCAGCTTGGTCTTGGGCGGGATGCTGAGGGGCTGGGGCTGGCCGAGGAGCTGCAGCTGCCCGTAGGGGGTGAAGATGTCCGAGTCTCTCCGGTAGGACATGGTCAGGTTGAAGAGGTTGTCCATGGCACCTAAGTTTGGAGAGTGACTTGGAGACTCCAGGTTGAACCAGATCCAGAGCTGGGACGGGAGTCTGGGGAGCCGGGCCAGCCCCGCCACGTCCCTGTACACGTCCCTGTGATGCATAATCACAGCATCAGCCCTTTGGGACCAGCTGTGGTTGACGGTGAAGTGGCAGTTCGGGATGTTGTAGAGCTCTGAGCAGTTTAAGAAGTCAAAGTGTTGCCCAAAGGGCCAAGTCCACAGCAGGATGGTCAGCCTGCGGTCATCCTTTGGTGTGGCGCTGGCGTTTCCATCACGGCCTGTTTGCTCAGAGGGATTGGAATTGTGATACTCTGGCACAGAAGTCCTGAACTGATAAAAAGAAACTAAGAGACAGAAGCTGAAGACGAAGCTGAAGAGCAGGAAGGCGAGGAGTTTATTGCAGGAGATCTTCTTCCCTTCCGCAAGCTCCATGAGTGGATCTGCAAACACCACAGACAAGGCGTGAGGGGCACATGCAGGGAGGGGCACACGGGGGCTCGGGGGACAGCATGAAGGCCCCAAGCACATTTACCTCCAGCCGCCTCGCTGGGGACAGAAAGGTCTCCTCTGGGGTGCCGCACACGAGACACTTCCACACCCCCTCTCCCCCGGGGCGCAGCCGCCCTCCCCCAGGCTTCCCGCCATCGCCACCCGCTGCCTGTCCCCCTCAGCCCCTTCTTCCGTCCCCCAGGCTTCCCGCCATCGCCACCCGCTGCCTGTCCTCCTCAGCCCCCTCTTCCCTCCCCCATTTCCCGCGTCGCAGCCCCATGCAGGGGCCTGCTCTGTCACAGGGAGACCTGCGGCCTCGGGGACCAGACAAGGGGCGGAAGTGGCCCAGGCACCGCTGAGAGAGCGCAAAGGAGGGGGGACGGGTGCCTCACACAGCAGCTCCCCCCAGAAATCCCGTCCCCTCCCAGCAGGCTTGGGGCCAAGGACACGGTCACGATCCCGTGACTGGCTGGTTTGCCCAGAAGCAGTCACGCCCTGACGCGCTGAAGGCCTCTCTTCCCTCCGCGGGGCGGCCATTTTGGCTGGGCCGCCATTGTAGGGGAGGGAGCTGCCATGTCACGACAGGGAGCTGCCCGCTTCGTGAAGATATCCCCCTGCCCCGGCGGCCGCCATCTCTCGACGCCGTCATTCCCATGTGTTCTCAGACAGCCCCGTGACCGGCTGGCAGGACTAGCTACCGCCGTACCCTGAGGGACACCAGAACAGGACCCCATGGCCCCCCCACGGGACACCCGCCATCTTTGACAGCGCAGTTCCCCACACGCTCTCAGACAGCCCTGTGATTGGCTGACCACTTCCTTTGGACCAGGAATGAGCCCTGTGATTGGCTGACCACTTCCTTTGGACCGGAAATCAGCCCTGTGATTGGCCGCCTGCCTCCTCTGAACCGGGAAATGCTCATATACAAAAATATAC
Source organism: Pterocles orientalis (assembly GCA_011057875.1). Classification (NCBI taxonomy): domain Eukaryota; kingdom Metazoa; phylum Chordata; class Aves; order Pterocliformes; family Pteroclidae; genus Pterocles; species Pterocles orientalis. The sequence continues at coordinate 55,854 of WKFP01013189.1, read as the reverse complement.
ACACTTCCGTACAAAAATATAGAGAAGTATATATAAAGAAGTGTACAAATAGGTATAAATACGTGTTTATCGAGCTACAGATACACTGTTCTATATATTCTTCTATATGTGTATCATTCAGCCTGTACTTTTATATATACACACATTTATAGAGCTATAGAGATTAAAAAATATAGGTATAAAATCACAGATGGCGAGGGTGGGGGTCCCCAACTTGACCAGAAACTTCACGAGGGCAGAGAGGTACCAAAAAGGTGGGGGCACGGAGAAGTCGGAACATTCCCAGGAACAGAGAGACCCCTCCAAGGGGTCCAAGGGACCCCCCGCACAGATCCTGTCATTACAAAGACGAGCCCCCACATCCCAGCCCAGCCCCACAGGACAACAGGAGCACTGGGGCAGGCTTTGGACTTTGCACGGGGCTGCAAGACACAGGCAACGCTGCCAGCGAATGTTGGAAACCAGGGCAAAACGCCAAATTCTGAAAAACACGGGTGTGAGCACAATAGAGACACGAAGGGCATTCCCCCAGAAAAGACATAAACCAGAAGAACAGGCCAATGGGCTGACTTCCAACTTCCATCAGTCTCCATCATAGCACCACCACCAGCACTTTTGTCACCACATCCTGCTGGCTATTCCTCTGTCCCAGATAACAGTCACAGTCTTTCAGGTCTGCAATACCCCGCTGCTTTTACTGAGCCACTTGTTGTGGTCTCTAAGGGTGTAGGGTTGCTCTCTGTGTCCCAAAGCCCGGGTCTTGCTGCTTTTCCAATAATTGGGAATGTCTAACAGGACAGTCCTGCTTACATGCCAACTGCGTTCAGCTCTGGGGCCCCCAACATAAAAAAAGACCTGGAGCTGCTGGAGCGGGGCCAGAGGAGCCCCGGAGATGGTCCGAGGCTGGAGCAGCTCCCGTGCGAGGACAGGCTGAGAGAGTTGGGGGTGTGCAGCCTGGAGAAGAGAAGGCTCTGGGGAGACCTTCCAGCACCTCCCAGTGCTGAAAGGGGGCTCCAGGAGAGCTGGGGGGTTCTGGATCAGGGGGTGCAGGGACAGGATGAGGGGGAACGGTTTGAAGCTGCAGGAGGGGAGATGGAGATGAGATGTGAGGAAGAAATGTTTTCCTGTGCGGGGGTGAGGCAGTGGCCCAGGGTGCCCAGAGAAGCTGTGGATGCCCCATCCCTGGAGGGGTTCAAGGCCAGGCTGGATGAGGCTTTGGGCAACCTGGGCTAGTGGGAGGTGGGTGGCAGGGGGTGGCACTGAATGGTCCTTTCCAACCCAAACCCTTTCCCAAGGAAACCTATATAGCACCAGCCTGCACTCCACCGTGGTCTTACAGGTAGCTAAAAGGTCCCCCACACCACCAGGATTTCCATCAGAAGCTGGTGGGTGCAGTACCTTCCACCTCTTGTGTAGCAGCCGTACTACACTACCGACAGACACGATATGAAAATACAGAGGGAAGCAACGCCTCCCTGCAACCCGAGGTCGAACAGATGACCGGAGACCCCCTTCCTCCTGCACCCAGCGCCTCTCTCGCGCAGCCCAAGTCAGGTTCGTCCTCCAATAGCTATCGAAAAAAGAAAGGACTATTGCAACTCACCTCCAGTCTTGGTCCTGGTGAGAAAGTGTGCTGCGGAGGTGAGCGCTGAAGTGGATGACACAACCAGGAAAAGAGAAGAAAGGAGAGTGCCACCGCAGGGAGGGGATCAGCACCGTGTTCCAAATGCTCCTCTGTGTCTTGAGCTGCATGTGCTAGCTGCCACCACCAGAAACACGTCACCCAGTAATAAAGGCTGAAATAAAGCCAGGACAGAGGTCTCCGATAAATCAAGAAATAGTCAAATAACACAGCCCGGACATTGCTTGTGATTAAAGCATATCTTACCACAGAAAGCACCTTTCCACACACACTAGTCTGCTTCCTTTACCAGCCTCAACCTGCAGGATTTGTTTGCGATATGCTTCCTCCTCTACCTTGCGACGCAGGAGGACAGTTCTGTCTGGGACGAAAGGGCAAAGCTGGCACAGTGGTGGTGGAGGAATCAGGTCTGCAAGTCCTCCTGCCAGCTGACAGACTTCACAACACAGCTGCCTCCATCCCCATGCCAGGCCACATCTCCTAGTCACCTTTCCAGGACCTTGAGCTGAAGACTGGAGACTTCAGCAATCACCATGAGCTTCAGAGTAGACGAGTGCTTGAGCAAGACTGTCTGGGGAATCCCTCCTGTGTACGGCACCGCAGACCATGCTTTGGAGCGTCTCCAGCCCAGGTGAGCAGGCACTGTACATCACGGTCTGTCGACATGAAGAGGGTGTTTGTTTGCTATGGCCAGAGTGAATTAATCTCGCATCGAGCTTGGCTGCACTTGGCTGGGAGGTAGAAAAGCCATTATGTGTTATTATCAGGCTTAAATCCGTTCAGCTGTAAATATGGACCATTGGTCTGGAATTAAATTCACACAAAGAGTTTTAATGCAGGTTTGGGGTGCTTTGGGTGGGTAAGGGGATGGTAAACGGGCAATAAAGGGTGGAAGATTTTACATTTCCAGGCCTTCAACCAGCAGGTGTGTGTTTTCTGGGACAGAGCTGGAGGTCACCTGAAGTGTATCCAGGTGCCTCCTGTAGACTTGGGAGCACTCCAGCACAGGTGAGAGCAAAAAAATATATTGCGGCATGAGGGATGGGGGCCATAATTCATGGTTTGCTCAGCCCAGGGTGACACAGGCAGCCTGGGGTCTCACGGCTCCTCACCAGCCATTCAACGGCTCTGCCTACAAATCCCACACTCGAGAATCTGTGACTTTTTGCCCTTTCCCCATGGCAGAGGCCACACGTACACTAGTAACTTAAACAACACGAGGGAACAGGCTCTGGATTTAATTCACCTGGAGGCTGAACTTTGGAACGGTCCATGGCCCAGCTTTGGCATGACCCAGCTAACACTATGCCAACAGTGACACAGGTGCAATTTGGGAGTCACCAGGGCAAGCAACCGTTCCCTACGGGTAGTCTGCGTGTGGCCACTCCTTGGCGGCAAAAGGATTTCTCTGGCACGAACACGGCCCAGACACGCTGGTTAGCCTCAGGAGAACACACTTGTCCTACAAGGACAGAAGCCCAGGTGCCCCCAGATGTAATTTGACTCAAGGCTGTGCAGGAGAAAGAAGATCTGAGTTTCCCGGCACCATGGGAAGCCAAGTCGAAGGATCCTATAGCACCAGAGGCTTCAGGCAGGTGGAAAATTCAAGACTTTTGTGCCCCTGAAAGCCAGGATCATAAGGAACTTAAGCTCAGCAGGGGTAATTAACGCAAATTAAACAAATGAGTATGGCGAAACAATGGAAAACAGTCACAAAGCTGTGGATTAAGAATTGTTCTGGGTGGCACACACGATGCGAGGTGTCAGATCACTTGGGCCAGAAGGGGATGTGAGATTGTAGCACGGACAGAACAAAGAGGCCATTCAGGTAACCGGCCTGGCAGGACCAAACACGGGGGACGGGAAGACATTGTATGTGACTGATTAATAGCCTCACTAATCCCTAAAGCTGAAGACAAACAACGGTGTGTTTTGGAGAAACTTTCTGGTTTCTGCCTGTGCTGACCCAGGCAGTGACAGCAGAGCTTCAGACGCAGAGCTGTCACCCAGGTAAGCACAGGAAAACACAAAGGCTGGACTCCCTGGGCCAACGGGGCAAGTGTCGCCCCCCCAGGGATGCCAGCAGGTGAACAGCTGAGACCCTTTGCCTTCAAAGAGGCCACCAAGTGCAGTCAGTCCACAACAGATAATCCCCAACAACAGATCCACAAACACGCGGGATCTATCTACATGACTAAATCAATGGGACAAAGACTAGTTTTGTCCCTGAGGCCAAGGGATCCAGCTTGACTCCCATCCACACTGCTTCTCAGTGAATGGCAGCTGCATCCAGGCTTTTTGCTGGGTATGGTCCCTGCCCCGGGGTACCCTTCGACCTTGTCTAGATGCTGTTTGAAGGGCGTTGGTTGCCACAGGCTAAAATAGTGCCAAGGTGTGTGCAGTACAGATGATAAACAGTATTTGGACCTTTGCCCTGGCTCCATTCAGTTTCCTGTTACATATGTACCATGTGAAGCTCAGGGCTACAGCTGAGGGGTCAGATCTCGGAAGCATTTATCTGATCAGACCCCTCCTCCCAAGAAAAGACACGAGACTCCAAAAGTGCCTCACAGCCCTATCAGCAATATATCTCTGCTAGTATCAAGGCATTTAATGCTTGCATTAAAATTAACCGGGAAAAGGTCTCCATGTACCTCAAATTCCTTTGAAAAGCTTCTGCAGAGTCTACAAGGGAACATCACCCCATCTCCCTGCTGCAGTCACTGCAAAGGGTAAGAGCAGGACAAAGCAGTGGGAGGAATGCCGAATTCCTTTGTGAAGACTCACCAGGGAGCTCTGCCCAGGCACTTACGGCTGGGGTCTCCAGCTGCTCCCTGCTCATCTCCAGGCGCTCATCTCCTAGCTTTCCAGGAACAAAGATGTCTGGGGAGATGATCATCCATAGGATGGATCCAGTGGTAGTCCTGAACACCCAGCTGAGCTTCAGCAGGTAGGATGGGTAGGTCTTGTCCAAACATGACGGCTGTTGATTCTCCCCTCCATCACCTTCAGCCTTTTCGCCTGCACAGACATAAAAGAAGCATCAACAGGCACTCTCACCCTGCCAAATTTCTCATGTGGGTTTCCAATACGAGGGAGAAGGATCAGGGAGATGGGAGGGGCCCAAGCCCCAAATGTACAACAGGTCCTAAGACGCTGAGTGTGTTTGTGCCTCATCATCTAACCACACGCCCTGGTTGGTATCCAGCAATGGGTTTCTGAGCTTTTAGACCTCACGGCCCAGCAGAGCAAAAAGACGCAGCCACCATGAATGAATTCAGCAACACCTGATCCAGAGAACTTTAATGCCAGCAAGGAGACGAGGATGGGAGTGTGGGGCTGGCAGCAAGCCCCAGACACCAGCAACCCTCCAAAACCTGCGTTACCTGAGCTGTCTGCCTCCCTGGGGGGGCCAAACCTCATTACCACTGTCTCTCCCCAGACTGCCCCATAATTTTACTCTATCTATATAACATCACCAGTTCTGTGCATTCACTGGGACCACAGCTCCTCCCGGAGACCCTTAGGCATGGGTCCGACTCTCCGGCGGAGCCCAGGCCAGGCAGCACCACCGCTGCTCCCCACAGGCTCCAGTCTCCCAGGAGAGTGGCAGGAAGTGGTGCAGGAAGGTTGTGAACTGTTTGTATTCCCAAGAACTTGCTATTTCCTTCTAGAGAAAAATAAATAAAATAACAATTGCTTGTGCTGCACCCAGGGCTGAACCACACCAGAGGCATGCCGATGCTAACAGCCCTGTTTGCCCAGGCCACGTTCACCCAGCCCTGAGAGACTCCAGCATTCTTCTGGGGAGGAAACAAGTTATTTTTGTCCCCCATCAGATTTGGGAATCAGAGATGCTTTGTGTTTCCAGCGCGTCCAAGTAAATTCAGCAAAAAGCTCTGTTCGCTCTGACAATTTCTGCTCCTTCCCTGACCCGGTCGCAGCCCAACTCGTGGTGCGTTGCCTCCGCCCAGCTGTCCCCGTCCTGCCTGTTCCTTGAAATCATCAAGCATCTTTCCCAGGTCAAGAGCCAAGATCCTACATTTCTCAGCATTTAGTAATCAGCATGTGATGGCGTCGGGGTGGGATTTCAGCAACTGCAAATAGCAACACCTCCGAAATCCATCCTGGTACAAACAATCCGAACAGACTCGGAGACTTCAGCAGAACAAAAGCTACACGGGAGCATAGAAACATCCCCAGTGGGTGAGAGAGGGTGTGATTATTAAAAGTGACCATTCCTACTGCACACGCAATCTGAATGCTGCCAACAAGCAGCCTTCTTGTTTAGAAACATTTCTTCCATCTCCCACAAATCCATCCCATCCTGTGCTTGGAGAGAGGAAAGAGAAAGCAACCATACCCCTGGATCTGGGAATTTGCTTTTTGCAGCCTTGCAGCACTAGGTGATGAGGTCAATTTTCACCTGCCCTTGAAGACTTTTCCAGCCTGTGCCTGGATATCCCTGATGGTTTTTGAACTAAGGGCCAGTCGCTGGGAGATTTGTTTGGGTTCATGGAGTCCCAACAGCTGCTCTTCTCCCCAGCCTATGCCCAGCACCTACAAAATGCCCAGAATCTATATGCTGAACGCTACCACGAATCTGCCGACTGGAGGTCAGCCAACTGCCCACTGCCAACAGCTTCAGTGCTTCCAGTGAGTTTCGTTCCATCTACGCTTCTGTTCCCATTCCCAGCCCAATTCTCAGCATCCTGTGAGGATATGGACTTGAAAAAAGGGTTCTGGGAAGTTAAATCCACAGCTGCACAGCAGCCCAGGAGCCCAGGCTCTCTTCATCGAAAATGTTATGAATCAGTGAATTTGGAATCCCACCACCTCATCCTTTAGTTTGGTTCTAGTTTGCTTTTTACCACATTTTCTAAAGAAATGCAACTCGTGGCAGTGCTGTGGTTTGATATTTTGCCTTCCCAGCATCTGCATAGCTGCCGGTCCCGTGTCCTGTGTCCCTGCCTTCCCGGGGAGTCACCACCTCTCCTGGCATGTGAAAAATCCTGCAGGAATCTCACCACTGCTGTATCTCCACTTTCATCTTCATCTCTTCCCTGCCTTTTTTTTTCACATCCAACACAGAAGCTCTCCAACACAGCTTCCACTGGAGAAAACAACATTTGACCACCTCTGTGTTCAAAGCTACACTCAACATCTGGGGAAGGCTCAGGGGAGCAAGACAACAGCTATTTCACAGGTTTATACTTGACAGACCACTCCATCCTCCAGCTGGGCTGGAAGGACAGCATCCACACGGTGACCAGCTGGCTAAAACACGCCATCCCAGGAGGTATCAAGGTGGATTTGGGAGCTTTTCTCTGGCTTTAAAATTCAGCAGGTGAGGAGCTAAGCTCTTTTTTTCCCTCTCTGAAATCCTTCTGCACTCACTGCTTTCATCCCACAACATTAAGAACGTGCTGTATGACCCAGCCACAAGCGCAGACGGCAAACCGGAGCATGTTGGGGCATTTCGGAGGCAGCTCCAGTGCTACCCAAAGCCCTGCCATCGCCCTGAGCCTCCACTTCAAAACAGAAGGTAGATAAGATATTGCCTGCTAATGGCTTTCCATATAAATATTAGGACCTCCCCTCTCAACCAGTTTATTCTGTGCACTGACCCCCCTTGCCGGGGTCACAGGGAATGGGAAACTGTGGGAGGTCCCCCAGTTTTATAAATGAGAGGGTTTCCCCGTATGGACACGTACCATGAGGCACCCGGCAGCCAAAAACACTGATTAATGGTACCGAGAAGGTCTGCTGCAGGGGAGCAGTATTGGAGCAATGCTGGGGAGGGATTACCGAGAGATTTAGCAGTTCAGGTGGATTAAGGGTGATTTGTCAGTTGTCTGCCATGGGTCTCCACCAAAAAAAAGAAAAAAAAAAAAAAGGCCAAGGGACAAAAATCATTCAGCACGAGAGCAAGAGGCAAAAACGTGGTTGTTCCTTTTGGGCTTGATGAAGCTGAGGTTCCAGTGAGGGTCCAGGTACCCAATACGGGTTGATGAGTGGATGCATGGTTGGTCTGAGGAGTGGGTGACACAGAGGTCACCTCCAGCACCTTCTCCTCCACGCACAACGGGCAGCTCCCATCGCCCCTGAGCCCTTCACGCCCCGTGGCTCAGCAACAGCCACTGTGTGGGCAGGAGCCTGGTGCCTTGGGAGCTGCAAAGACAAGTCGCAGCTCCCCACGTGAGATAATGACCCAAAACAGAGAAGAGGAAGATTGGGTCTTACCAGACACTGGCTACGCCCTCGCAAAGCATCCCTTGGAAAGGCTGAGCTGCACCCCGGAGACAGCCCGCTTGCAGTTGTGTCCAGATGTTCAGCTGCACACTCTGGTTCCCAGAAGAAAGCAGATTTGGGCAGTGACCCCCTGCACAGCATCTATTTTTTTTCAAGAAAAGGCAAGGGGAGGGTCTAGAAGGGGAAAATGTCATAGGCAAGTAGCTGGAAATGTAACTAATAAAATTATAATGAAAACCATGCTAGTGACACATCTCTGGTTTCAGAGGAAATCGAGAGAAACAAATGAAGGTGCAGCTGGAGGACCACAGGTCTCAGATTGCACAGAGTAACACAGGACACACCGCTCAATAATTGGACTCTTGCAGAGGGGACCGTTGTGGAGTTCCCCGAGCACGATTGATTGGAGTTATTTCCTCGAGCCTTCCCTAAGGATGGTGTGGACATGGAAGAGCCAACGAGGCAGTGAACCACCCGCCCCCAGCTAATGAAAACCAGCACCCCAGCAAGGGTTTGTCAGGAAAACACAAAGCAAACCTCGAGGGAACCGGAGCAATCTGGGGAGCTGGGGCTGGGCAGGGACACTCCCACGCCAGGACAGCTCCCATCTGCTATACGCAGCCTTGATTAAACAACATTTCTCGATAAGGTCGACAAATCCAGAGAAACTCCAGGTGAGCGTTATGGGCTCAGCCTCCAAAATCCTGCCCAAAACCCCAGCAGGATCCACTGGGAGATGCCCTGGGAAGGCTCTGGTAGAGCCAAGGATCAGCCAAGGTGTCCATCCCACACGTCTCGACATCTCATTTGGGGCCAGAGGGCCCAAAAATTATTTCAAAAATTATTCAAAATATTTCAAAATGCTTCATTTTGGGCTGCGACGAATGGGGCTGTTTTGCTGTTTATTTGCACCTTGTACTATGCTGTCCTCAAGTTTCTAAACAGATGTCACTTCCAACCCCTAAATGGAAAATCTTCGTCTTACAAATGGAGAATGCAAACTGTGTGGCCATAATGAAAAGGTTTGGTTTTTTTTTTCTCCCCACCCCACTAAAAATCTCTCTGCATTAAGAAATCAATCTGCAATGACTCTTGGCTGCAAAAAAGGGTTCAAATCTGCCTTTCTAATACCAACTTCCCAAAGTGAAAGCTTTAGGAAGCTGCTCCCAAGCTGACCTTTGCAGAGCCTGAGGGAAACAACCTGCTCAGGGTCACCATCTCAGGTTCGTGCCAGGGACAGGACAAAACTCAGGGCCCATGGAAGATCCAACAAGCAGCACATTTTCCCAGCATTTGGCCACTGCTGGCTGAGAGGGATGAATGGCCAAGAGGAAATCTGAAGCTATTTTGACCATTAAAAATACGGTGGCCACCGCACTTTTCTGCTTACAGGTTGACCAAACCACCCAGCTTTTCGATGCTCCGACTGCCACCGCCGATCTGAACCAAGCTCCCAGCCCAAGCGGGGCCCCGCTTGCACGCTCCCTCCCAAGGGCCATGCTCGGACCTGGCAGCAGCGTGGAAGGAGGCTCAGCTGGTTCCCATCCCCGTCCTCCCAGCAGCTGCCCCCAATGAGCTCCAGATGCAGGACTGGGTGTGCAAGGGCGCGAGGCGCTGCGTTAGAGAGAGAAGGCGGAGGCAGCCAGGCTGCTGCTTTTATCTCCTTCGCTTTGTTTATGAAAAGAGAATTAGCGCATGGTTGCCAACAATTTACTCTGGCAAGGGCGCTCCTCCAGAAATACTTTTCCTGCCGTCGCAGTGAGGGAACGTGGCTCGCCTTCCATCGGCTTTCTCACCACCGACCGCGGCCACTGAGACCCGAGACACAGGAGTGGCCACTAATCGCTGGCGAAGCTGCCGCATGAGCCCATCCCAGTGGGTCTGCATGGGTGGGTGGCCAAGCAACTGGGAGCAGCTGGAAGGAGAGCAAAGCCCACTCTGCTCGACCATCTTCGCAGAGATTTCTCCTCCTTGGGCACAGAGGGTCCAGCTGGCTGTAGCATCCCATGAGTCACATCCCAACTGGGATGCAAAGCCTGGGAATGCTCTGGGCAGGGAAAATGGCTGTAAAATAAACATGCTGGACCACAGGAGGCTTTTCCCTGTGAACCTCCAGCACAGAAACTCCAGAAGGCACCACTGTGGCAGTGGTGGGGAAGAGGGATTCAAGATCTAGTATTTTAGAGCAAAACTTCACCCTCTGAGTGCTTTGAATGATGCAGAACGATACAACCAGTGCCCCCAGCGTGGCCGTGGACAGGGAGCTCACCTGTGCTGCTCACGGACCTCATCTTTCTGGAGAGCTTGGTTGGATTTGGGGCAGGGTGGGAGTCCAAAAACCGGAGGAAGCTGAAGCCCCATTTCCCAGCGAGATGGGGTTGGTGTGTTTTTCCTCCCAGCGCTGCACAGGCCTGCTGATAGATAATTGGATTAAGAGCGAGCCAGCATCTGCTCAAGGTTATTTATTGCTTTTAAGAGGCAAGCTTTATTTGGAATTATTTTTGTCTTATCTTATTTTTGGTGCCTGCGTTGGGTCTGAGTTATGGAAACGTCCTGGATGCACCAGCATCCCCTCTGCGTGGTGTTAAACGTTTGCCAGGCGACGGCAGCCCTGCGTTAGCCCTGGGGAGACTTTGGCAGGAGCCTCTCTGCTCTACAGCTGATGTGAGCATCCTCCCACACTCCCCGAGCTGGACCACTGAGCTGGTTGCCAGCATCACGGTTTATCGCTCTCCCCAGGGTAGGTGGCACGGGGTGAGGTGCCCATGGGGGATGCTCTGCAGCCCTGCTAGCCACCCGTCCTCCCTTCCTCTGTCACCAAGGGTTTGCAGGAAGAATTCCTTCAGCTCCACGCACCCATTATACTGATGTTTTGGATGATCTTGGTGTTCTTCAAAGTGGCTGATGCTGCTTTAGGAGCTTGCTTGGGAGATGCTTTTGTACAAAATAAAAACAAATCACAGCTGGACTGAGGGCAAACGGCAGGAGCTTCCAGCCAGGGCAGAGGGCTGTGCACACCGCAGCGTCTGGCCCCAGCTCCTGCTGTCATTTCCTTTCCACCAGCCTGAAAACCCAGCTCTGGCTGGAGGAAGACTGTGAGGATTCCTGCAGATGCCCCAGCACTTCCCCCATGCCCACGGGACCATGGCAGGGGGCTAGAGGGGGGCAGTCAGGACTGTGGTTTAGGAGGGGGACTGGTGAAGGGCAACACCAACACCTGGGGGCTGGATGATCCTTGTGCGGCCACACAAAGGGAAGAGGACTCAGCTGGGACCAGGTAGGGATGAGCAGGGTGGTTGGTGCCCGCGGGCACTGCTCTGTGGGTGCGCAGGCGGGTGTGCGTTGACAGCTGCATTCGAGGCACGTGTGTGCTGGTTGCACGTGTCTGTATGCGCTTCCCCAGACCTGACATCTGAAATCCTACCTGTGACACTTGCAGCTCAGCAGCTCCTTCTCCCAGCCCCGCCCTGGCAGCTACCCAAAGCAGCACTGATGTGTTTAGGATGTTTTCCTCCTCCACCAGCACAACAGGCCATGCTGCCTTGTGGCAGCCCATCTCCGCAGCGAAGCCTCGCCGCCTCATCTCAGCTGCTCTCCCACAGCTCCTGGTCTGCTTCTGATGACCTGGCTTCAACGGGGTGTCCCACAGCTTTGATTTTGCTGTGCGTTTGTTTTCCAGGGGGAAATTCATGAGGTTCTTGACCTGTAAAAAAACTAAATTATAATAATAAAGAGAGATTTCATTAAAGTGACGCCTTGCTACCAGGCTCCTTAGCGAGAGTTTCAGCTGTACTTGCACATGTGGGTCCAAACCACCACCCACGGGTGCCCTCTCCAGGGATGAGGTGATACCCAGGCGGTTGTTTCGAACCATCACCCATCCACAAGCTGGGTCAGGCCGGGTTTGCCCCTGTATTCACACAGCTGAGGAAGCAGCAAAGCTTTCACTCCAAGCCAGGGAGGTCTCCAGTGTCCCCCACGGTGCTCCATTTCCCCCCCATCCCTCCCAATTCAGCTTCAAGCCCTTTTCCACGACGCTGCTGCAGCACTGCTTGGAATGAGCCAGGCCAGGAGCCCTCCCTTCCCCAAGAGGCTGAGCCAATTTTTTTCACTCACCCTTATTCCCTGCAACTCTGCCAAGAAGGTGCTCAGTATTTTACAAGCCCCACAAGAGTCCGTCTGCCCGGAGATATGATTCAGGACAGCTTCTTGCACAGGCTGGCATAAAACCAAACTTTTCTGATTTAAGCCTATCTGTTTGGAAAGGGATTAAGCAGAAATAAGCAGCTGTTTTGCAGAATAACAATGAGAGCGCAGGATCTGGGCTCTTGCTTGGCTCAGCGAGAGCCTCCCGGGAAGACGGGACCTAAATCACAGCGAGAGGAGCCCATCCCGACGGGAATTCCTTCCCCAGCACCGGGGAGGCTGAGGCAGCCATGGGAGGGGGGGATTGCAACGGGTTTGTTTGGGTTGTTTTGGTTTTCCCTGCTCCAAATGGATTTTAGTGGAAGTGTTTTATAACCCTTTAAATAAAAGGAAAGCTAACAGCCACCACTGAAGCATGCTTTTCTCCCTGGGGAGCAGGATCCGCTCGCCCTGGCAGGGGGTGGGAGAGCAGAGCCAGTTCAGGACACGGCTCTCCGGGATGCTATGGGAAGGATCTCCTGCTCTGAGCTGGGCTCTGCCTTCGAAAGGGCTGCAGAGGGGTATCCCAGCTCAGAGAAATCCCTGGGTAAGGAGGGGGTGACATTGTTACCCAGCTTTAAAGCAGTTTTGATGCAGTTGTGGGCACCTGGCTTTGCAGGGATTAAAGCAGATGAAGAGCAATTCAGTGCCGGGTGGGACCTCAGACACGGACATCATCAGGGCAAGAGGGGTTCTGTCGTGTCAGGGTAATGGCTGCGGCTTTCCTGAGCTCAGAACAGGGTTACGCTAAATCCCGTCACCCAAACGGGCCAAGGACAGTGTTAAATTTATCGATGTGATGTTAAACTGCGAGGACTTGCCTGTGCATCTGCATCCAAGGAGCATCTCCAAAGAGGGTTCCTGCAGCTCGAGGAACTGAATTTATGTTGCCTGCTGAGAGCTCGGGTGCTTTTTGCTTGGGCTGTTCCTGAATAAACCAACAGCAGAGCAGCACGAATCTACGAAGAAACAAAACCGTTACTGCAAAAGCTGGAAAATGCTGCTTACTTCCCACTGAGCGTGAACAGGCAACAAAAACCTGAGCGAGGGAGAGGAGCACCTTCCTTCAAATAGCTTACTCTAACTGATAGAGCCTCGGTCTGCTCTGTGCCGCTACTGGGAAAAAATGCCAATGCCAGACCGTTGCCGGTACTTACATCTGCAGTATTTGAAGGCTGCAGCGAGCCAGAGCTGAAAGAATAAAATCTCTTTGGAAGGGAAAAATATATTTTCAGATTGTCAGCTGCACTCACTCAAGATCAGTTCTAACCTCACTCCACATGTGGTGGCGTTTTAATGAATTCCCCTCCCTCCCGGGACCACGCTCTAACCTAATTCACACCAGCAAAGGATGTTTCTGACTCCGCTCCACCAGCTCCCCGGGCCTGACGTCAGCGGAGTGGGGTCCCAGCACCACCCCAGGACTGATCCTGCACAGCCTGCGCTGCTGTTTGCACGCCCAAAACGGGGCCAAGATGCTTCTCCTGCTGGGTGTGGGCTGTGCAGACCCAGGCCCCTGAGAAGCCGAGTTTTACCGGGGTGTAAAAATTTGGGTGACTTGGAGAAGACGACAGCATGGGATGTCTCTCCTTTTCCACTTCTCCACCCACCTAGAACATGTCAGTGAGCGAACAGTTACAAATAGCTCCATCTTCCCAACGTGCTGCTCACAGGACTGCCTTTTGGGGCTCGTTTGGGGTTTTTCTCTCCCTCTCAGAGGGATGCGGCTATTTCACAAAATGCATCACCAGCCCACGGGCAAGGATGCTGTTTTACCCCTTAAAAATGCATCTGGTTCAATGGCCACGTCTCCAGCGAGCATAAAACAGCATCACGAGCTTTGGAGGCTGCAGAAACCTCCACGAGTCACACCAGCAACCAAAGGCACTCAGGTCCTCCCCAAAAAATGGAATAACCCTCTGCCATATCCTTTTGCCCTGAATTCATCAGCTGGCTTCTCCAGTAACACACTCAGTCGCGCATCATCAGGAAGGAATTTGTGCTCTGTTTGATAATGGGAGATGAATCAGTCCAGCAGCGAAATCCTCAGACCACAAAGCATTTCAACAGGTCTTTTAAGCCTCCTGCTCTTGTGTGTAGGCTGGCCAAGGACCCGCTCGTTCCCGGGCATCCCCGACCTCACTCATAAATCAAAGCACTCCAGACCTGGTTTCCTCTATGCGTCCATGAACACTCACAGAGGTTTCTTCTTTAGCAAACTTAATCTGGGCAATTGTTCAAAAATGTTAAAATTACCTGCTCCTTTTATGATATAATGACAGCCTGTGGAGGCATAATTTAGCCCAGACCTGAAGACGTCTGTTTTAAGGTTAAAAAGTCCTCCAAGCTAAATTTTATCCAACAGCAGCAATGAAAAAATCAACTTCCCGGTGTTAATTTTGGTTCCTTTCATTAAGGAAGCTGTGCAGAATCACAGCCAGGGGCGGCCAGCTTTGCTTTATCCCAGCTTCACACATTCAGTGCAAGGTTTATCATAAACCCAGATCCCAACAAGGATTTAAAATGATCTGGTTGCTAACCTGACTTGATTCCCATTGTGCTCACCTGCCCTGGCCCTCATGGGGACCCTCCGGCTCAAGCCCGGCATCCCAGGAGCCCCTCGCAGGCTGATCTCAAGGTCAGGGTTCAGCCAAGGGCTTGGAGAAGAGGTTAATTCTGCCAAAACACATCTGGCTCTACCGCTGGCCATGCCTCACCGCAAGATCCTTTAAAAGCTTAGTGGAAAGGTCTCTGGGAGGCCAGTCAATGGATAAACACATCAGTTATGAGAGTACATGGCTATGCTACGGAGAGGCAGCTCCTGTTGATACCCACCTACCCCAGAAATGTACAAAATCCCCAGTCAGGGCTGGAAATCTCAACAGGGAGCCCCTCGAGATCCCCTCCAGCACCGGAGGAAGCAGGAACCAGCCCCATGTGCCGGGGCACAGCGAGTGCCGTGGGGGCTGACGGAGGCGTTTGGTTTGTTTAACCTGCACGTCTTTCTTCAAGCGGCTCTTTGCAGTCCCCAGGTCCTTGTGTGCCATCGATGCACAGTGACATCGGCCATTTCACGGCTCCTTCCCACCACGGTATTTCCAGGAAACTCCGGTGCTGCACGTCTTTGCTCCAGGGCTGTCGCAGGGGTCTGAACGATGATTTCCTACAGGGATAAAAAGGAAAGACCCGTTAATGCAGCCTGCAGGGGACAAGGACAGGTATTCCTGCGCTGTTGGTGCAGCTGATGGGGTTTGCATTAACACCCCCCCTTGCGCAGGCTGTCCTCACCACCGTGTGGGCTCGCTGCCTGCTCAGAGACTCAGAGGGACACAATGACAACTACAGACAGCAAACGACATTTTCCCAATCATCTCCTAACATCCTTTCCCAAAATCTCACCCCGGCAGCACAACCTTTTCCAGGCTCGTGGTGCCGGTGACCAGCTAAGGAGGGTCCCAGGGACGCGGGGAGCCCCTCTGGTGCCCGGTGTCCTGCGTGGCAGCGGCAGAATGGAATCGCTCACCGTCTGAGGGGACCCTACAGACAAACCCCCGACCCCCCGAGATGGGGGATCCTGGCGCCCCATTCACCGCCGGCAGCCGGCCCTGCGCAAAATGCCTCAGATCTGCGGCCAGCACAGCAGGAAAGCCCTGCGGGAGGAGATTTCACGCCGTCCTACTGTTTTGGATTAGACCCCAGCTGCCTCCTGAGCTGTTTAAATTTACGGGTGCGAGAAGTGAACTTTCCACTCAGGCGGGGGCTCGCCTAGACGAGGGGCTGAGCAGAGAGCATCGGGTTCAACACCTCTCCGAAAACAGCCAAGGGTCCCTCACAGATCTGATTCCAGCCAGCATCCACCTGAAAATGACCCAGTCCTTATCAACTGCCCTTTGATTTACTCTCCTTTGCACCCTGGATGCACAGAAACACTTTGGAAACACATTGCCCATGGAAAAATGCCTTGTTGTGGTAAAGAATCCCAAACCGACATCCAGGTACCAGCCCCCCGGGCTCTGGCACGCTCTGCAATTCACTCTGACCGTGTTTCACTGAAGATTTTTCTGCCTCCCAGCAGGGAAACCCACCAGGAGTCACAGCGAGAAAACCTCACGGGCTCGCGTGGGAACCGGCGGGTCCTGCACACAAAGCAGCCGTAGCACGGCATTTTTTCAGCACTTCAATATCGTCTCTTAGTGAAAATGGGATTGAGGACAGATCTTTTCTCCCACTCTTTAATTTTGTTAAGGTTAGAGCTGCTTTCTTTCCCCTTACAGCCACTGGCTGCTGGCGATGTCAGGTTTGCAGAGAAGAGCCGCTGTTGGCACCTCTTTGCAGCACCCTCTGGCTCTCGGCAGGGAGCCAGGGACACTCAGGGACAGGGACATCCTCAGGTCTTGATGCCATTTTTCCACCATCACAGCAAACCAGCCCGTGAAGGGGGACCAGCCTTTCCATCCAAACCACACCCACCCCTTTAACCAGTTTCTCCATTTCTCCCCAGTGACCTAAGTCCAAGGTGTCACCTCTACCTGCAAATCCAGCATCATTCTACCCCTACGCAGGGGTCCAAAATCTACAAATGGACAGACACACCATCGCTGGGCTCAGCCGGTGGCTGAGGAACAGGGGCAGCACCCTGGGGAAGGCAGATTTACATCCTGAAGACCCAAAAATCCCCAGCATCCACCCAGCACCACCACCACGGGCTCCCATTGCAACATCTTCTACCCGGCAGAACCTCTCTGTAGGTTTCTGACAGGAACGTGAACTTCTAGCACAGTCTGAAGGGAAAATTCCCAGGGAAAGGAGGACGTAGAGAGGCCAAGAATGTAGGTGGCTCCAAAACAGGATCAGACAGTCCTGGGGATGTCAGGAACGGCTGGAGTCAGTACAATTAATGACGACCAACTCGGCCAAGATAGAAACCGAGTGCGGCAGGACTGCCAGCAATATCTGTCTGCTGGAGACCAAGACAAAAGCATCTCCCCCGTGTCTGCACAGGACGTGTCTCTTCCACCGTCCCTCTAGGGAAGGTCCCGCTGGGATTCTGGCTCTGTCCTGGCTGAGAAGCTGCTGTGGGAGCAGAAAGGGGCTGGCTGGGCAGCTGGATGGGACAAGGGAATATCCCCATCGTGTGCCCTTCCCTTTGGATTTGTAGCCTGGGCAACTCAGAAATTCAAAGCAAAGAGACAAATGTGCCTCTGCACCCAGGTAATTTATTCTAGCAGCCTCGTTGGAAATCTCAGGATTTCCAGCACAATCTCACAACTATTCCATCGTTACTCACTCCTCGCTCATGATGCTCCAGGAGGGAAAGGGGGGCAGCATCCCCCCACCCCACAGCTGCCATGCAGTCACCAACCTCGCCGGCTCCGGCCCCGAGGGAGCACAGTCAGAACCGCAACGCTTCACAGGCATCTCCCCAAATTGCTCCCATGTGGGTGCCACGGCTCCAGCAGCCACCCGGAGCCCTAAGTGCTTCCAGGCTGGAGAAACCCCGGCTGCTGCTTGGCGTCACTCGCACCGGGGAATGGGAGCCAGCGTCTCCCTGCTGCCTGCGCAGGCACACTGCACATGTCCCAGAGGGAACATTACAACCTCCAGTTACCCAATTAAAAACATGTTGGAGGGGATTTGATTACTCAGTTTGACAGAGGGAAGAAAACCCTTCGGGTCCTGGCAGCAGTGAGGATTTACGAGCTGGGGCTTTGCTTCAGGTCGCTCTGCCTGATCACGGTATGTAGCAAAGGAGAAAAAAATGAAAACAAAACCCAAAACAAAAAACAGGGAGCGATGGTGTCTGCATTCCTGCCGCTTGAATCAGATGTCTTTCCTGGCAGCTTCAGTCCCCCCTGGCTCTGGGGATGCAGGGAAGCTGCAGCAGTGGGCAGGATGCTCCAGAGCGCGTCATCTCTGCCACCCTGCACCAAGGACTGCCCGTGACGTCCCGCAGAGCCACAGCCGAAACCAGCTCCATGCTCCCACCCCTATTCCTCAGGCAGGAGGTGACTGGGGGTGTAAACGTTTCCTCATCATTTGCAAACACCTCCTAGGGATGTGATGGATGCTTTCTCCCCAGTTTGCCAAAGGGCTGAATCTGCCTTCATTCCGATCCAGGGTAAACACAGGCCTGGCCTTAGCCCCGCCGTGCGGCTGGGACGGCTGCTCCCTGGGTGACCCCTGGCTCCATCCCCTTAATCTCCCTGTAAAAGCAGCACCCCCAGGTTGGGGAACGAGGGGAGACAAATCTCACAGCCGTCTGCCTTACTGCAGCGTGTGAACAGCGTCCAGGAACGCCTCCAGACAAGATGATTACTAACGAGGGATTTGGGATCACGTCTATTTATTGCCACAGCAGCGAATGGGAGACATGTGGCCACCAAACCCCAGTGCAGGCTCAGAGGAAGCCAGCCCGGGGCTGAGCATCTCCCTCAGGGCTCCGGGAGCATCCTCCTGCTCACCTTCCTCACCTGCTTCAGACCACAGTCAAGGACAAGATGCCAAGTTAATTGAGCTCCCACCTGGCTCCTCGTTTGCCTTCGCATGTAGCACCAAAGCATCTGGTGTTTCTCTTTAAGGCAATATTAAAATGAAAAGAGAAAAAGTTATTTCAAAGGTCTTTGCTTCAAAAACATTCAAACCGAATTTACGCACCGAAGCCATAAATGTTCCTTTTATTGCACACGCAAAATAACCCTCTGCAATACGATTCCTCTAAATTTATGGTTCTTCCAGAGCTATTAATTCAGCCCAGGTCTTTTCTTTCTTCTTTCTTTGTTTTTTTTTTTCCACCTTAAGTCGAATAATTCATAAATATTTCACGCTGGAGTGTACTTTATGAGCATTATTATGATCACTTGAATGTGGAAATGCCGGTGAAGTTATTACAATTGTTTTAATACACCACAGACACCCCAGCGGTGCGGATAGTGAGGTATAAAGCAACTTCACCACATACTGGAGGGAAGAGCTTGAGAGGCCATTTATTTGTCCAAATAATAAGGATCCTGCAGCCCATATATGTCTCTGAATTGAGTCAATGACGATGTCTGGGGTGAGTTTTAATTTGCCACACTCCAGCTCAGGAGGGTTATGTGCCTCACCAGCCAGAACAAGCCATGGCTTAGGTCCACAAGACTCCACACAATTTTCAGACCCAAACCCAGAAAAAAATATTTAAAAAAAAAAGGTCAGAGGTGCAACAGCAGGGCCATCATGAACACATTTAGAAGAGCAGGTAACTTACCTCCCTGGAGTCCCCAGGCATGCAGGGAGGCACAGATAAGCCAAAGTGCCCTCGTCAGAAAGCAGACACGATTTTTTCTGTTATCCTTGCACGCATCACGGATGGCACACTGTTGAAAGCCAGAAATTAAGAGTCACAGGGCTGTATTCCCCCAAAGATACAAATTAAAACCATTGATTTCTTTAATGGAAAGAGGCAGAACACTACAGGTACTAAACTACACCTAGATGGAAATAGGAACTCACCAAAACTAAATGTTTTCCGGGATCGCTGAGCCATACAGGGCCTTTCCTCAGGATATCTCAAGAAAGGGGCTTTGCGCATGCTTCTGGATTCTGCATTTCTCCTCCTCATTCTCCCATGTAAAATGCATCACTGGGGGCAACCGTGGCCCAGAAACTGTCCAGCCAAAAACCAGTGGGAGGTGGGAGCACGTTTGAATTCCCCAAGAGGTGCTGCAGGACGACAACCCCTCCAGCACCCAAACCCCGTTTCCCCCGACCTTCCCCAAGACCACCCAGCAAGAGCTGCAAAAAGAGCCCCCGAGTCCTGCCTGCCTCTGAACCACCACCGCTCCCCAGGAAATCAGTCTTTTTGTCTCGCAAAGAACTCCTCCAGTAATTGCCTTCATATCTCAAAGGTGTCTTACAACCACAGAGGTGCAAATATTTATCCATACTTGGAATTGCAGAGTGAAGCCTAACTAAGTGTTCCCAGACACTTCAGCAGTTGTTGTTTTAACGACCTGAACCGTAGACACCTGGCTGGAATTAATCAGCAGATGTGAACATGGGGGCAGAGCAAAGCCCTTATTAACCCTTCACACATCAATGTCAAGGTCATGGGGTGTTTCGCTGGGGCAGCCGGTACCTCGATGGCAGCTGTCAACAGCTTGGGAATCCCAAAGCAAGAAACGTCCTCTGCTGAGCAGGGCACGAACCGGTAGCAAAATTTATCGTGTTTCTGTCACCACTCAAAGACTCGCTGTGCTGAGGCGCTCACTCGTGAATAGCAGCAATAAGAAATGTTTATTACTAGATAATAAAACACAAGAGCAAAGCACCTCCTGGATGGGCTCTGTCTAAAATCAGTAGGAGTTGAAGCATCTCTTTAAGGGAAAGCATTCTTTCTGCACCAGGTGGTTTCAAGAAGTTCGCATCATCAGCAGCTCCCCATCGAGACTGAAAATCCAAGCCCTTCAGAAGCGATCAAGCACAGACCTGGGAAAGATCTGCAGCTTCTCCCATTCCAGCTCCTGTCCAACGCACGGTAGGCAATCGAGCCATATGGTACCAAGCCTCCAAAAAACCACACAGCACCAACAACTTCTCCAAAGCCACTGTCCTGGGAGTGTCAGGACAAGGCCACGGCCCCAGGACTCCGGCCAGGGTGAATCCCCTGGTACCCCCTCTGCAAATGTCTTCATCAGTTCCTTTCCAGGAAGGGACAAAAGTCAACGATAAGGACAGACATTGGCACAATGTTCCTTCTCCCCTACACGCGGGAAGGAATTGGCCCATCAAAAAGCAGCTCCTCAACGGCTGTGGCACTGGGTACGAGGACAAGCCCAGCTACACCTGGCTTGATACAGAGCTGGAGCAGAGCGAGGTCCCAAGGTAGGACCCACAAACCCAACTGAGCAGAAGACACCTCCATGGTAGAACCAGCCGTGAATTTATGTCCAGACAAACCTCCCAGGGAGAGACCCAAGACAAGGCGCTGCAGAGTTTATCTTAATGCTAACCCACGCAAACCCCAGGTGGCGAGGTGGTTGGTGTTGATGGACTGCATCAAGATGAAAAGACAGACCCGCTCTGCCCCGTTCTGCCGGCCCTTTTCATCGGGAGACGTCTGGTGATGGAGAGCTCGCCTGCTTTGAAGTGGAGACGGATCCGAGATCCAGGCAGGTGCAAAGCCTTCCTCAGCAGACAACGCGCCACGGAGCTCACCCTGCAAATCCATCATCTGCAGCTTCCCTTGGGTGGGCGTGAAGGCGGGGAGAGTATTTCTAAGCAGATTATAAACCTCTGAGTGAATCCCACCAGTCAATTCATTTGAATTATCTTCCATCCTCCCCAAAAGGCAAGAGAGTGATCTGTTTTCTCTGCCGTTGACCCATGACATCCCTCTGCTGCTAAGCAATTCCAATGCAGAACACAAAAAAACCCCAACCTTATATTTTAAAGCAGAGGAGAAAAACCCTCCTGGATCTGGCACTGTAGGTAGTAGCCCATCGCCAGCCCCAGAAAGCTGCATTCTCGGCTGATATTGGTTTTCATGCCCCATTTTCTTGTTTGCTTCCATTTCCCCTCCTCGACAACTCCAGGAACTGGCAAACTTTAGAGCCTGGTTTTTGTAGGCTTGCTGGCAGGCTGGGAGCTGTTTCATCCAGTCAAGGAGAGGATAAGAACGGGGCAGAATGAGGCTGGGAGGAGGACACAAGGGATCAAAGGAAGGAGAGAAGCAGAAAAGCGAGGGCACTGTAGGGACAGGGAAGGTCAGAGTTTGAATAAGCACAAGGAAAGATTCGGAGAGAAATTAATGAGAAAAAGGGGCTGAGTTGAGAAGAGGAAGGGGGTGGGATGGAGGAAGGGTCGGTTTCAGCCATCCATCTCCCTTTTTCCCCGTTCCACCTGAGCAGGATCAGACCTTTCTTCTCTTCTCCTCCAGTGCTGACATGGGAACAGCCTGGGCTTCCAGTTCATCCACAGAGCAGGTCTGAAGAACAGCCTCATGGTTCACAGCTCAGCCAGCAGCAGAGTCCAACGCCAGCTCCCTGGAGAGGCAGCTGGTGCCAAAGCAGCAGAAAATAGCCCTGTAAACACGAGTCGAGGGACAAGGTCCTCGCACAGATCACCACACCACGGCAGGCTCAGTTTGCCTCACAGCTTCTCGTTAATAGTGGCTGTAAGAGGATGCCCAGAGAAACATTATAACAAGACAAGTGCAGATGATATTACTCCAAGTCCTCTCCCAGTCTCCAGCTGTTTCCAGCTCAGAGGAACTCTCAAGCCAGATGTACTTACTAACCCCTCAGCAATTTCTCCTGCCTGCAGTTGCCCAGTCTCCTCTTAAACCTGTATAAACTTTCAGCATCCGCAGGCTCCTTTGACAACAAGGTCACGGGGCAAGATCCAGCGCTGTCTGTTGACACTGCTCCCTCCAGCTCTGAAGGGCTCTTCTGCCTGCCGGGGAGGTCAGACAGCATCACATCCTCTGTTCTTCAGACCACACAACCTTTGAGCAGCTGCCCAGGCCATCAGACACCGCTTCCAACTCCAGCCAGGCGCTGGGAAACAAACAAAGACCACAAGAGCCGGACTCATCCTAGAGAAGCTAAAAAAACCAAGAAACTTTCAAAGTCTGCGTCCTGCTGCACTTGAACATGGAAAGTCCCACCCGGCCAAGCAGGTATGAACACAGCCAAGGACCAGGATGCTTTTCACCATGGCTACCTCGACACCAAACAACCCACTCCCTGAGCCTGGGCCAGCCCCAGCTTGGAGAGAGAAAAAAAAAAAAAAAAAAAAAAAAAAAAAAAAAAAAGAGCAGGTTGCAAGACACACTGTTTACATCTTTCTGCGTGTTTTTGTACCCAGGGAAGACAAGCAGGCAATCAGGGGAGGGAGGATTTGCTGCTGATCACCGGGGCGGAGGGTATGGGTTCAATTTTCCTGTTTATGAGCAGGTCAGGCCATACGATGCCCTCTTATCACGAGCCATTTCATCTGGCATAAACACCAGCCCCCAGGTTAGAGCCATAATCTCTCCCAGATGCTTTTGTCCCGGGGCCTGATCGAAGGCTTCAAACCTAAAACGGGGGATGAAATAATCCCCATCCGCTGCCTTCTTTCTCTAGAATCTCTCTTCTACCCCAAATTTTCCTGGTACAGGAGGCTGGAGAATGGTTCCTACAGGAGGTGGCCGTGGATCTCCATTGCACGCCACCAGGACGATCGCAGCAAGTGCAGAGCTGCCGTACGGCGCTGAGGCTCGGTCCTGATGCAGAGACTGGAAAGGAGAGGAGGGGCCAGGGGCTGCTGCCCTGGGGAGCTTACTGGGAGGTAGCCACCAGCCCTCAGCCTGTCAGGGTGTTTAACCCGACCTGTCTGTCACAGTTTGTGTGTCCCGGGCTCCATCCCCATCACCAATGAACTTGTCTCACAAAGGCAGCCCAACGTGACAAGTGTTTATACAGGACTAATGAGCGTCTCCATCCCCAGGGGCGTCTCGGATTGCTCAGGAGCCGAGGTCCAGGCGCGCGTGCCGTCTCCCTTGCCACACACGGGGTTGCAAAGAGCCCCAATTCCACCCCGCTGCAGGGAGCAGCCCAGCGCGCTTTGGCCGATGCTTCACAGAGGGGACACGGGGCAGGAACCGCAGGTGCCTCTCCGGAGGGGATGGCTGGGCAGCAGCAAGGCTCTCGGCTCCTGTGCCATCCTCCCAGCCCAGCTCTCTGCAGGACCGCCCACGAGATCAGCGAGCAAGTACAGGATGCTTGCCTTCATGGTTTAGCCATGCAAACCCTATCCTGAGAAAGAAATCACCATCTTTCATTGAAGTGCCTTAAATATAGCATCAGGATCCGTGTCGGAAAAGGCCAGCCTCTCCCTCAGGAGAATGCTGTACCACATACAGCTGGTGCAGCTCTTTGAGGTTCCTTGGCAACGTCTCCAGCATCCCCAGCTTGACCCCGGAAATGTTGGCCAAGGCGTCAGCTTTGAAGGAGAGAAGGAAAGGTGCTGCCGGTGTGGTCTCAGCTGGCAATCATGATGCTTTTGGTTTCCAGAAACATCTGGGCACTCACCTCTCTTATCCCTTGGGAGATGCATGACTTTATCCATGCAGTTGGTGCCCACCAAAATGGATTTTTCCTTCTCCACATCACTCTCCTCATGCCCTCACCAGCTGATGGGATTCTCGCTCACTTGTGCCTCTGGATTTCACGCAGATCTGGGCTTTGCAAGAGCAGCACCAACGTCCTGCAAAAACCAGAGCACAGGATGCAACGGTTAAGAGGAGACGTCGAGGCTCCTGCTGCTGCAGAGCCTGCTGCACCACAGGGCCTGTCCCTCTGAACCAAATCCCGGGCAGTACCTGCTCCCCTCACACCTGAAAAGCCCTGAGACAAAGGGCCTGATGCTACGGGGATGGGCGGAGATCCTCAGGGCAGCGGGAGGTGCATCACAGCACACCAGTGCCCAAACAGGCTTTTGTTGGTAATGACTGCAGCAGTTGTCCTACAAAATCCTCAACTGGAGGAGACAAACCTCCCAAGAGGAACAGGAGGACACTGCAAGGAGAGGGTGTAGGGGTTTGCACTCTGCGGTCTCCAGCTCTGCCAAGACCGAGCTGAGCTCAATAGCGTCAAGCGCAGAGTACGGCCATGCCCATGTCGAGACTGAGCTGCCCTGCTCAGTCCAAGCCCTCCCCACGCCCTCGCAAAGGAGAATTCAGATCTACAACACCTACTGTCATCTAACAGGAACAAGTCCGATCTAATCCCACACTTCAAGGACTTACCAGATCCCAACGCCATCCCTCCTTCCCCAGCTCCTCTTCTTGGATTCCTAGAGGTGAAGCCTAGACCTGTGCAAAAATCAGGAAGAGGAAAATTTTTTCTCTTTAGGTCAACCCAGAATTAAACCTTATTTTTTGTCACAGCAAAACATTTTTGTTTCTTTAAGTGGAGACAATGAAAACATCTTGTTCTCCCCAAAATAAAACTTTTCTCTGTTTTCAAATGCATGTTTGAAGGCACTTGCGGTCCCCTGCTTTTTTAATTAAAGGCAGGCAAATTTCAAATGGAGAATGTCACAGTGTAATAAAAAGTTAAAGCATTTAATTTCAAGCATATCTTAAACAAAGCCTGCAGTGTTTCATCCCCAAAATACTCTTTTCTTTTTTTTTTAATTCAAAGTTTGGTTTGAGTTGTAAATAATTTCAAAGGAACTAAAATAACTTTTATTTTCCCTACAAAAAAATGTTTCATCTTAATTTCAGCCAGGCTAGCTTAAAGTGATTGGAGCCAGATTCTTCTCAGGGGTGCCCAGTAAATGGACAAGAGGAAAGGGCCATGAGCTGAAATACAGGAAATTCCCTTTAAACAGAAGAGAATTTATTTTTTTTTATTGTAAAGGTGGTCAAACACTGGAGCAGGTTGTGCAGAGCAGTTGTGGAGTCTCCATCCTTGGAGATAAGCAAAACCCAACTACACACAGCCCTGAGCGACCCCTCTGGCTGCTCCTGCTTTGAGCAGGGGGTTGGATTAGATGATCTCCAGAGGTCCCTTCCAGCCTCAACCATCCTCCTTATGTGTGATTTTATCACCAACTCGAAAAGGAAGCTCCCAGGCCCTGCAGTGTCCTCCCTGGGGATGCACAGGGATACACCAGCCCCGTTAAACCACCGCGAGCTGCGGTGTCACACAGAGCTTCGTGGTATTTTCATGCTCTGGTTCCTGGGATTTTTGCAACTGAGTGTTTAAAATAAAGTGCACATTAAAAAAAAAGAGGAAACCTGTAACCTTTGCCTGACCTGTAAGGGGTAAAAACAGAAGGCAGATTTGTGAAAGAGAAATCCGTGGGTGTTTAAAAGGAGCCGTCCTGTGAGCAGCTGGTCTGAACCAGCTGGATTTCTCCAGACCTTACACCTCCCACCTGGATCCTCCGGTGTCCACTAAGGACTGAAAATCAATTTATCCCAGAGTTGGGTATTTCAAATGTCCTGTGCCTGTGTGGATACTCTGGAGTTTTTGAGAGATCTTTGAATACGGAAATCTCAGACCTCATTCATGCCCAAGACCTCCCTTTCCTGGCTGGGTGGCTCTGCCAGATACAGACATTTTCATGTCCTGGCCATTAAGACAGACATTTAAAATGCCTTAAATTCCAGCACGACTCCTCCTGGTGCGGACACTGCAACGAGCTCCTGTCCCATGCAGCGTTTGGGGAAGGTTTGAATTCAGCTGCCAGTAAAATCCCACATCCCATGTGCCCAGTGAGCATCTCTTATCCCTTCCCTTTGCAAAGGTCCTTAGGCCAGGACTTTTTCAATATTGGCTTTTGGAAAAAGCATCTCAGCCTATCTTTACAAAGCCATCAGCCTTAGGCTGGGGCTAAACTTACCATGTCTGCTTTCCCCTTGGAGAAAGCCACCGGGACACGTTCACCTCTCAGCCCCAGCCATCTCCTGGTGCAAAGTGACCTCTACAGCCTGTTTCCTGCATCTCCCATCGCAGCCAGAAGAGAGATTTCCCCCAGGCTGGGGAGGATCCACTGCCCTCCCGTGGCAGACTCCAGAACAGGTTTCTGTCTGTGTGTCCCATCAGAGTACAAGACACCGCTGGATTTGCTGTAAGAACAATAACAGCAGCATTTTTGAGCAAGCCAAGAATTGCCATCATAGGTTCATACAGTAGAAAAG
This sequence comes from Pterocles orientalis, assembly GCA_011057875.1. NCBI lineage: Eukaryota > Metazoa > Chordata > Aves > Pterocliformes > Pteroclidae > Pterocles > Pterocles orientalis. Next base: position 29,104 of record WKFP01013189.1, on the reverse strand, counting down.
CAATCTAGAGTCTCTGGGTTGCTGGCGACTTACAGGATTGCAGAAAGTTCCCATCAGCACAAGGTCTCACTGCCTAAAAATGAGCATCAAATTCAGGGAAAGAAAAGGAAGATGCTCACATGACAGTGTCTTTCCAAAAGTGACACACCGTCCTTTTCTCCCCCACATGGGAGTATTCAGCTCACAAACTGAAAAAACACGCTATCAGGTAACATAAAAACTCTATTCCAGGTGAGAAGAGCATGTTGAGATATGAGAGAGACTGGAACAGGGTAAAAAAAGCCACTTGGGAAAACACCCAGCACCAGGAAGGACCTGATCCTGCACAACCCATTCCCCTGCCTTGCTATCACCTCCTCCAAATCAGCAGGACTCCGCAGATCTGGGCTCAGCGCAGAATTCCTGGAGGAATTGCAGTGCTGGAAAATCAGCTGGGTGCAGTGTTCACTTTATACATCCCAGCATACCTACAGAAAATGGATTCCCAGCACAACCAGTTGGCCTGGCTAACTCAGCCCATCTCTGTGAGCTCAATGGAATACCTCCACGAGCTGGGGCTTGGGAAAAGTGCACTTGCTCCAGGTGCCAGGACTGCAGCCAGTAGATGGCATTCACACGCTATCGTACGCATATGTATGCTACCAGGTGCTCTCAGGCTTAAACTGCCTTGAAAAACACAAGAGCATTTTTCATATAAAAATAACGGTAAAAGGCAAATATTCACCTCAGCCAGAGCTGACCCTGCAGACTTTGATGGTTAATTTTGGAGACATCAAGTGTTACAGACTTCCTGGCATCTTCTTCTGTCCCCACGGGCTTCTGTCTGCTTCTAACACAGAAATATATAATATTTATAAAGAAATATAATGCATCCCTAAAGCATCCATAAGTATCTTGTGTGTCCTGGATGACAGGGATGCCCCAAACGTGAGATGTGAGCACAGGACACCCCACCACCCCTCTGAGGTCTGACCTGGGATCTGCCAGGCTGACCATGGACGTGGCTAGGAGGTGCTGGCGTTTGGCTAGCACGGACATGTGTCTCTTTCTTTACAGTGGCATCCACTGGACTGAGACTGCAGGAGAGCCAGGACCGAGACAGGACTCCTCTTCTTACCGTAACAGAACAAGAGGTGCAACAGGTAGTCCTGCTCCCCACCCAACTCCTCCACCTCCCCGCTGTGCCCTGATCTCCAGCTCACCGCAGCCCCTCTGCCCACTGAACAGCCCTGAAAAAAATCAAATGCACTGTTAGCAGGTGGTAACAGGAAAATAGCAGGGCAGCAGGCACAGGCAGACTCCCCAGTCCTGCTCTACCCACTGATGTAATAAGAGATCTCCTCTCTCAGACCACTTCTGCTATGACAAACCCTTGCACTTCACTGGGGGTCAATACTAAAGCTGGAGCTACCTTCATCTTTGTACAGCACCAACCACGCCGGCTGCACGATGCAAACACAGGAGGGATTTTTGACAGCAGCCGTCACCACACTAACCCTGCCTCTCCCAGCACACGGGCTGGGGCTTTGGCCCGGGCTGGAGGGAGGGCTGTTTGCTGAAGCCCAGGAACCAGAAGGCAGAGATGGGAGTCCAGGCCTGCAGCAGGTGAAAATCACTGCTGCTTCATTCACTTCTAAATTTGCAAAGAACCGGCAAAGGTCTCAGATTCTGATGCAGTTACAGACATCCTGGAAGCAAGGAAAAGGAGCTGATCCCCCAGCACCAAAATGACGGTCAGATGGGTGTGTCTGTACAGCTCCTGCCACCAGAAGCGAGACCAGCGCCTGAGGTTTAGATACAGCAAGTGCAAGGCAACACGGACCATTAAATCCTGCATCCTACCGCACGCTGAGGCCACCTTTTACTTTCCCAGTGAATGATGCGCTGTATTAAAAAGCCCACCCCTTCCCACCCACCCCTCCCCAGCTCCCACGCCTCCTCTAGGACCAGATCCTGCTGGATGATGGGCATCCCTGGCTCCCACTGAACGCGCTCAGCCCCTGGCAGCATCACTCATCCGGAGGAAGGGTGTAGGGAGATATTTGGTACCTCTCAGCCAATTGGAGAAGAGGTGACACCGAAAGGGGGGTGCTTTCAGCTCCTCTCTCCACCCATCCTCCATAACACCCCCCTCTCCCCGTCACCACCACCACCACCGCCATCCTCCTCACGCACAAAAGCGGTGCAATTAGCTGACTTATGAGAGCCGAGGCTTAGCCAGCTGCAAGCAGAAAATAATAAAATACCTTGGAGGAGAGGCAGGCAGCAGAGGAAACAGCAGCCATGGAAGAACACAAATAACTGCCCTCAATTCCCACCCCTCCTCCCCAAGAAAATCCAAATGGCAAAGCAAGGACTGCTGTGAGAAAGGCCAACCTAGATGCATCCCCACACTCCACCGCTGAGAAAGCCGTGCACGTCTGCATCCGGATCCAGGCGCTGGACATCCTGAGCAGCCCGGCTCCAGCGGGAGGAATGCAGAGCTGGGATACAGGCAGGAGCTCCTTTGTTCCTCGCTAGCCACAAGCATCGGTGAGTACAGCATCATCTGGGCTTCCATGCTGCTGGGCAACGTTTGATATTAGGAAACATCAGATCCCAGCCCGGGATTTGCTTCTGTTTCTTTCCTTTCTCTTCCTCTCTCCATGATGCCTTCAGGGCTATAGCAGAAAGCAGCTGACAGCAGTGGGGAGGAGGGAGGGAAGGTCGGGTCTCTCTGAGCCCCGAGGTATCTCCTTTTCCTGCACGGAGGGAAATAAAAAATGGTGACATGTGTGACCGTGTCATGGGCATCGCATGCAGCCAGGCGCGGGGGTGAGGACAGAATACATAATGTGCGTGCCGGGAGGACAGGCTGGGAGACGTCGGGCAGGGAGAGAGCCCTGCAACGCTCGCAGCCAGCTCTTTGCTCTGATTCTTATCTCTGCCAGCACCTGTAATAAAGACGGATGCTGGGTTTACTCAGGCCTCTACATAGCTCCATTCGGTTATAGCAGACACACACAGACAGATTTATCTCCCTCCACATCATCACCAGCGACACCCTCTGTAAATACGAGCCTCCGGAGGAAGCAGAAGCAGCACTGGCTCACAGCAATGGCTCAAACTCTGCTGGATGCTGATTTCCCTGACACCAGGGGACAGGCAGAGCAGCGCCATCCACTTGGGAAATCACTCTGGGTCCCTTATCCTAAAAAAATATACGTGACTATCCAGCCAGTGCCTGGGAACATTTACAGTGAAAAGGCTGAGCCCAGGAAGAACATTCAGAACTGTCCTGCAGTGGAGGGGTTAATGCACATGCCCAGCATAGGAGCCGATTTCACTTGAACATGTTCGATATCAGACAAGGCCTGACCTTGTCCCCTCCAGGCTGAGGTGCGACTAAGCTCAGCTGCAGCAGCATCCAGCTGAGAGCAGCATGTCTGCTCTGTCCAACCTGAGCTGCTCCTGCAAAGGCTGCTCCTGAGCCCTCGGTCGGACTTTGTCAGGAGCTGCAGGTGCAGTCCCTGGGCTGGTTTTTGCTGGCTGGCAGCGTAGGAACCTTCTAGTGAAGGCAAAGAACATATATGGTCCTAGGGGCGCCCCACACTGCTGGGGTGTCAGTACAAGTGAGAACAAGCCTCGCTGATCCGAATTTCTCCTGTTCGTACCAGTGCAGGAGAAAGCCCAGACTGGGAACGGCACACCCACCTTGCCTCCATTTGAGGTGTTCCAGTTTTTCATCATCTGCTTCGGTTTACCTGGGAGCAAAGCAGAGATGTGAGTTCTTCAGGGGTGTGGAAGGACAGACAACATCCCTGTGAACGCCTCCTTGCCCTCCTTTTCTCTCTGGGTATGGGGACAAGCATGGGGATGGAGCACAAACCAGGCAGCAGCAGCCAGGAATTTCTCTGCAAAACCAGAACCATTAACTTCTGCCCAGGCCAGCAAAATGGAAACTGGTGCTACTGCCAAACCATCCTGGGAGGAGCTCTTTCTTCTCTTCCCTTCCAGCCACGTTTCTTTTCTCTCAGCAGAGGTGCTTATTTATGTTGAGATTAGTATTGAAAGAGAAGTATCAAGGGAAAAAACAGGTGGAAATCGGCCCAGACAGTACTGATCCTCAGGAAAAAGAGAGAGTCACCAGAGAGCAGAGAAAGACCTGTTGCTTTGATCCAGGGCTAACCTCACCTCCTCTTTCTTGTCTGAAGTGTGTCAAGTAGCCACAAAACCCCATTTCCTTGCCTTGCTCCTTTTGCAAAGTACTTATCATCTTGCTTGTCCATGGAGCATGATATCGGCATACCTGCTCCGAACAGTTCCGATGAAACGCTCCCCAGTAGCGATGCTCAATGCCAACCTCTCTGCCTTCCCCCTTCCAGCCTGAGCCCTTCCTGGAGGGACCCGCAGTGCAGCCAGCCCTCTCTGGACACCATGGGAACCACAGAAGCCACTTTGCGGATGGAGAACGTGGATGTGAAGGAGGAATGGCAAGATGAGGACTTCCCCAGGTTTGTTCCCTGCAAAATCAAAAAGCAGGGAGAATTTTATTTCTTCTCCTCTTCCAGGAGGTCCTTCCCACCAGCCCCTGATGCAACAGGAGTCTTGACTCCAGCAGGGCAATTCTGGCCAGAGAACAGAACTTTTGCAGCAAGGCAGCTCTGAATGCTTAAAAAATTTTGGGAGGCAGCCCTCTATGAGCATGCCAAGGAGAGGGTAAGAAGCAGGGTGTGGAGGACAGGGAGATTAGCACGGATGGAAGGACGCACACAGGGATGGAAGGTCGGACTCCTTCCCAGTCTCTAATCAAGCAGCGTCTCCCCAAACTGAGCAATGCTCCTTTGTCAGGAATTTTTCACAGGAAGTGGAGTTATTGGGATGCAATAAGCGCTGGCACGGACAGGCAGAATCAGAATGGTTGCAAACCTTGTAAGAAATGATGTGTGGGTGACAGCAGGTGCCCAGCTTTCACCTTCACAGACACTTTATTAACTGTAGAGAGTACAAAAAAAAAAAAGCTCAGTGTGCGCTGAACTCCCAAAGGGTGCAGCCCCCCTCCTCCCGCCCCAGCATCGCCCCATACATCCAGCACCACACCCGTGGCCCAGCAGCAGGTCCCTGCGGCACACACAGCGTGGCCACCACCCAGCCTCGCTGCAGCTGGGCTCCGGAGGGGCTTTTCAGGGCTGTCCCCCCTGTCCCAGCTGCAGCTGGATTCCCCCGGGCAGCCCACAGAGCCCCTGTATTTGCAGACAGTGGCGCAGTGTGCTGTGCGGATGGGCGTGCGCAGCCCCTGCCGTGCTAGAAAGGGTCTCCTGTTTCCCTCGGCACCGCGGATGAGCTGAGCTCTGTTCCCCCCGGGCCCAGCTGCAGCACTAATCTGAGCACCTCTGTCTGCCAGCCCGGCACCCGGCTCACAGGACGTGGCGCATCCTTCCGCTGGCCACAGAGGTGGGCTTAGACAAGCCCTGGGGTTTCTAGGATGGATTTTTTCTTTCTTGAGAGAAGAGCTGGACAGAGCTTTGGGCTGGTGGACCTCTGCCAGCCTTAGGCTACCCCTGAGCACTGTGCTGACAAGGTTTTAATTGAGTAGAAAGGAAAGTGAGGTACAGAAAGAAATATATTTGAGCTGTTGGAGCAGGTCCAGAGGAGGCCACAAAGGTGGTCTGGAGTACCTCCCATCCCAGGACAGGCTGAGGGAGCTGGGGTTGTTCAGCCTGGAGAAGAGAAGGCTCCAGGGAGACCTTATAGCGGCCTTCCAGTACCTGAAGCAAGCCTACAGGAGAGATGGGGAGTGAGTTTTCACAAGGGCAGGTAGCGACAGGATGAGGGGTAATGGATTTTAGTTGCAAGAGGGGAGATGGAGATGAGATGTGAGGAAGAAATGTTTTCCTGTGCGGGGGGTGAGGCAGTGGCCCAGGGTGCCCAGAGAAGCTGTGGATGCCCCATCCCTGGAGGGGTTCAAGGCCAGGCTGGATGAGGCTTTGGGCAACCTGGGCTAGTGGGAGGGGGGGTGGGACCAGATGATCTTTCAGGTCCCTTCCAACCCAGACTGTTCTGTGATTCCATGAAAGGACTGACCCAAGGCTCCCGAGAAAGTCTGTCAGAGCTGGTCTAGCAGCTGGACCCCTCTGCACTACCCCACACCCCCACGCTGGAGCAGGAGTTGCCAGGCTCCGTTTCACACTTGCCATGAGAGCAGCAGACTTACCCCAGTCACAGGCAAGCTTTCAGGGGGCATTTCTTCTGTCAGCACCACCCAACACGGGCATCGCTGCTCCTGCCTAGCAAACAAAGCACAGGGAGAGGCAAAGAGATGTGACCACGGCTGGGTGGCAAGGACAAGGCCAGAGCCCTACAAACAAGCTCCCCAGCCCGCTGATAGCCTGCTGCGGAGGGATGAAATCAGGAACGATGTAAATGAAATCGAGCCCAAACAGCCAGCAGGCAAATGAGTGAATGCCGGCTGGGTTTAACTAGCATCACAAATAAATAAATAATAATTTTCAAGACACTTCCCCCTAGAAGCATTGAAATAATAGGGCAGAAGCTGCTGCATGTGGGACAGTAGCTCTCTAGCAGATGATTTGCTGCAAAGCTATTTTTGCTTAGCTGTGATTAACCAATCTTGCCATTAAAAAAAAAAAAATCCTAGACAAAGATCTGGGCTGGGGAAACTGAATTCAGCTGCTCATTAAGGACACGGCGACATTCCCACCCCTCCCCAAGCAGCTGATCTGCAGAACAAGCTCCTGCCTCACAAGCTGCAAAGGTGCAACGCCAAGGCACTGAGCGAGCGGAAAGGGTCCCCCCCTCCTGCTGCTCCCCCAAGGTTTAGCCTCCTGCCGACAGTCTGTCTCAGCTGTTTGTGCGAGTGCCGTCCTGCAATGATGCTGTAGCGGTGCCGTGGGGCGGATGCAGGAGCATGCTCACTCCATCACGCATCCAGCGGATCACGGTCGGTGAAGGCTCAGGCTGGCTGGGGCCAGAGAGAAAGTGCTTATAGAGGGAAACTGGGCAGCTTGCTGTTAGCAGAAAGCAAAATGGTGGCATCTGGCCCTTAGAAAATCAGCTTCATTCAGAAAAATTGGCATCTGGGGCTAGGAAGATTTACACAGGAGATTGGGAGGCAGTGATTCGAGCATCCTTTGGGAAGGTAAGAAAACCTTTTTCTTCACCTCTGACTTTTGAATTGTTTTTCTTAAATGAATCCTAGCAGCAGAAAGCCAAGTCCCTGACTGCAGCACGTACTCGGGTACAGCTGGGCCTTTCCCCCCCTCTCCTTTTGATGCCGTATCACCATGTTGTGCCAGGCGCCAGCTCAGTCAGATAAACAACCAGCCAGGCCTCCTTCGAGACAAAAGCAAAAGGAGGAAAAGGTGGAGGGGGGCAGAGGGATCTTTCTGACTGCCGAGGAATATCATGGCAGCCCACAGGGTCTGGGTGCTGCACAAGCAAAGAGCAAGTGCCTTTGATCAGGTCTCCAACTCTCATAAATATACAACAACCAGCTAGGAGAGGATTATCCCTTAATCTAAATATTTATGGGGTTTAATTTGACTGGTGGCTCTGGTGTCATGACAGCACGAAGAGCCTTTGTAGGGCAGAGCTGGCTGTATCCTCCTGCAGGCTCAGAGGTACCGGTCCCCATCACCTCTCTCCCCGCAGCTGCTGGACACCAGCCCCGTGCCCAGTCCCACCCCCATTCTTACAGCACTGATTTAAAACTGGTGGGTTTTCCCCACGTTTCCCTGAATGGCAGCATGAGGGATGTACTGGGGGGTTAATGCAGGGATAGTCTGGGGGTTATCAGGGATCACACGAGACTCCAGTAACAAAGCACAGCCACTGGGCTGCTCATGGGCAGATCTCCTGAGGGCACCCCTCAGGCCGAGCTCCCAGGGAAAAGGGAAAGGGCAGAGCACACATGGGGTTGTATTTTTTGCTGATGTCCCCAGTTCTCTCCGCTGTCTGCCATGGAGTGAATTCCTCCTAAACATCACCTCTTATCTCTCGTCTTTTTACCTCCGCATCTTGGCTTGCCTGCAGACCTCTCCCAGAAGAGACGGGGATGGAGTTGCTGGGCAGCCCTACAGAAGATGAGAACACATCCTGTAAGTACCAGCCTGATTATCAGGAGTGCAAAGGAAACCAGCCCATGGGAACGGCAGCTTGCTGTTAGGGTGAAAGCCAGCTCCCTTGGAGTACCTGCAAAAATCTCCATGTGGGAGAGGAACCAGCAGAGATCTGAGTTTGTTAACCTTTCCCAAGAAGCTGGGGGAGGAAATGGGGATCTCGGAAGTGTGGGTGCTTTCATCCAGCCACACCTGTGGGCGGCCAGTACCTCCCAGCTGACCCAGTGACCCACCACTCTTAGTCTCCAAGCCCACAGCCTGAGATATCCATAATGAAAGCACATGTCTTGCACTGAGGATACAGGATGAGGACAACCTGTCAGTTATTTTCCTTTTAACTCCAGCTCCCCCAAATACTTTAAACTTTAACGGGGCGCATCGTAAGCGGAAGACACTTGTTGCACCTGAAATCAACATTTCCCTGGACCAGAGTGAAGGCTCCATTCTCTCCGATGACTTCCTGGACACACCAGATGACCTGGACATTAACGTGGATGATATTGAAACTCCCGATGAGACAGACTCCCTCGAATTCCTGGGGAATGGGAATGAACTGGAATGGGAAGGTAAAAAGCTGGTTCTGGGTGAATATCTGCAGGGGCTGGGGGAATTTGTAGCTTCATTTTAACCACGTTTAACATCACTCACCTTCAGCAGCTGAGGACCAACTTCCCCGGCAGTGAAGCACAACCAAACCCCAACATCTGCCCCACCAGCTCCCCAGCTATAGCCCAGGGGTCTCAGTGCTGCTATGTCGGCACTTCCACCTGGGGATAGCGTAGGGCAGAAGTAGTTCACAGACCTGTAAACACCAGTCCAGCCATGATTCAGGAGAAGGCACAAGGCTGTGGACACACAGGCCCTCCAAGCTGCAGCTGGGCCACCACCGCAGGCTGGAAGGTGCCGCCTGCTCGGCTCTGCCAGTAGAGCTGTCACGTGAATGTTCAAACATCTTGAATAACATGGTCTTTACTAACCTGGATGATTTTGACTGAATTGAGCTAGGAACTCCTCGTGTAAGCAGCTCTGCTAGCAGATCAGAGGACAACAGGCCCAGGCAGTGCCTCTTCAACCAGTATGGATGGATCTGAAGGAGGATCCAGCAAAAAAGTCACAGCAAAAAAGTCACTGCAGCTACTATAAGAAGCATGAGAGGTTAAGCTTATTCCTATTCCAACTTGGCAATGGAGCAAGATAATTAAAAAACACAAACTTACACCGATCAAAGCTGCAGATGACGTGGGTCATCCTCAGTTTTTGGTTGCCATTGTCTCTGATGGCACACCAAAGCTTTTGCAGAGTCTCTCCATACATTATATTAAAGGCAAAAATGTTTGTTCTGTTTCCAGATGACACTCCCGTAGCCACAGCCAAGAACATGCCTGGGGACAGCGCAGACCTCTTTGGGGACGGTGGGACGGAAGACGGGAGTGCTACTAATGGGCGGCTCTGGAGGACTGTCATCATCGGAGAGCAGGAGCACCGCATCGACCTCCAGATGATCAAACCCTACATGAGGGTGGTGACACACGGAGGTGAGGCAGAGGGGGACACCTAATCCTGGCTTGGTGGGTTTATTTCAGTCCATCTTTGTCAAGCTGGAGGGGATGCCAAAACTGGTTTTAGGGAAAAATTGCTCTTCATTTCATACCATTGTGTGGCAGACAAGCACAAAAGCACCCAGCTCAGGCCAAAAAACATAGAGCCACTGCAGCAGTCTTTCAATACATACAAAGTCCTTCCCTGAACTCCACATCCACGTTATAGCCACCAGGATCAGAGGAAGATCTACTCGTGAAAGAGCTCCGTAAGAGAGACAAACACTTACCAAAAGCTGAACAGAGGCACAAAAACCAGCCCAGGCCCAAAACTGGGAACACATCTTCTCTGCTGCTTTTTCCTTCAATTGCTGCACCTTCCCCTGGAAACAGTCCCTGATGCTGCCACCTGTGTCTTTCTTTCCCAGGATACTACGGAGAAGGTCTCAACGCCATCATCGTCTTTGCTGCCTGCTATCTCCCGGACAGTAACCTGGCCGATTACCACTACATCATGGAGAACCTCTTCCTGTAAGTGGCTGGTCAAGGTCTCTGAGGGAGAGGAGGGTGAGGAAGGTAACTCGGGCTCCGGGGAAACAGTTTCTAGGTATTCATTGCATCAGGAAGCTCAGCTGGGAACAGTTTGACTCCAGGCCAAACGCACCCAGTGCACAGCTGCAGACTGGAGCGAGCATCACTGGGTGAGACACTGTCTGCAGCATTTGCATCCAAGTCCAGTCACTCAAAGCACTCAAACATTCAGTGTTAATTGTGCCCGTGATGGACTCACAGCCAGGCTAGAGCATATGTACACAATGCTGAACAGCTGGTGGGTGGTGCTGGGCAGAACGCTGCAGGGATGCCAGTACTATGCTAACAAGTTCTAGCAATCCCTGAGAAACAGCCCTAGGCATTCTGCAGAGGTGCCAGGAGAATCCAAAACCTAGTCCGAGGTCTACAAAGAAGAGGCCTGGAAGCCTCTTGAGATGACACACAGGCACCTGATGAAACCTCAGGGGACCTTTTTAGATTTTCATGTCCCCACTGCTTTTGACCACCGCCCAACAGATACGTGATCAGCAGCCTGGAGCTGCTGGTGGCCGAGGACTATATGATCGTGTACCTAAACGGAGCAACACCCCGGAGGAGGATGCCCGGCCTCGGCTGGCTGAAGAAATGCTATCAGATGATAGACAGAAGGTGAGAATCCCGTTGGTGTGCCTCTTCCTTCTTCCCTGTCCTCCTACCCACATCTCTTCCACTGCTTCCTTGCAGCCTTCCCCAGCCACCCTTCCTTCCTCACTCCCCAGATCCTGTAATTCCTTCCTCCATCACAGCTTTCTAACGTGCTCCAGATCCTCTTCATCTCCTCTTCTCCCTCCCAAGCACTGTCACAGAGATCAGGCTGATGCAGCACCAAGCAAAGCGGTGCTCCTACAGCCTGACAGGTCTGAGCTTAAATAGGGCTCCTGACGCCATGGGCAGGGCTTGTGTCTGGAGACACCCAGCCAAGCATCCTAACGATTATCAGTGCCCTGACACATTACAGGTGAGTTTAAGAAAAGTTATTTTGAATTTGACTTTTTGACTTTTGGAATTCCACAGGCTGCGTAAAAACCTCAAAGCATTGATAATTGTGCATCCTTCATGGTTCATCCGGACAGTGCTGGCTATATCCAGACCCTTCATCAGGTAAATGTAAAGTGTTCCCCGATTCAGCTGGTTTTGGAGTGAGTGGAAATTTAATCTCACTAATCAGATCCTAAGCTCACCTTTAACTAGTACTGACCAAGGTGAGAGTGTTTGTCATTTGTCCTAAATCTCTCTGACACTTCCAAGGACAACTCTAGAGGCGGTTTTAAGAGACACTGGGGTGCTCTGGATCCAGATCAAACTTTGTCCCAGAGGGTAATGCATCAAGATTTACTGGGAAGTGCAGGAATGGTGGGCCTTTTCCCTCCCACAGGTATTGAGAGGCGGGGGTCAAAGCAAAGTGAGGTACAGTAACCTGGCATCTCACCACCATTTTCAGTCATCAGCCTGTTAGCGCCGGGAGGAGACGGGTACACTCGGAGTACAGAGGATACAGAGATGCAGAATTCCCTGTTTCCATCAGGAAAATTCTGACTTCCTATAGAGAGAACATCAAAACAAGACCTCAAGCACACGCTCTTTCTCTCTCTCTGCCAGCGTGAAGTTTATCAACAAGATCCAGTATGTTCACAGCCTGGAGGAACTGGAGCAGCTTATCCCGATGGAGCATGTGCAGATTCCAGACTGTGTCTTACAGTGAGTATGAGGGACCCTGGGGCACACACAGTTCTGAGGTGGCACAGGACAAAATCCTGTGTAGCAGGATGTTCAAAACCCATGTACTGGAAACGCAGAGCCTGGGGCAAACCTTATCTTACTCATACTGGTGACAAGCAAGAGCCTGCGCAGTGTTAGTGTGCAGTTTCTGTCACCTTCAGAGCAACATTGTAGTTGAAAAAAAAAAGAAAGTGGGCCTGAAAAGTGAACAGCCCCAGCTGGGTAACACTTAAATACCTTTTCCTGTTTGTTGCAGATATGAAGAAGAGAGGATCAAGGCCAGAAAAGAAAGGTAAAATTAATTTGGGGTGGAGATGGAGGGCGGGTTCATTTCTTGAGATGTTGTTGCTTTCTCTCATCACTATTTGTGTTATGACCAGTCAGTTCTGTGTTCCTCCTACCCTGATATCCCACATAGCCTACACTTATTTTCTACTGATTTTCTTAAAATAAGCGAAAGCTGCAGGAGGGAGGACAAGCAAGATTAAAAGATTATTTATCCATAGAACTCCTCCTCTTAACCCAACGAGTGCCCACACCATGCACATGCACTGTATGCGCTCGCAAAGACCATCAGAAATCACTCCGTGTATAACGATGGCACATTTTTCCCCACGTGACCATGCAAACTGACCTTAAAGCCAGAGCTAGTGCTTATTTTAAAAGCCACTTCATTGTGCTAGAGTGGCATAAGAGGGCCACTCCATTAGTTTACAGTTTGTTTAATTTCATTTTCTAGAGCCATTCCATCACCAGTGATTTAGGTTAGAAGCGCTGGCCATACCCAGCGATAACAGTCAGCTCTGCTGAAAGCAAAAGGCCATCGCGGACAGAGGGAAGAGCAGCTGGGTCAGCACGAGAGCGATGTGCTGTAACACCTCCTCGTGCTGGTGAACTGAATGGGAGATGCCAGTTGGGGAGGATTCAGTTCATTAGCTGCTGAAAAGCAAGTTGTCCAGCACAAATCAGCCAGCTAACTTCCCGCAGGGTCCTGAGAGCATTAGGATTATCAAGGCTGCCTGTCACAGGGACAAGAAGCTAACAGTAATTTCTGCTCAGACCCGTAACCTCTGTCTGAGGTCCAGCTATCCCCTGGAAATGCCTTAGATACTCTCTCATGCTCTTTTCACACTGCTCGCCTCTGGATGATAGATTTCAAAACGTGATTTGTGTTTACAGGGCAGAAGAGAAACAAGACATGGCTGAGAAGGAAAGGTAACTCCTCTTTTTTATTTATCCCTCACTTACAAAATAGCTTAAAGAGCCTTTGGTGATGAGAACGTCCCTGCTGCCTGGTAGCACCCCAGGGGGCAGGCTCTGTGCTCTCAGGAGATGTTTGGACCCAACAGGACATTTCCCAGACAGCGTCTGGGAACTCATAAAGCCTCTCTCCTCCCTACCAGCTCCCTGTGCCACCACTTTTGTGATGTTATTGACCTTCACCTATGCGAATGGATTCCTGATGCTGCTTTTTTCCCTCTGTAAAGCTACCGAACCCTTTTGGTCATGGACCAGAGCCAGAGGCAACAGAGAACGTTCTCCTGACATTCAGTTGTAGCATTTGTGTGATGGTGCAATGCAGAGGGCCAAATCCTGCTCTCAGGCACATCTTGGGTGTGCATAAAGGCAAGATACGAGGCTGTAACGCTAGACGGGAAGGGAAATTCTAGGGAGGTTTGGAAGAGAATGTCAAAATCCTATGCCAGGATAATTTGGCCTGGTTTTGGCTCTGCTTCAGAGCAATATAGCCTCTCTTTTTTTTTATTCTATCTAACTAGCTCCTGAGGGGGAACTGTGCATATTGCTGCTATTCTCTTCCCAGAGAAAAAGGAGCTTTGATCAAAATTGCCAAGGTCCATTGGATGAGTCTGAATTGTTCCGAGAAACAAATGGGACCCCAGGGCCAAAAGAGGGGATGATTAGTCTGTGGTGGAGATTCACTTATTGTTTTGCTGGTTCTCTTCCAAGCAGGCCTGTGCCTCCAGCAGAGGATCAAGAAACCAGGTTTGATTCGTACCTCCCTCTTTTGTTTGTCTCTATGTGACAGATTTCATCGCATTTGTAATCCACTAACAGGAAAGGCAAGACCAGGTTAGACACAGGATGTTTGTAGCCCGCTGCCACCCACCCAACACAAAAGAGGCACCAGCCACTTCGCGGCAGGGGGTACAAAACCAGGAACCTGTTGACACTTTCACCCTGCCACAGTGTGGCTGTAGTCACAACCACTGCAGCTTGTCCCAAATCACAGACTAGTCACAACTGCTACAGAGGCACTTGAGAAAAGCTGCCCTTCAATAAATTACCTGGCATTGGCCACACGGTAACAGCGTGCACACAGGCATTTGCTGCAGAGCTGCCTTCTTTTACCCTACAGGGACTTTTTCATGGTCCTGTGCAGTCAGGAAAAGTCCTTAGAGAAGAAGCAAGGCCATTAAAGCTGTGAGTGATGTTATCTTTGGCCCTGATATGCTTTTGTAGAGGATTACACCCAAACATATTCATTTTTTTTTTTTACATAGTGGGAATAACAAAATTTTTACTACAATTTCTTTCTAAAAATAACTCTGCCTTTCTGTTCCTTCCCAGTATGTCATGAATCGAAGTAGAGTGGAATGAATGGAGTAGAAGAATGACACAGCCTGGCAGCCACCCACGTAAATGACCTTTTGGTATAAGACCTTGTCGCCATCTTATTCCGAGTTCTGTAAGATCACGGAGCCTGCCTCCCCGTCTCCAAGATGTAAAGTCCTTTAAATTTTTTGGAAACATTTTACTTTAAAAAAAAACACTCAACAAAACAAAACAAGCCAAGAATAGCACTTTCCAGGACAGGTTCCAGTGTGTTTCAGTAATGGTCTGTGGAGAGCTATTAAGTAGTGCAAATAGACACCATGTTTCCTCTTCGTAAGTTAAGAGCATCCTGTAGTCCATTAGTCACCAGCCCAGAAAGAGATATATTTTTTGTTTAAGTTATAAACCCTTCCCCTAACTTGCTGCTGGCCAGCACTGAGACATTTTGCTTTAAATTGCACAGCCGGTTTCCTCCATACAGACATTACAACAGCCGTTGCCCCAAGGAACAGCTAATATAGGAACGAAGAGAGTGCATTTTGTCCTTTCTAGATCCACTATATGTTTCTTCCTGAAAATATCAAGTGCCCACTGGTCTGGGCACCTCTTCCAGCCTTGACCACCTCAGTTAATTCATTGCCAGTTCCTCTTATTAATTCACACCAAGCCATTCCTACGAGGAAATATCATGTTTTTTCCCTGATTCATTCTGTCTCAGTTTGTAAGGCACTCCGATAACTTAGAAAGAGGGGCCCATACGGCATGGCAGCCTCCACAGAACCTTCTTAGGAGCATCTTCTCACATCAACACGCGCACACCCAAAAGGTCTGGTTTTAAGAAGGAGCTTTACGGACAGGAAAGTTTTTCACACCTTGTCTTTGTATTGATTTCATGACACTGGACAATCATTCACTATTAATACCTCCTATGGTGGGGACAAGCTGCTAAATGTTGGAATTTTCCTACTTGCCATCCCTGGGTAATAAGGGTCTCATCTATGAACGTACCTGCCTGGGAAAAACCCAGGTGGACGATGCCGCAGATGTGGAGGCAGGACATCGTGTCTGGGTTCAGCTTCTTGGTCAGCCAAGAGATGCAGACGTGATGTTGAGACTCCTGAAATTTGTATTTTGGACTCCTGAGGATTCTGTCAGCAAAGGAGGGAAGAAAAAAATTTAATTAACAACTATCTGTCCAAAATCATTTGGAAACTCCCAATTTCACCAGAGCCAGCCTACACAAACTGTCTGAAACGCACCAGGTAACAGCCCTTGCAGACAACCACAGATGGAGAATTACCTGCGTATTCCACCACTTCAGGAACATTTCGAACCTGACAACGCCAACCCATGGCTACTGGAAACTAACACCATGCTGCTCTGAAATCCCCTGGAGGACAATTCTGGCAAAGCAAGATTTTCCTCAAGACAGGGATCTCTCCTCTGTACAGATAAAGCTTCTTTGTTTTTTGTTTTTTTTTTTCTTCAGTGAATAAAACTGCTGCAGATGAGATCTTTATTTTCCTGAATGCTACAAAGGAGCACCAAGTGTGCTTTCTAACCATATTTCTTATTGGGCAGATGTTTTTCTCACACAGATGTATTTACCAAACAGACCTTTGCATGAAAACAAGAGCGCTGCATCCACGGCATTAACCCTAGAAGCCACAGATGGTAAAAACTCCATATTCTGTCTCACTGGCATGTTAATAATAAGCACCAAGCAAGCATCAACCTCCACGGCGTTCTAAAAATTTCTTTATGAGCCAGTTATCGACAAGGTGGATTCTGTGCTACAAGGGAAAAACGGCACTTCGGGTTTTTTTGGAGTTTAGGTTTTATGACAAGAGGCATTCTGTCCTAAGCTTTCCCAACAGGCAGCAGACATCTGTTTCAAGACAGAAGCAGGAGTCAGAAATTTTCAAACATTATCGTGTTAGCCCGATCTGCAAAGCCAAGTATCCTTTTCCACACATGGACTGTCAGATGGATTAAACGAACCCACTGAAATTAAGAAAGGATTCTTCTGATCAAATTAATTTTAGCTCAGACTATGAACAATCACAAATCTCCTTGCAGTGTAAGAGGATATGAATTCATTATCCCCACCGATAATACTTACAGCTAGATTTTCCTTTTTGCTTTTGACATTGGTTTGATGCATTTAGATAAAAAAATCATCTGCTGTGCTTTCCACAAAAGAACGCAATGCAGTTGGACACTGAAAGGGAAGTTTGCAATTATATAATGAACAAAATTGATAGAGTGTTTAATAGTGTTTCAAAAGGACAACTCTAGAAACCTTTTATCCCTCTGTAGTTACTAAACACTTGGGTGAAAAATGTTCACAACACCACGGAAACTACTGCTGTTACAGAACACATGGAAGATAAGAAACCTCGATGACCTTGATCCTTAGCAGCGACCACACCAGAAGAATGCAGTTTTTGGTTGTTTTGGGTTTTTTCCAAAGGCAAAGTACAGTGTACGTTTTCAGAAAAACCACAGAATGAGCAGACCTGAAGACGAGACTTTGTATTTTTTCAAGTAATTCCTTCAGAGCAAGGTTAAGGGTTCAGCTGTGAAAAGGATGGATTACCAATTTCATTTCAAGATACGAAGGAAGTCATTTGTTTGAATACTAAAGTCAATTTGTAACTTCTTTGAAACAATTTTTCAAAAAGTGCACTTTCTGATAGACCACTCTAAGTAGTATGCACTATATTTTAATTTTTAACAAAATTTTATGAGTGTGTAGCTCTTATGTTCCTGGATGGATGCATGGATGGATGGATGTCTGGATGTCTTTTCAACATAGAAAAGAACCTGCAACTCGCAATGGATAAACTATAGCTAAATGTAAAAAGTGCATTTTTATAGCAACAAAAACAAAAGTATCTTTAACTGCTTAAGCAGTGATTTTAGATGCTACTTGAAACCAAAGTAGCTACAAATTCTTTGAGAGAACCACAGAAACAATCACGTTGGCGGTGTCCCTTTACCAAACGTGGAGCAACACCTCGAAGTTTGACGTTGATAGACCTGCACAGGCTTCAAACAAAATCAAACGTGCTGTAATAAACACACCACCAAATATGCTGCATTCATCTTCAGAAGATCATTCCAAATTTAGAGGCACCTTGCTGTGTAGGTGAGAGAGTGACAGTGACCCTCAAGGACAGCTGATGACAGTTTTGGAGGCTGCAGACAGATGATATCATCACATTGGTGGGGAGTCACAAACCAGTGGCTTAAACCCAAGGACTTACCTTGCACAAAAGTCGAGGAGTGACAATAGACCAACCAGAAATCTGAGGTGACCGAAGCCATTTGACAACTTCCTTTGCCAATTCCTTAAGGGAGCTGCTCTCCAAGCCTGTTTGCGAAAGGGTTTACCAGCTGAGCTCTACATTTCCACCGGAGATGCAGTTTAGAAGAGAAACATGTTATATCAGAAAAAAAAAAAAAAAAAGTTGCTAGTAAAAGTGCATTATATTAGGACTTTTGCCAGTATATATATATATTTAAAAAATAAAATGAAATAAACTAAATCCTTTCAGCAATACCACTATACTGGTCAATGTTCCAAATGTACACCAGGCCTTGTTTCTGCCTCATGAAAACATTTCCGAAGGATAAATATTTTGACTTACGAACGCACTGCATTATATCAAACAGCAGGTATTATCAACAACATTTTTCTGGTCTTGGATTCTACCTTTCCTGAGATTGTCTAACGGTGAATCCATGTAAAACCACATTTTAGACTCAGAAAAAAAAATACTTTACAGCCATGAGAGCATATTGACAGAAATCATGGTATTCTTACTCCCGGTCTCATTAATGGCTGAATTTCAATATTCACCCAGCATCAGCCCACAAGCTGAAAAATCAGATCCCTTCCTGTACAGCTGATGACTAGGAAATACCTTCCCTTCTCTCTAGGGGCTTGACCTAGCCTTCGGAAATGCGGGCACTTGTCACTGCATTATGCAGCAACCATCAGATTTCTCCAGTTAAAATGATTTTGTTTTGGCACATAGAGGAATCATCCAGATTTGGGACCATCCAGTAATTTTCATTTTGATTCACAAGGAAGACACAGGAAATAAAACTGAGATGCTGCTGTATATTCAAGTTGGATAATTAACACCATTTCTTCTGTACAGTACTGTGTAAATGTGAGTGGATATTTAGAGCATACCTCATTGCAATTTTTCCATCTATTTTTTCCAAAGATTACTGGCTTACAGATGTGCATACATATGTATGAGAAAACCCAAGCGGTAAGGGTTTTAAAAGCAACACATCTTCTATTTTACATATCTGGTGATGAAAAAAAACAAAAGAGTTGATGAAATGCTGGTGGCAATAAGTTCAGATTGCCTGAGAGCAGATGAAATGTACAGGCAAAATTGCTCTAAATACAAAAGCACACGGTTCCTCTTTTGTATTTCAGTATTTACTGGCAGTCAAAAATACAGCATGCTACTGGTAAAGTGAATTTTAAAAAGTCACCATGGCAATATAACATCATCTATCTCAGTTTTTTTTTTTCCTTTGTAGTGGGCCCTTTTAATCCAAACCTACTTGTAAAAATGTGTGAACTGTCATTTTTCTAAAGTGTTTGTAAGTAGGTGGTTTATGCTAGAAGACATAGATTGCTGTTAAGTATGTATTATTATTTTTGCTTTGTATTATTCCATACAAATCTGTGGATATTCAATTAAAATGAGACTAATCCTTAAGCAAAAATGCATACCCCTCTTTTTTGTCAGTATCTTTTATTTAGACTTTGGCTCTATACAGAAAATACAATAAAATTTTTTGTTTAGATGCTATTCCCTTGAATACCATAACTCAAAGTCCTGCCTGGCAATTATGATGCTGCAAAATGAACCTCTCAGAATGTTTTTACTAAAATATTTTCTACTCTACCAGCATGGCATATGACCTTTCCAAGTTTCCCTCAGTGTTATGCTTTAGAAAAGTAATGGAAAAATTGCTTCCCTTGGGTTTCTAATCAACCTGTACAGAACCATACTTGTCTCAGGTTTTTTAATCTCTCATTATTTTTATGTATTTTCTAATACTCAAATTGATATTATTATTAGGATTTAAATTGTTAAAACAAACACAAAAAGCCCCCCAAACACCAAAACTGCTTGAACACACACACACAAAAAAAAACCCAAACCCTTATAAAACAGTATTTATAGGAAAATGCCTGAGATATCTAATTTGAGTGTTTTTTAGACGGGTTATTAACATATTTCAATGAATAAACTGGAAGTATGAATACATACAAGTCTAACCCTATAACAGGAACATGTGTTCATGCTGTGAAATAACTCACCCAGGAAATGCATCTTACTTTAAAGGAGCAGACATTCACAGGGCTACACTTTTGCTGTACATAGGTATGAAAGCAGATTTTTCGCTACAATTTTATTTTCACAAAAAACCTCTACCCCAATCGTATTAGTATCAACATTTTTTTCTGCTCATCCTCTCTGATTTTTTGTTAAATTTCTATCCAAAAGTTTGTAGAAGGAATTCAAATGCTGTAACTCAAATATTCACTTTGTGTGGACAATAACAACGTAGGAACCTGTAGGAGCAGTATCCTGCTAACCCCAGGCAGCGAGCGCACTATAAAATCCTGTAGTTACTTCGCTTTTGCAGCGCCTCTGATATAGGCACAGGTTTTTAGGTTATGAATTAAACATTTAAAGTATTTCAAGTGGCCTTGCACCAGAAGATCACTAGCATGGGTGATGTGTCACGAAGGAATCTGGTCAATGCCATCAGAAAAGGAGACAGGGAGTCTCGGCTGAGGTACGCCAAGAGCCAGCTCTCGGCACAAAGAATGCAAGCAGTATAGCAGACAAAGTTCAGAAGCTCATGGTGTTATGACTACACCCTGCCACAAGAAATAGGATTAGCTGCTACCCTGCCAAAGCAACAGAGTTTCCCAATCGGAAGACAAGATGTCCTTCCTCAAAAGAAAACATACCCTTTAATCACCCTTCCCTGTAGTTTTCCATTTGCCACGTTATATTCCTCTATTTGACTGATTGTGATTTTAAATTATTATTATTGTCATTTAGCAGTCTTTACAAGCTAAGAATATTCCCTAGAGTAGACACTTTAAAAGATCTCTGCACCAAACTGGCTGCAGTTTAAAAGACAGGGAAGAGAGGCACTCAAAAAAACCCCAGAATCTTGTAAATATATCCAGATTACACTGTTGGTTTGAGGGGTTTTGGCAGAATAGGAGAGAAAAATTAAAGATGAACCGTTTACTTCTCTTGTCACCACTTAACTTACCTGTGCTCCATTTTTGTCAAGTGCATCTCTGCAAACCCCTGCTGCAGCACTCGGTGAATCAGGGCTGCTCTGAAGACTCCCGACACGGCCTTTCGGTGGATGTAACCGTTGGGACGCCTCTTTCCCTTTTCTCCATTCGACCCACCATCCAGGTATTCCTTTTAACCCGGACGGCGGCACCTGTGATTAAGATCAATAGCAGAACACCAGGTAAATTTTCTAGAAATTTTTCTAATGAAAGTTTAGACACTATAAACTCTCCATCAACCACACGGTGAGTTTTCATGACTCATTTTCTTCCAGTGAGGTGCCTGAAACCCACCCAAATTGCACGCTGCCTTTATGAATCTCACATTTACTCCACTATCAGCGCTAATTTTAAGGCAGAAAAAAAACACTATTATAACATCACCATATTGTAGGATTTAAAAATATTAAAGTTCATCTTTCCTCCAAAACATAAAATCAGTTTCCACCTAGACCTCACTTTTCACTTTGAAAAGTCAGTATTTTCCCACTCCTCCTCAGTACAGAAACCTCTTCAGTCACAAGAGTTGTGAACCAAACCGTCACTCAAGTGGAAATCTCTTCTCCCACACGTGTTCTTCCCTTCAAAACGACTGAGGTTCCTGAATGAAGCAACATTCGGGAACACACTAATCACAGCACAGACTATTCTGAGGCGTTTGCTATCATTGCTAATCACGACGCGCCACAGATAGAAACCAAGATTCCCAGCTTCAAACAATTTGAGTCTTCTCCAAACAACTAACCTCAACTCTAGGGATGAGATTCTTCTCACCTAATTTTATCAATCTAAAAATTAGATACAGAGTCTAAATTAGTCTTAGGTTTCCTCTACAGTCGAGGAAAAGAGATGATTTCACCTGTCTTAGGATGCGATGAATCACCCTGCAGTGCTCTCTCTCCACCGATAAGATACGTAGCCAAATATCCAGCTTCACACTGCGCACGTATCTTTTAGACTGCCAGTGAAATGAATCACAACCTAGGGGAGGAAAATGAAGCAATAACGCAAGTGAAAAAGAAAGGAGGCGATAAAACATTCCTTCCTTTTTTAGCACAGGGGAGTTCAGTACTTTGATCATTCAAGTTTGGTTAACTCCTTGGGATGTTTGAGACTTTGTGTACTTGACCTTTTGTTTAACAATTAAATATGATCAAAAGCAGCCAGTTTCCCTGAGTAACATCAGGCCAGAGATTAACAAGGGAATGCTAGCTGAAGAGCTGAGTTTTGAGAAGAGATTTGAAGCGGGAGAGAAAGCTGATACAATCTAGCTAAAATTCATTTGAGATCGGTTGTATTTTTTTAAGTCCATCAGAGAACAGCCACAGTGGAAAACTCAGCCTCTAGATAAAAGTTAATAACGCCCAAACGTGAGCTGTAAGAACAAGATTTTGTACCTGGAATGCAAAGAAAAGAGAAATTATGGGTAAGGATTGGACAATATTGCTAATACGTGCTCAGAACACAACTTGGAGAAAAACTCACTGTGAGACCCCTTGAGACAGAGACGGACTGGGCTCGAATGTAAAAACATTGACTCCTGCTGCTATTGGAAGCAAGCAGCACTGCAGCAAAATAAACTTGGTTCTGTTCTCAGTGCCCCCATCCTGCCCCAAACAGGTTCCCAAATCTGGGTAACTCCTCCCCTCAGACAAAGGACAGCCAGTCCAACCATATTACTCTTTTTTTTTTTTCATTCTTTAAATGCCAAAAATTTCTATTCCCTTATTTCTCGTGTTTTGATTGTTATTATTACACCATACTGCAGTCAAATGAATCAAGGGTAATTATTAATAATTCTACCACTGTGAACCATGTTCTAAATTCCAAATATAGCCTCTCTGAAAAGATTACATCCACAAAAATCCATTTGAAGGAACATTTCTTAAAATCCATTTTAAGAATTTAAAGGCTGTCAACCCTTTCTGTTTGTGTGCTACAGCAGAGTCATTAATTACTCAGTAAACGGAAAACATTCTTTTCCACAGGGCACCTCACCCATAGGTATGTTAATTTTGCAGTGATAACATTCTTTTACTGTCACTTGTTGTGTATGTCTGGTTTTGTGGAAGTTTTTTTCCAAAGCAAGCTAAAAATAAATTAATTATATAGCTCCATAATCAAAACAGAGAAATTTTGCTAAACTCGTAATATCAATCACCCAACTTATTTTAGCAAAAACTTACCAAAAATCGTAAGCCTGTGGCAGTCACTCAGCACGGGAAAATTCAGTATTAAAAACAGAAACCCTGTTCTTGCCTTTCTTTCTCCTCTGCCCAACTCCAGCTGAATTCTTTGCTCTCTCAAGGCTCATTTTTATCAGTTACATTAACGCAAAGGGATTCTCTGTTTCCCCTTGTGAAATCCCATTGGGACAGAGAGTTTCTCCAACAGGCAGGTGGAGCATAGTGGAGTGGGAGGATTGTAGCCTGGGAATTTCATAGGTGCCAGGGTAGCAAGGGACAGAGCACAGGGAAGCCTCAAAACCTGAGAGCTGGCTTAGCCCTACCAACCTCAGAAGGAAGCAGCATGGGCACGGACAAGCTTTTAAGAGCAAAAAAAAGAAAACTTCCCGCTCTTGTCTGTATATTACCTCTTCAGACTGATTTTGAAGAGTCTGTCAAACATACCTGAAAAACTGTCAGAATATTTTGGAGCGCTGGATGAATCATCACACATGAAGAACATGCCTTATAGCTCAGCTTCTTCACTGTGTGTTTGCTGTGGAAAGCTTGAACACTTACTTCACGCCTTATCCATTCTCCATCCTTCATTTTCCAAACTCCTTTAAGTTTACTTCCTCTCTCCTCATCCATCAGTACGATCTATATTGGCTAAAAGATTCAGCTGAGCGGGGAGGAAGATTAGACATTATGTCTCCCAGAACATAAACCGGAGAGTTAAAAATGGGATTCTATTACTTTTTAAAAAATGCTTCTGATTCATTACTACTGCCTATACAATTTATAGCAACACAGAGGCCAGGACTGATTTAACAATGTCACACATCTACAAACATATGCCAGCTGTCAAATGACACTAGAAATGTCTGGCATCTGTTTAAAAATGTATTCCTGGGATTACTGCCATTGTTACCTGGCACCACACACAGCCGCGTTTCTTGCATATCTTACTCCTCCTTGCCCCTAAATCCACTCATTCCATGAAACCTCACGCAGACCACTGAAGTGCAGAGAGGATCCTTTCTTGCAGCATCGTGGTCAGCAGCAACAAAGGGCTCTGCTCAGGAAAAGTTTGGGAAGTGCAGCGTGGGAAATGAAACAACTGCAGCACCCAATACTTTGGGAACTGAGAATAATTTCTCCATCTCTGACTGGACTTCTTAAACAACAAGCTGGCTGCCTTTGGGCTCCAGGTTGTCCTTCCCTCACAGAGTCTTCACTTCAGATTATCTCTTAACCTGTTCCTTCACACTTCCCCTCTTGTCCTTTCATTCAGGCCCCACCACTTTCACTTCCCTCTAGAATATCTTTTCCCGGTTAATCCCATACCCCTAAAGTAACAATATACTGAAACGTTTTCATCTGTATTTTTCTTGCATGCACAGCTTTTTTTGACCAATCCCATCTTGCCTAAATTCTCCAAGTGTGACCCGCCCGCTGCTCCCCCTCTTCCGTCTCCACGGGACTACAGACCTCCTGCCACCAATGGCAGCTGCCACAGCGGCAGAAAATATCACCGCTGACGGTGGCAGCTCCTGGCTGCCAGCCACTCTGCATATCCCTGTGACAAGATTCCAGCTAGTTGAGCATTATACTAGTTAAGCTCGTTACTCTACTAGCCTAATTTTTCTTACTGTTAGCTGTCCTAGTTACTAGGAGTTAACAGTGGAATTGATGTTCTCTCCCTCGTTTTGTTTTTTGGGGTTTTTTTAATAAAAGCCTACCTTCCTCCAGAGGGGGTACGACAGTTTTTGCATTGTCAAGACACGAGCAGCCTCCAAAGCCTCGGAGAAGGACTCTCTTGGCAACACGACTATCGCAGCATTCTGGAAAGAATAAATAAACCCACGATTTCAAAATTCACAAGTGAAAATTCCTCTCATTCCTTTGCCTGTTCTTTCACTAGCTGGTATGCCATCTCCAGCGGAAGGAACCTTGGCGTAACCTTGGTCAGACCATAAACAATGTCTTCTGATTAGTGGAGGATTTAAATTCTGAATTAAAGCCTTAGAATAAATGAGTCATATTCTGCAACAGAAAGGTCAGTGGACACACAGAAACTAAACTGTCCCAGGGAAATGATCTCATGATGGCTCCACGGATATTAAACTGGCTTCTGCCAGATTTATCTTAGTTTTAACAAAGAAGATTAATATTAAACTCTTAGTAAACGTTAGCATTCTAAAAATAATGTAAAGAGAGGGAACATTTTCTGTCTCTGATTGGAGCGCACCGCTGAATGGTATTTGTATCAGTAAAGTGTCAAGTAGATAACGTATCTGCAGGATAAACAAGCCCCAAAAAAAGGAAGTTTCAGATGACCAACGCATAACTCACTGAGAAACGTAGCTAACATAACTTGCTAAAAAAAGCATTTATGAACACTTGGCATTTGCATAGACATATTTTTACAGGTTGGGTGAAGTTTGTTGTAGCTGGTAAGTGTAACTGTCACCATTCGTTTCAGAGGTTTTTTATACAAGGTCTGTTTTGTTCTTGGGGAAGCAGACAGCTGGAATGCCGGAGATCTCCAAATACAGGCAGGCACATGCCACCAGCTAAAGAACAGCAACTCCGAGGCCACTCAGGAATCTGAGAATTTGAGCTATGTGGGTGAATACAATCGCACTGGATGTTTGGTGCGTGAGTAGGAACATGGGTGACAGAAAATCCATGTCAAGTACCTTAAAGACACACTCAGGAATAGCCAGACACATCCACAGGTGAAATGAAGGATCGTGAAGAAAAGGTTTAAAAAATTATCTCAGGGCTACATGAATGAGATTTTGCACCACCCTCACAGGAAAACATTTCTACCTCAAATCTCATCTAAATCTCCGCTCTCTCAGCTTTAAGCCATTCCCCCCATCCTATCCCTGCACCCCCTGATCAAGAGCCCCCCCACCCCTCCTGGGACCGTTCACACCAGCTGAGCCTGGCCTGACCTGGTGACTCTCCAGTGCACATGCCGGTCACAAGCGTTGCTCCCCAGGGTTCTGTTTAACATCTGTATCAACGACCTGGATGAGGGGATCGAGCACGCACTCAGCCAGCCCGCAGGGGACACCAAGGTGGGCAGGACTGTTGAGCTGTGTGGGGGCAGGAAAGCTCTGCAGAGGGATCTGGACCAGCTGGATCAACAGGCTGAGGCCAATCGTACAAGGTTCAACAAAGCTCGGTGTCCTGCACTGGGGTCCCAACAACCCCCTGCAACACAACAGGCTTGGGGGAGAGCGGCTGAAAAGCTGCCCGTGGAAAAGGACCTCGGGGTGCTGGTCTACAGCCGGCTGAGCATGAGCCAGTGTGTGCCCAGGTGGCCAAGGAGGGAGCAGTTGTTCTGAATAAAACTTAATGATGTCAAACAACTACCCAATTTGAGGAAAAGGGATCCACCAAACACTGGGGATATGAATAAGGTGCAAAATGATTAAGCCATGGGCCAAAAGAGATGCCATTAACTGCCAGAACTAAAATGTTCTATAGGGTCCTCTAGACATTGTATTGCTTACAGAACAACCTGTCTGGGGAGCTCCAAACCCACGGTACGTGGGAGAGCTCCATGAAACACACCCTGCACATCTGGACAGCTGTGAGCCCTAAGGCGCAGCTCAACAGCCTGCATTAGAGACTGCCTGTGATGCTGGAGCAGCACCCCTCCCTTCCCTCCGCAGGGGTTTTTAGGAATACTCCTTCAAAAAAGCTTTCCTCAGAGTCTTGATGGTTAAATTCTGGATATGCGGGTTCACACTGTAACAGCTGAAAAGCTCAAGGATGGAGGCTTTACAAAAACAACTAGAATAGAAACAATTTCCGTCTTACTCTTCTGAGCACAGCAAAAATCACCCCCTGTAACAACAGCTTCTGCATTCCCCTTCAGCCGGGGCCAAGCCCCACCACACCAGCACTCACTGCTCGCCACACACCCTTCCATCAGCACAAGGTCACGATGCAAGAATCAGCTCTGCAGACGCCAAAGCTGCAAAGAAAATGAACAAGACACCACACACCTAGATATCTGTGTCACTAGGCTGCTTCACAATTACTCTACAAACCACCGTAGGACAAGGAATCTTTAAGAATGTCT
>WKFP01013186.1:38585-75944 GCA_011057875.1 Pterocles orientalis | reverse complement strand
TTTTTTTTTTTTTGCATAGATTAATCCTGCTCATAAGGAAGTAGTAGCTGTTTGCATGGTGGTGTGTTTTTTTTTCGTCTTTTCGTGCGAGGAGGAGGAGGAGGCTTCTTCCCCGCAGCCCCAGCGACACCTTTTTCCTCGGGAAATGCTCTCGCACAAAGTTGATGCCCCACGCTGGAAGCTTTTTGTTTTTTTTAGGGGGGAAAAAAAAAAGGAAGATAACGAGCCCAGGGTGGCTGCTCAGCTCACGGTTGTTTTAACACCCCCTCACCAAAAAAAAAAAAAAAGGCATTTTGAAGCTTCCTTTAATATTTCTGCGTTGGAAAAATGACGGAGCGTCCTTAATAATGAGTCACCATGGGAAAAATAGATGCGGTGACACCGGGGGGGGGGGAAGGAAGGTCCCCGCTGCCCCGGCTCCTGCTCGCCCGCCGCTGCGGAGGGGCCCGGGGGGCTCGCAGCCCCCTCCCCGCTGGTGGAGCGGCCCCGGGGGCGCGGCTGGTCCCAAGCGGGCTCGGAAATGGCCACGGGGACCCGGCTGGGGCTTGGGGGGGACTGGGGTCACCCGGGGGGTCTCCCCTGCCCTCTTGGACTGGGCAGCAAAACCCCGTCTGGGCATCCCCAGCACTTGGGAATTGCTGGATTTTAATAGAATTTCACGCTTTCATTCTCTCCCCTGAGCCCAGAATCGCTGGTTCTGTGTTCGAGGCGGTTCGTCTTCTCCCTCGGTCCAGGTTCCGTGACCCAGCGTTGTACAAAGGGTTTTTTGGGGAAAGAAAACCCGCTCCGGGGTTGTTTGTTTAATTCCAAGCATAGCTAGCTGAAGGAATAGGCACTCAGAAGTGGAAATTTGTCATTCCTGGGTCTGATTTTGTCCAGTCGTCCTCCTTTTGTAAGATGTATTAAACAGGGAAAAAGTTGCTATGGTGCTGTTGCTTAGAGATGGATGGGAAAAAATGGCAGGCGCTGAATTATTAATTACCTTTTTTTTTTTTTTTTGGTTGTTTTTACCTCTGTGAGTTTCAGTCAGAGGTCTGGGAAGGAGATTTGCAGCCAGGCGATCCCCCCTCTCATTTCTAGAATTTCTCGCTGTTTTTCAAAACTAATTTTTAAGCGGGATTTTGCCCGTTGGGGTGAGGCTGATCTCACGCAAGTAAACGCAGTTAAAATGTGCTTCAAAACATTTGGCTGGTGGATCCATGGGAGGAAATGACACGTCGCCTCCGTAGCCGTTTCGGGGATGTAAATATGAAATATTTGTGGCTGTAGAAGGGGTATACGTTGAGTCAGGGTTCCGGCTCGATGTATAGGTGCTGGGGGTGGACAATGGAGCAAGGCTTCCTTTGTATGCTGGTCCTCGCCTGGGGGAAGGGACACGTTACACAAGGGTTACGTGGTGGTGTAGGGATATCCATGGGCAAGGGAGATGTCCGAGCGTGGAGGTGGGATGTGGAAGGCTTCCTCCTTGGAAAGGACAATTTAGTTTGGAGAGAAAGTGTTTTTCAGATGGAGCTGGGCTTGGCAAAGCCTGGTTCCCACCCATCCCCCAGCCTGAGAACAGGGTGAAGAGCGTGCGGAGAGGCTGCGCCGCGGCAGCGGGAGGAAGAATTTTGGGGAAATATCGCTTCAAATCTCAGCTCCGAGGGCTGGGGAGTAGCGTTACCCCGAAAACCTCTGTGCCAGCCCACGGGAGTGTTTTGTTTTTCCCCTTTGCTTGGGAAATACTGGCATTTCCATATTAGAGCTGGAGCGCAAGCGGTCTTGCTGTTGCACAGTCTCTGCTAGGGGCAAGTTTGGGAAACACAACCATTTTGTTTCTAAAGAAGCAAAAATTCAAGGAAGACTCCTAAAACTTCAAACCCACCAGGAGTATTCATCTTCCCCTCTCCCCCTTCCATTAACCCGTTACGGTGGGAACCTCATGTGGCTTTGGAGTCTCACCAGTAATTCTTTTAAGGGACAAATTAAGATGAAAGAGGCTTTTTGCAGAAAGTGTATATTTTATTTTATTTTTTTTTTTTACAAAACACTCCTGATTGGTTTTGTTCAGTGTGAATTGAAATAACACTCTCTGCTTATGAATTCTGCTCTCAAATTAGAGGACATTGAAGCTGGTCTCAAGAAGTGCTGGCTTACGTGAGCGGTGTTATTTTTTTCCTTAAAAGCCCCTTTTTTAATCTATTGTGTTGATATTAAAAGGGATTGTGAAAGAATGATTTTCTGTGCATTTTAACAAGTTGAAATTGTTAACGGCTTTTCAGCTTTGTACCCGGATACTCCCTTTTTAAAAAAACTTATTTCTAATGTGCTGTATTTTCTTTCAACTGAGTTATTAAGGCATTCCCGAACACAAAAGCAATGGGTGCCAGGATTGGAGGTCTGCTGTTAGGATGGAATAAGCAGCGTATTCGTGTTGGGAGGTGGGAGACGAGAGCTCGGTGCTCAGGGAACTGGTGGTAGCAATCATTTGGGTTCACCTAATTAATGCTGTCTTGACTAGCAGGAAAAAAAGTCATTCACCATCATTGAAACAGATGCTCGGCAGCTTGCAGAACAAGGCGACTAAATATAGTAACAGTTGTCCCCAGCACAAGTGCTGGCCTTTCATATTATTTTTTTTCCCTGTTTTCTTCTAGTTATCTGTAAGAACATGGTTTTTGTCCCTTTATTGGTGTTTTAAAGGGCAAAGAGGAGTAGAAAGCCTCCTAATCGTGGGCCATGTGACTTTGGTATGCCAGCTCCTCTTCTGCCGGAGAATTCAGACATTCAAAGAGGCAACCAAGGCCAGGAGGAGCCCTGGATTTCTGGAAACAAATGTGCTCCTTTAGAATCGTTAGAAATAAATGGCATATCAGAGCAGTCTCGGAGTAGACAAATAACTGTTCAGGGTTTTTTTGGGGGAAAATAGGCTTTGTCTGGCTTCACCTTGTTCCGATTTCTGGCTTTGAGGAGATGCATAGGCTATCTTCAGGAGAAGCGGTTTGCATTTGAAACACAACTGCTCTGGGGAGTTGCTCTGCAAAAAAACTGGCATATAATAGCGAGAGCATGTTTGTTTTCAATAACTTCTAGAAAATATTTGGTCGGTTTACAAGAAATTGTTTTGTTTTGATGGCTGGGAGTGTAAATTCAGCCTGGGAGAGTGCGATCTCCGTGCTTTCTGCTCCGTACGTCACCCCAATGGACTGAGGTGGAGCAGAGGGAGTTTGGTCAGGTCTTCTACACGCTGTGCGTGGGGCAGAGGGGCAAGATTGCTGCTGGTGAGCTGGCTTTGAGCCTCAAAAAACCTCTGTGCACGTTGAGGATCGTGGCTGTCGGGACAGCACCATTTCCAATGCCTTTTTCCCATGTATGACACCGGCAGGTCTCGCAGTGCCTTTCTGCGGGAACTGGCTTGAGTCAGAAGTACGAGTGGTCTGGTTTTTCTAGTAAAACTCTCAAATATGTTCCCAAGGTTTTATTGCTTATAATCGAGTGATAGTTCTTGGAGATCGCTTAGAATGCAAACACGTGGATGGTTGTGCTGAATCCGCTTTGCATACGAAGATCTCTATCCAGATGGGTTTGTACTTCAGGAAAATACAGAAGTAAGGCCACAGAATGAACTACTCCTGTTTTTTTTGTCAATTTGTGCAACTTTTAAGTGACGGTGTTTTCATAGATGAGGTACCAGCCTTTTAGTTCAGAGCCTTTGAAGAGAAGGGGAAGGTAAAATTTAACGTCCTTGCTTTGCTGAAGCGATGTTGAGAATATTGGGCAGTAGTAGGATTTACTTGTGCTGCATTTTACAAGTATCTCCAGCAAAGGTCATCTTAGTTTTTCAGAGAATATGAAACCCAAGAAGATGATGATGGGAGGACATTTGGTTGGGGATTAGGGCAAGGGGATTACGTTAATTGCCCAGAATGAGAAGGGAAAGAAAGGTGTGGAAGACAGGAGGCAGGTCCTGCCCCCTCGAGTCTCAGTCGGTTCCTGGTGAAAGTGGGCCTTGCTCTGGGTGTAGGTTGGTCAGCTGGGTGGCTAACTGGGGAGATGGTGGTGCTGGTTCTGGAGGTGGCTTGTGGCTTTGTTTTCGGCTGGATCTCCTGTAATAATTCCATTCCTGATACTGATTCACTGAGTGCCGTAAAGCAGCCCAGGCATCACCTCTGCGGTATACCAGGGGTGTTACTGAACAGTGTTTGTCTGTGGCCACCTACTTCATCCCCTGGGACTGAGTCACGCGGGGGATGGCTCCTCAACGGTTTTAAGATTCATAAATCCTCCGGCCACTCCGGATTCTGCTCTTTGCATGCACTTGAGGTGGCAGCTTGTTGACGCCACGCTGGCCGAGGAAATGCCCATATGATTATTTCAAAGAAACCTAATGAGGAACCGCAAAGAGCATAGATTTGGACTGAGCTTCTGTGAAGTGTTTTTATATGCTGAGCCCTGCTAGAAAGATAAGTTGATGTCACTTGGTTACGAAATTCTGTCATCTGCTGAGCCTTTCTGGCACGGTTTCTTCTCTGAAGTTTCTTCAAAGGTCCTGGCTGTGTTTATTTGTGATTTGATGAGAGCAGCTTCTGTTGTCGCTGAGCCACTCCAAAGTGACGTTGGCTTTTGGTATTTCTTGTCCTTACTCTAAATTCCTTGGGTACAATGATAAAGTAATCCTAGTGCCCTTCCTTGCAGACTGCAAGAAAGCACGCTCGTGTGTTGAGAACTTACCAGTTCTTGCGAGGCTTACGGAGGTATTAAATCCACTCATCAAGTTAGAACGCGGAATAAGAAAAGGCTTAAATTTGTTCTGTGATAGCCTTGTTGACTGTTTTTTTTTCCCCTCTTTGCTTTTCGTAGGACAGAAAGTCACGCCAAGTTCTCCAGCAAATGACCTTATTGCTGTCTTAAGGTGTGTCCAAAATTAGGTCCTTGTCTTTGCTGAGGGCGAAGAGGCGCTAGCTGGCTTTTCTTAAAAAAGGAAGTAAATATCCAGATGAGTAGAGGGCAGGTTTCAGGTTTTGGATGAGTTGGTGAGTCAGGATGAACCTGGGGCTCTGCTGGAGTTTTGTTTTTGTGAGCTGATGTGTCGCAGCTGCAGGCTGTCTTGGTGTTGTGGTGGTTGTCAGCTTGTAAAGAAGAGGAGGAGATGCCTTCTGGACGTGAAGACGCACCTGAGAAAGAACAAATATCAAAACAAGGTCTTCTGAAGATGTTTGGGAAGGGGTAGAACTGAGGGTCACCCCTTTTGGCTTGTTTTAGATTCCTAAAGGTTTTGGGAGGTTGCTGGCAGCAAGGATGGAATTTGGTAAGCTGTTAGTGGGGTGGATACGTTCTGGTTTTGGTAGCTACCAAAAATAAGCACTTGTGAGTATTTTGGTTGTGTTTTTTATTAAGCTCAGTGAACTTGCTGAGGTCTGAGAACACCCTGAAACCAAAGACTGCAAGGGCAAACATTCCTAAACAATGAACTGAGGAATAAACTAGAAAATATGATTACTCTCCGTAATAAGATTTGGAGTTTAGCAGCATCTTCGGCATGCCGATTTAGAAATCTCGTGGGAGGAGTATGAGCCTGAAGATGGAAATTCACAGTGTACAACCAGCGTCGCTGCTTGCCTTTGCACAAGTCTTTGTAGTGTTCTGAAGACTGTTTGAGCAGTTAATAAAAATCGGACAAAAGCTGCTGTTTTCGTTGCCCAAGCTAACGAGTCAGTAGCGTTTCCTATCTTGTATGTGCTGGGGTAGCGCAGGAGGTTTTGCCTTTCCGTCTGCCTGGTGAGTAATGGCAGCTCTGGTCTCCCGGAGCCTGAAAAGCCGTCTCCAGCGCTGTTCTGCAGCAGTATATTAAGATGTGATGATGGCTTTTTGTATGATGAATAAAACACAGCAACTGCTTTGGTTTCTGTATTTCCATAGTTACCGTTTAACCTACTGACACCGCGTAATCGTCCTGTGCAATCTGTAAAATCCTGCAGTGTGAAGATAACATCCTTTAATAAAAGAATAAACATTGTTACGGGCTTTCATAAATACACCAGGATATATTCCAGGGCCTGCTGCAATCTGATCTGTTAACAGGATGGGCTGAACACAAAGGCAGCATCTCTGAATACAGTTGGAACATCATCCTTCACGGATATTTTGGAAGTGTGTCCGGTAGCATTGCGTGTGGCTGGCTCTGTCCTACAGTTTGTATATCCACGCCTTGTCTGAGGTCCAGACGTTCGTGATGACTTGGGTGAGAACGCAGCAGAATTCGGATGTGAAAGGAACATCAATTTTCCGTTCAGACAAACTAATCATGGGAGAAGATCAGCAGTCTGTCTTAATGACCAGTTTCTGTTTAAAGACCCAGGCATCTTGTGAGAACAAAAGGGAGCTTTTTTAGCTTCTTTTTCTCTTCCTCTTTTTAATTAAGCTTAGCACCATCATATTGAAAGAATTTTTTTTTTTTTTTAAAAGCACATTTAGATCTGAAGTGTGAGCTCCCAGATCTGATCAGAATACCCTGGATGTGCTTTCATCTCAACACTGAAAAGCCAGAGAAGTCCTGGAAGGAGCACGAGTGGATAATCTACACCTTTGTCTGTTGGATACCGATGGCTCTCTTGACAGATGGAGACAGCGCTAATGTGTGTGTGTTCCTCTCGGACGTCCCTCTAACCAAACAGAAGAGCTTGTACGTGTCTTCTGTTGTCCCCTGATATTGTAGGAAATCAGAGCTGGGTTCAAACCTGGTTCCTGTTACGAAGGTGATCACGTACCCAATCAAAGCTGGGTTTGAAGTGATCTTTTAGCTCAATAAAAAGACTACTGCTAGATCGTAAATTTTTTTTTTTAAGCAAGTAGTGAATCACCTTCAGTTCTCCTCCAGGTACAAAGCTGAGCCCATTGTGTTTTCTGTTCGTGGGATTCACTAAGTAACTTCATGTCCCTGTCACAGATTTCCCCAACTGTGGTGTACGTGTCTTTGGTGAGATGCTTGCTGCTTCCGTGCGGCACAAAGCACCGAGCTGTGGTCCATCTGCTCCTGCCGCTGGTGTGAATACCTCCTGTCCTCGTGAACAGCGACGGCTGCCAAAAAGCACATAGAGGCTCATTTCAGTGTTCCCTCTTTAGGCTCTCTGTGGCAGCTGTGGGTGACCTGTAAGAGTTAATAGAGCAAAATAAGAAAAATAAATTGCCAAGTTGTGTGTTTAAAGTAGTAGTCTTTGGAGGAGGAAGAAGTCTTCCGGTCTCATTAGCATCCTAACTGTGAGGAGAATAAAAGCTCAGGGTGGATAAGTATCTCCCTTGTATATGTAATCAACATCTGATTTAATTTCAGGGGGTCTGTGCTTGCACGTGTGAGATACTGCTCTTGGAAAGCCAGCGAAATACGCATCTAGATCCCCACCAGAACCTCATTGTAATCAAAGCTGAAATAAACCTTTGGTTTTTTTCTTACCTCTAAAACAACTTGTTGGAAGTATTAGTAGCAGAGAAGCTTTGCCACGTTTGAAAAACAAAAATAGTTTCCGCACTGATGTTGTAGCTGATGTGCTGGTCATGGCGAGATACGCTGGTTTTTGGC
Source organism: Pterocles orientalis (assembly GCA_011057875.1). Classification (NCBI taxonomy): domain Eukaryota; kingdom Metazoa; phylum Chordata; class Aves; order Pterocliformes; family Pteroclidae; genus Pterocles; species Pterocles orientalis. The sequence continues at coordinate 68,389 of WKFP01013186.1, read as the reverse complement.
AGCAGCTGAGCTCAGGAAACATCTCTTCCTCTAAATCCATTCAGAGATTACAGTTGCTCAGTTGTGCTGGTGTTCCATGCTCTTGCCTAGCTCGTGTCAGGCTGATTTTTGAAAAGAAGCATTTAGAGGTGAAGCTGATTACCAAAACAGCATAAAATTAGGAAGCAGCTTTCCTGGCGGTTATGGTGATGTACCCGGTTGTGTTGCGGAGGGGTGGTGTGTCTGGCTGTGTCCTTAACCTGCTGGAGGAGCCCTGCTGGTCTGGCAGCACCCATGCCCCTCGAGATACGGGTCTGCTGAATTCTTTGGTGTGGTCAGGTCTCCTTTAGGTCCGCTCATCCAACCGAGGTGAGAAACCTCGCACGTCATTGCAATGAAATGCACGTTTTCAGCTCAGCTTTGCAAAACCCTGACTTTGAGTTGCATCAAAAGAAAAGCCATCACGGTCTGGCTGGCTCGGGAGCTCAGTTGTGGAAAGTTTTAAGCTGTTGCCTGTGGAGAAACCGCCCGGAGCAGAGGTAGTCACTGCAGACAAAACACCCGCGTGCGTGCCTGCCTCTTACCGGGCGCTCGTCCGCAGGGAATATGAGTTTCCTTGGGCTGGCACCTGGCTCACGCCGAGCATTGCGCTGCCGGTTGGTTTAGTCACAGGAACAAGCACTTTCTCCAAGGTGATGGCGGCGGTGAGTCACAAACCAAGCAACCCACATTTGCACATCTGTATTTGGGTGACTGGTGTGGCAGTGTGGGAGCCACCGGCCAGCTCAGACACAGGGCTTTGGGGAGGAGGCTGGCCTGGCTGGGAAATGGCTTTTTTTTTCCAAGCTGATAGGACTTTTTTTCCCCTTCCTGGTTTCAAGAGCATAACCTTTTAGTAGGTGAGCTTTGGGGGTTGGTGACTTGACTGTGAGTCCTTGGATCCGTGGCTGCTTTCCATCAGAAATGAATTCCAAGTTGTCAAACCTGTCGGCTGAATCGATGCTGGTCACTTATTGAAACAGAGTTGTGACTCAAGGGAGAAGAGCAATTCCGATGGTTTAAGAGACTGCAGACAGATAAACTTTATTTTCTTCTGAAATACCATTTTCTGGAAAATGTACAAAACCTTGAGAGGAGAGGTTATAAAGTTTGTGTTTGACTGGAGAAGTATGAAGCAGTGAGCACCGAGACTTACAGAGCCTCAAGGTGATCCATATTTCCAGTACTCTGCAGCACGGCAGGGAGACCATAATGTTGTGACTCTGCATTTTCCTCCATCTGCTGCCCAATACATGCAGAGCAGGGCTTGGAGATGCAGAACTGAGATGGGGAATTACCCTTGCATGTAAGAATGAAAGATATGATTAATCAGGAGAGTCTCTTCCAGTTGCAATACAGCACGTTCTTAGAATCGAATCCGAACAAATCCGAAAATCAGTCACACCAACGAACAGGCTGGAGCAATTCCTCTGCAGAAGGCATTTCACGTAACCTATCACAACTGGTATTTTTGAAGCAAATCTGCAGATTATGCTTTTAAGCTGGAAGAAAAAATGCCCTGGAGATGGAATTCAGCAGCTCTGCGTTCAGCATGTAGTAACGTGATATTGCACATCTGCGTAGGTCGGAGGATAAAGAATCACAGCGCGTTGTACTTTATACGACACAGCTGAACATGCAGAGGTTCTAGTGATTTTTGTAACCTCTTCAGGCTTCTAGAAATAGTCCTATTTCTTCTCATCTGCTTGGAGAGAAACATTGATACGATCTAGCCATGCAGATATCTCTGCTCTCATCAATTTTGAACCCGTTAGCCAGTTTCAGCTGTACTTCATTGCAAAGGGGGTGCTCACAGGCTCAGAGATACAACGTTCCTTTGAGTTTCGTGAAAACAAGTGATTTTAATAGAGGAGAGAGACCTGATTAGCGGCCCCATGGAGAGAAAAGCTGCAGCGAGAGTACAACCCTTATTAGACATTAAAGAATCCACATGGGAGAGAGGTGTTCCTGACCGTGGGAAAAGCTGCAGTGGGAACTGGCACTTATTGGACGCCGGAGAATTCAACCTCAAGACATGCGTCCATAAGAAATGAGTCTTCATTATTTCTGCTCACAAAGCCACTTTGATTTCTTTTTTTTTTTAATAACGTATATACCAATAAGCCCTGCTGCGGATGTTTCCGTGCTTCTCCTTAATTGCACAGAAATGACAACCAGGAAAAGTTCTTAATAACAGAGCTTCTGCCTCTTTTCTGGCTGGCTGAGGTGGCTGTGTGAACGAGAAACTTGGATTGTTCAGCTACATTTACGCAGCTTTAACTCAATAATTTTGCGTTAAGCCCTTTGTTACAGTTGGGTCAAGATTTGCCTCCTGCCTGCAGCCGGTCTGATGCAACGCTGGCTTGGCCTGACGTTGCAGGCAGTGGAGCTGCTGACTTGGGTGAGGATATTAATGCAGCCAAGCTCGATGCTGCCGAGGACAAGCTGAGGCTTTTTTTTAGTCATGCAGCTTCACGTAATCGCAGTCCCCAGAGCGTGGGGTGACATGTTGCTGGGACTGCTTTGGATGCTGTTTGGGGTTGTGGGGGTGTTGCGGAGGAACCGATCTGTATCTCCAGGAATGGGTGTACCCATGTTCAGGTTTCACCTGATGCGCACGCACCAGAACAGTTTATCTGTGGCAACATTTTTTGTCGGAGGGGTTGCAGAAAAATTTCATGCTATGTATTGGAGGAAGTAGTTTCTACTGAGAGTAGCAAATATGAATAAATAGTTTTAAATATTCCATTTCTTCCCTCTCTGGTGGTACATAATAATTTCATTTGTATATTAATACCTCAGCAGTATCCAAATGGTGACTTTGCCATCACGACATAAATAAAATGTCTTAATTAGGAATTGCTCTTACTATGTGTCTTAAAATGGAGCACTGAGCTGAGCGGTAAAGCAAGACGCGAGCGCTTATTTCAGCACAGAGGTATCTCCCGGACTATCTGATATGTCGAGCATGTTGCTCTTAAATAACAGAGGTATCAGAAGTATCAGTGAATGTGCCTGTGCTAGCTTTTTAATTTCCTACTTTGTCATCTCTTAGGGAGGGATTACGAGTGTAGACAAAGCCCTGGCTGTTTTCGGTGCGTGGCAGGAACACGTGCTGTATCTCATTAACAAAACGCCCGCTTGTAGTCGGGAGTTGGGAGATTTCCCCTGGGGTGCTGTTGGGGCTGCTGAAGGGAGCTGCAAAGTCCGGGAGTGGTCGGGGTTTGGGTAATTTGGGCGGTGGGGCGGGAGGGGAGGCTTAGGGATATCATCTTAAGGACTCGCCCCAGTCACGAACGCGGTCTGACTGAGCTCGGTGACCTGGCTGATGGTTTCTGCTCCTGAATTTTGAGGTTTCCCTGAAGACCTTCATTGCTAGGAAGAGAGCTGTAGTGAATGCCCTGAAGAACGTTGTTTTTCTCCCCCGAAAGGTTGCAGAGCCAATAAAGATCACTCTAAACAGGTTTTAAAGCATCTCAGATTGCAATCTAGAAAATTATGGGAGCTGGGTAATTAGGGCATGTTTCTGAATCATTGCTGTCACAAGGTCTGTTCTCGGCATGGCTTGACAACCAGCGCTCCTTGTGGTATGAGGAGCTTTTATTTTGCGTGGCGTTGGGAAGGTAAAGGTTTTCAAAGCCTTGCATCTTACGGATTTATCGCTCGCTGATGAGCTTCCCTACTCCCCATCATTCACAACGTTATCCTCGCTGCTCGTGGTGGCTTATTGTTATAGAAACTGCAATTTTGTGCTGAGAAAGGTAGAATCAGAGAGGCATTTGATTAGTTTTATTTTTAGCCATCTTTAATGCAGTGTAGCAGCTGGAGATAAGGAGAGCCAACACCATACATTGCTTCTCCTCTGGAGGCTGCTGGAAGAGCTCCATACATTGCTGGCAGCCTTGTCCCTGTGGGTTTTGTCACTTAAACCTATTTATTCAGAAAATTAGGGCAAGGTGAGGTGTTTGGAGATGTTACAAGATGGTGCTGTTGGTCCCTTCCGAAGGGGGTGTGTGTATGTGTGTGTATGTGTATTCTCACCACAATCCCGAATAGCCAGTTTCCAGTTTTCAAGGTAGAACTGCAATGTGTGTGTGTGTGGGTGTGGGGGGTTTCTGATGTCCTGGGTGTTTTGGTTTGGGAATGAGAGCTCCTGCCCCGGCTGCTCTGGACCAGACCCTGTGTAACGAGCCGTGCCATCAGGTTGTTCATAGTAAATTCTGCTGTTGGTCTCCCTGAAGTGCAGCTGCTAGCGAAGGCCAGTGGCTGTGTGTACGTTGCCATATTTGTCATTAAGCATTTGAGATATCGCTTGACAAATTCTCCAGGTTCAAGTGACAGTCCAAGCAATTGTCGCTCATCAGGCAACAGTTCCCCACGTTTGTTCAAGTTGATTTTAAGTGTGGTTTTCCAGGACTCTGGAATTTTGCTTGTTGTGTCTACCACGATGCATTCTGATTAACTTGGGGTATTTTCACCCCAGCTCTGTGCACGCGTTCCTTTGTGTCTGTCTCTGGTAACTCACGGTTACGACATCTGCCATAGGACCCAAGCTCGATAAAACGGTCTCTGCGTTGAGGCCACCTTGTTTGGGTTCCTTTATTCTCCTGTATCCATAAGCTCTCAAGTCTTCCTCCATGCTAGCATGTGATGATATTGTCCGATTTTGAGCTGATACTCTGAATTACTTGAAGCAGAAGATAATTCCAAAGACTTGTGCCGCTCAGGTCTGAAGGTGGTGAAATACCATCTCATACCCTTCTTGATACGAAATTCCCTTTCTAAAAAAAATTTAGAAGTATATAAATATTTTTCATGGCAAGTAAAGTATGTGGCTATAATGAATACGCAGCATGGAACGTGGTGGTATGTAATTTTCTTGGGCCAAGCGTGTTGTAACAATTATGTGGTATTTTATTTGTTATAGTAACACCTTTGTTGTGATCAGTTACAGTGCCTAATCCCTTACAAATGCCTCTGTAAAGACACAGGTTCCTCTGCGTTGCTGGCTTAGGAACTTCTACAGCAATGAATCTTAAACACAGTTTGTGTCGTGAGCTGGTGATACTGGGAGCGGGATTTCTTCAGGATAGCTGTCTCCATCGCTCAGTGTGCTGCTGGTAAGGCTGCGGCACAGCGGGGTTTGCCCCTCTTCCAGTGTGTTATTTTGTGTATTTTATGGATGGGAAGTAGATGCAGGTACTCCTGTGGCCAGCCAAGTTCGTGGGCTGTGCAGTGGATGTCCATGGTAGCAAAAAACCCCAGAACTGATGTTAAGGGAGTTCAGCAAACCTCAGCAGCTTCGCTAAAAACAACCCTGTGGAGCTGGGGATGGTGACCTGCCTTTTATGGCAGCTTTACATTGTGCGTTTCCCTGTGGCTGGAGCAGATCTGCTTTGTGCAGGGGGAAATAAGAGACTAGAGTAGCCTCTGCATTGGAGCTGTGAGTGAGGAGAAGAGGCGCAGACATCTGGATAAGTATTATTTCAGGTCACATAATTTTCTTATGAAATAACAACAAAGCAAGAGGAACGCGATTGGCCAGGAAAGGCTTCAAGCTGTGCGAGCGCTTTACTGAATAATGCAGGCCGGGGCTTGCCTGGGTTATATAATAACGGAGGAGGAAGGAGTTTGAGCGTGGCATGGAAAAATCATCCCTGCTTTTCAGATGGCTAAAGATAGCCGGCTTCAGTCAAAGTGAATCCGAAATATTCCGATGTCGTGCTGTATCAGGACGTCTTGTCAAATCATGGCCTTAATGAGCAGTGCAGAAACAAGCAAAAAACCTCCTGTGTTATTTTTGATCTTGCATTGTCTCTCTTTTAGTTGTATCTAGAGCGTAGCGTTGTGCTGGCTTCTAAATAAAAATATGGTGAAGTTTTTTAGACCGGGATGTAGCTGAGAATTCTGCAGTAATGAAAATGGTTGATATAAGAGATCTTTCACGAGACTGAGGCGAGCTCAACGTGAGAAATAGGGAGGTAGTATGATTTAAAGTGGGATTTAGTTTAAATTAAAAAAGCGAATCTCCCTGATTTCAACCTACCCTTTCCTGTCGTGTTTATATCATCTTATAAAGATCCCCATCAGTTTATAAAATATTGCAGCGACATGGTAACATTTCCTTAATAAACATTTGCTGGCTGCCTTTCTCATAGTCCATCCTTTGTTTAAAATGCTTTTGCTTGGGAATAGCAGAGACCCTGCAGAGAAATGAATGTTTGCAGTGAGCACCCGAGGTGAAATGGTTAATTAGAAATGGAAAGGCGAGGGTGCTGCGGGTGCCCAGTGTGGGGGTGAGGGGTGACTTTGGCTGTGGCTGGGTGACACGTCGCCCCTGGGGAGGAGGAACCAGCCCGGCCTGGCGCTGGCAGAAGCGGCATTTCCCAACGCAGCCACGCGGTCTGCTGGTCGGGGAGGAAGAGCTGGGGAGGAGGAAGGGCTGGAGAGCGAGAGAAACATGCTGAGCAGCCATGCCAAGCGCCCAGAGACATTTCAGCTGCTTGATTATAGAGGTGCTTTGATCTACAGTGAATAAACCAATAATGCTTAAATTATGAATTCCTTTTCTTTGTCTGAAAAGCTGGATTAGTGTGGCTTTGTTCGAGCAGTGATTATTGAGCAACTCTTTTTTTGAATTTCTTTTTTTCCTGAAAGGGCGGCTAGGTTTGTGTTTACAGCCGAGTGCTGCGATCGTGCTGTGCTGGTGGAGGGGCTCGGTGACATAACAGCTTTTGCACATCCTCAGCTCTGCTTTTCGTTGAACTGTAAACCCCTCCAAAAATACAGCTTCGGCCACCTTCGTTACAATACGGAGCTAATGATTAATCAGCATGAGTTGCAGATGGGAGGAGGCACTCAAAAGCCTTGTTTTCGTTAGGGTCTGCAGACTCGGGGCTGAGCAAACGAGGCTCTTTGTTTTCTGTTCACTCTGTGAGCGATTGTGAAACGCAGCCTTCTTGGAACAGGCTGACGCACAGGTATAAAGATACGAGGCAAAGGTTGAGAGGAGCTGCTCTGTGAACATTACCAAAGGTCGTGGCAGTGCCTCCCCATGTCTTTTGTCCCCTCTTCCCAGCCCTCGGTGTCCGGACAAAGGTTGCTCCCCAGAGCGCGCTCACCTCCATCTTGCCTGAACGTGCAATCCACGTAACGAACCGCGGTGTTACCGCCGCCTCTCCTCCCCAGGCTCTCCTGAAAGTATCGTGTTTTTTTCTCGTAACGTATTATTCTGCTGCAGTAGTCCCGTCTGGTGATGCAGCACTGCAGATCTCCCCTCCTCTCCCCTCGATGCGGTCCTCCTCCTCCTCCCGGCAGCATCTGCCAAGACGGGAGCAGCTCGGAGAGGTGCCAACGGGTGGGGCTGGGTCAGATCACTAGACAGATTAATCTTCACGGTGGGGGACCGAAGGATGTGTGTAATCACAGGACCACGTTGGGGCACGGAAAATGCAAACCTTCCTCTTCCAGCAGCTGTCCTTGAATACTCAGGGCTCTCTCCTTCTCGGTTTTCTTTCATCCCCCCCTTCTGCTCCCTTTCTCCTCCCCCTGTCTGTGCCTCCCTCGCTTTCAGCAAAGGCGATTGTCACAGATTATCCTCGGGGCTCGGCAAGGGTACGATGCGGGACACCAAAGCGCAGGGTGTATTTATGTATCTGGATAACGGATGGATTAAAACACGCCGTCTCCGAGTGGGATGATTTAGGACCGTGGCTGCAGTGGAATACAGCAGTAGCCTCCCCCATCCATTTCTGATTTAGGAAAAAAAAAATATTATCCCAATATAAAAATTAAGCTCCAGCTGCGAAAGTTGTGTGTTTGCGGGGTGATTTTGTTGGTATATCGGGAGTGTATTGTGTCGATGTTCTGTGTTGTCTGTGCTTTCTGGGCAGCATTAGCTCTGATGTTTGAACATTTTAACCCATTGTGGATCTTCTACAGGAAAAGAAAAATAATTGAGGTCTCTGCCTATGTTATAATGACACGTATGTGTTACAATTTCAGAATGAGGAAATAAAAGCCTTGTCAGGCTGGTGAGCAGGAAGTCTTCCGGAGCCTGTTTCTGATGTAACTGGCAGGCTGTCTTTGATGTAACTCCACACAAAGCAGGCTGTGGTGGCTGCAGTCAGAAGGTCAATTCAGATTTTAGGGTTTTTGAGTAGCGTTAAGATGCCTTCCCCCCCCCCCGAATATTGTAGACAAGGTGTGGAGGTCTGTGCTGCCAGAAATGGAATGTGTAAACAGCGAGCAGAAGGAAAGTGCTGACCAGTCACTCCAGTAACGACATTATTAAGAAAAAACTCAATAGGGGTGAGAGTTGGAGCACTCTGTCCTATTACGACGTCTTTCCTTTGCTGTCTGTGGGAACCAGCACTGAAACGCTGTGTTAAAGGGTGATGCTAACTGGGGCACCTAATTATTTTTCATATTTTTCATCACGTTCATTCATGGCATGACCATTTTTTCAAACAGGTTCTTTCCTGTTTTCCTTCCCGCGTCCTCCCTTCCTGTTTCTTCTCTCTTTACACGTGCCACGTCCAATTGGCCATTTCCTCGCACGAATTTTATTAACGTTATTCTCTACTTTTCTGGTCTTTCAACTCTTGCCTTCAAGGTAAGGTAACTTTAGCCAGCCTCAGGAGAGTGCAGACTTTGAGAAGGATCTCTCCTGCAGCACCACTTGTGATTATTTGCTCTTTGCAGCTTTTAATTAGAATAAAAAATGACCAGTGCATCAGTTTGGTATCATGGGTTAGGAAACCCTCGAGAATTAAATGTCACCGTGCTGTACCCACGAGTACAGAGGTGGCAAGCTCTGCTCTGGACAGCCTAGCGTCAAGAATATGTCCCGTACGCGACCTTGCCTTCTCGTGCCTAACGAGGTGCTTTTTGATGTGCAAGATGCCCTCGTTTGTGCACATGTTCCTTAACAGACAGTGCGCTGTATTTGGTGGAGTACAAACCAGAGAAAAATGAGATCCAAATCCCAACCAGATGATAGATAAAGTGTAGTAGGTCAGGTTGGAATGAGAAGCCAGCAGTCAGCAACGCAGGCTTTCAAATAGTATTTAAGGATTAGTCATCCAACAACAATGACGAAATCTGAAGGTGTATTGAAAGCCAGGCATAGAACTGAGTCAGATGCGGGTTCTTGCAGCCTTTGCTCCTCAGGCAGGCGGTTGGATTCGCTTTTTTCCTCTGTGTGTAGCTGAAAACAGCTTTTCTTGTTGAAGATGTGCTTACGTCTGTTCAGTGTTGTGCTGCCTTTATGAGTAGAAAATTTGTTGCAATAATTCTTCATAGAGTTTACAAGTATTTCTTGATTAGTTTTTTATTTGTGTGTTCCTTGCCTGTTTTTCAGTACATTCAAAAATAGGCTTTTTGCCTCTTTTTGTCCTGGATTGACAACTGCAGTTCAAAGCTCTTGTCTGCTTTGCTGTATCTCCTGGCGGAGAGAAAGGAGCCACCAAAACATTCTCTGCTGTTTTAAAATACTGCTCTCTTCCTACTTTCCATTTTATCCTTCCTGCTACGAGTTGATGCGAGTTATTTAAAAATGTTTTTACGTAATGTTTTCTTCTGTGCACAAACATGTTTGTTTTTATTTTTTTACGCAGACATTTACTCATCCGTAAGTGCCTGTGTTGCAATTATTTAACTTAACGTGCACTAACCAGGGTGGCGTCACGTCCCCGTCAGCTTCGCTCAGCGTGCTTCTTGTGCCTGTCCGCGGTGGGGGATATAAAGTCGAAGCCCAGAAGCACCCCGGTCCGGGGGTGCCTGTGTCAGTCACGCTCCGAAAGTGTCCTGCGAGGCTGCTGTAAATAAATGGATTTGAGATCAGGAACGACGATCAGCATGAAGACTCGTGTTTTAGCGCTGAATGGATTAAATATAGATCAGAGTAGTAGAACTGCTGTGTCAAGGTCGTTTTATTCTTTGGAAAATTGTTGGGATGTCTTTATTCCTACTTGTTTGACACGGTTTTGTTTTAATGATGTCTTGCTCGTCAGATTAAAAGTGAGAAGAGCTGCTCTAATTGCAACTACCTGTTTCTTCAGCTGTGTTGCTGTTATTATAAAAAGGGCGATCTCGTGGTGGGCTAACCAGGAGAGAGGAGCTTTGAATATAATGATGGAAATTTTAAATGGTTTTTTCACCTCTGCAAGTGGCTTTTTCCCTCTTTTTGAAAACGCGTCTTCCAACCTCTGCCGTGCTTTGAGATTGATTTTCCTGCCTTACGGGAAGGGCAAACGGTTTGAAACTGATGTCGATTTTGCAGGGGGCAATGTCATGAAATGCGATCTTTTTCTACCAGCGCTAATCTCTGTGCTCTGCTTTGCTTTTCTTCCAGATATGGACGTGTTGAAAGTGTCAAAATACTCCCTAAGAGGGGGTCGGAAGGCGGAGTGGCAGCGTTTGTGGATTTTGTGGACATCAAAAGTGCGCAGAAGGCACACAACTCTGTCAACAAAATGGGAGATAGAGACCTACGGACGGATTATAATGAACCAGGAACCATTCCCAGTGCTGCTCGGGGATTGGATGATACAGTTTCCATAGCATCTCGTAGTAGAGAGGTTTCTGGGTTCAGAGGAGGTGGTGGGGGGCCCACTTACGGCCCCCCACCATCGCTTCATGCACGGGAAGGACGTTATGAGCGGAGACTTGATGGGTAAGTTCCAAGGTTTCTCTAGGCAGGTATTTTGTATTTGATATGGTGAGAAACACAAACTCCTATCTAGGGCCCCCAGATGGATTTAAAATTTTGGGAATTATCTATGTTTCCTATTTTGGGTTGGAAACGGAAGTGATTTCTATCCCAGTGGCTGGTACCTTGTGGATCCATAGAGGATGTTTTCTGCAGCTGGTTGGATATCTACACTTGAAATAAGGTGGTTTTGAGATGGAAGATTTCCTTTGGCCAGCATCGATATTGGAGTTACTCTTTTCTAGAAGTAATGATTCCATTTCTTGGATAATATTCAGGCCTTGCTCGGATGTATCCCTGCTGCCAGATGGAGCTATCTTACTCTACAACATGTGGTGAAGTTCTCTGTGGAGTATCTTCGGAATACTAGAACCTAAAATTTCTGTGAAAGCTTGATGCCTAGCTCTCAGTTCTCACAGTACGCAGTTGGTATGTTAATTGGATTGTCACCACAAAATTTCTAGTAGACTTTAATGATGCAGCCCCTTGGATTCTACAGACAACACTTAGCCATGGAAATAACGCCGGGATGGAGAAGACCGAAGGCAGCTTGTGATGTTTCCATTTTGGATCTACATCATTTCCAAGTTATTGGGATTACTCTTTCTGATGGTATTGGCAAAAAGAGATGATGGACATTACTAAATTTTGGAAATTATAGTGATTTTTTTTAATGCTGGGATAAGAACTACTGCCTTGAATTTATTGGATGGTATACAGTCAAGACGCCAGTAGCCATGGGGAGTGGATTACTGTCTAGTCTCTTAAAAAGCTCTTTGCTACTCCACATTAAACATACTTTAGTTTTAAGGACGTGGTGCTAACACCAGTTTGTGGATACGCCAGTGAGAAATGACTGGGCTGGATGGTTACAAAGGCGGCTAGAGGATGCCTGCTGGCCAGCAGCGATGAGTGCCCTCGTGCATTGGGTGATCTTCTACCAGCTGCTTGATTCAGACTTAGGGCTGGAAATTAAAATAATGGATCTATTTAAGTGCCTACTGTCTCAAGAAAGAAGTCTGGGGGTTTCAGATTTATGGTTTCAGTCTGGGACTACTTCCTTCCAGTGGAATTTTTTTTTTATCTTGTCACTAAGATTTTTTTTTTTCTTGTTGGTTCATCTAAAATATCATTTGACACCCTTGCCCATTAAGAAGGTGGATTACCCCTGTAAGAGGGGCCAAAATTGGGGAAGTTATGTTCACAAATCTCTCCCTAGATTTAATTGGGAATATAGGTCGTGTTTCCACACGTGGAAAAGGTTGGTATGTCCTGCCCTGTGTATATTAGCCCCTCTCCTAACCCAAGTCAAACCCTCTCTTTCCACTAACTCCAGTAGTCCTTAGTACTAATAGATAAATCCAAAAAGCACTGTAGCCGTTAGATTTTCAGCTCTGCTAGCTCCTCTGTCTGTCTTCTGTGTCCTTTTCATGGATGAGGACTTTGTTCTTTTATGTCAGCTATATAGCAGTAACCCTCTAGAAAATACTGCTTTTTCTCTTACCTCATTAAATCGGCTTTCACTGATTAACACTTTGTAGGATGCTAAACGCAATCATTTAGAAAATTGTTGATCTTGGCCCTTCAAAAGGGGGGGAAAAAGACACGTTTCTGTGCCAGGTCCTGAAATATCTTTCAAAATGCCGTTGTTGCGAGCAAGAGATAATGAAAATAGAAAGGCAACAGTGAATTTCTAGCGGATACGTAAGTTAATGACATTCTGTTGCAGTGGTTAGGTAGGTTTTTTAATATATAATTTGAGAGAAAAAATGCAGGCAAAGCGTGAGCTAGCTCTGTAGAAACCTTGAAAATGAGGTACAGTTTAACAACAGAGGATTAAGGATCCAGTGATTCATTGGAAAAGGAACAGAAGGAACCTCCTGAGATGCTAATGGAAAAAGATTCAAATCCCATTTTCAGTTTATAAAAGATACCTGAAATATTTCTGCCATTTTAAATAGAAGACAGACCTGTGATGCAGGAGAGGAGGAGGAAGCACAAGGCAGAATTGGGTTATTAGGATTCAGGGGACTGCAGTGAGTAATAATTGATTCTGGAGGAAGAATCTGAGAGAGAAGGCTGAAAAAAAAGGTTGAAATGTCCTTCATAAGATGGATAATTAGATTTTTAAATTAACTTTGGCTACCCTGACATATTTAGAATTTTGCAAGTGTTTTTAAACATTCAACGTAATCATTCTTGATCTTTCATTTTGTGGACGTAACTTAGACGTACCGTCCTGGTACTTGTCTAAATTAGACTACTAAGCTATTTGTGATGTTCTTTTAACTTTATCTGTCAGTTTTACTATCTCTTTATTGGAGATATCCCACTAACTCTCAGAACATAGAGCCTTTCTCAGCTGGCATACGAAATGTTCGAAATACTGACACAAAATGGACCTCAGCTACTGGAAAGTAGCGTGCTTGCGAAGATAGAAATTCTGTGATTGCAGTAACAATAGCAGGCTCAGCAAACAAAAACACCTACTGAAAAATTTAATTTAGGTTTCTTGTGTAGGGTCTTAGACTCTTTTGGAGGCCTGCATCCTTGCAGTTTAAATATTCTGACATTAGTCATCAGGATGTTTCCTTATGCAGCTTTGACGAGAATTGAGTGTAGCAGGCAGATAAAAGCAAAATTCCCCTCTAAGAGAATGAAATATTTTAGAACAGCGACAAGAAACCCCCTAATTTTCTGGGTCTATGGGTTACGCTACCCCTTTTGAAAGCAGCTTCTTACCTCTGGGTCATGCTTTGCACGGAGGCTTTCATGGCTACAGCCCGATTTGCGATGCCATTTTTGCAGAAGGATAATCAGAAGAGCTCCAGTAATTACCAAATTCTAGAAAATTTTTTGAAGCTCTTAAGCAAAAATGGAGGAAGAACAAAAATCTAATTATGATGTCCACAAACATCAAGTTTTTCTTGTTTATTGGATTTAAAGGAAAAAGAAAAAAAAACCCACAAGTTAAATGAGGATTCTGCACTGAAAAGCATTATTTTTTTTTTCCCGTGCAGGCAAGATGCTGGTCATGAAAGCCTGATCTTGTGATTAAAATGAAATGATTGCTCAGCTTTATTGTATACGAATATAACTTTGGAGTCAAATAGAACGTTTTTAAGTTTGTCAGTGTTTGCTTGATAGGTTATTGCTGTTTAGTGGAGAAGCAGTCGCAGAAAATAAGTTCAGTGCTGCCGTGAATGTTTGCATGATTTTGCTTTTAGTTGTGCCTTCCCCCTTTCTGATGAAATATTTTTCCCCCCTTCCAAAATACAGGGCTTCAGATAACAGGGAGCGTGCTTATGAACATAGTGCCTATGGACACCATGAGCGGGGGACGGGAGGATTTGATCGGACAAGACATTACGATCAGGATTACTATAGAGATCCTCGAGAACGGACTTTACAACACGGGCTCTATTATACTTCTCGGAGTCGAAGTCCAAACCGTTTTGATGCTCACGACCCCCGTTATGAACCTAGGGCCCGGGAGCAGTTTACATTGCCCAGTGTGGTACACAGGGATATCTACAGGGATGATATTACACGGGAGGTACGAGGCAGAAGGCCGGAGAGGAATTACCAGCACAGCAGGAGTCGGTCGCCGCATTCGTCCCAGTCCAGGACCCAGTCCCCGCAGAGGCTGGCCAGCCAGGCGTCCAGACCCACGCGCTCTCCCAGCGGCAGCGGATCCCGGAGCAGATCTTCCAGCAGCGACTCCATCAGCAGCAGCAGCAGTACCAGCAGCGACAGGTAAGGTCACGGCGGGTTGTTGCCCGACCCAAAGCGACCATTCTGTGGGCTTTGCGGGTCGTTTTCCGGGGAGCTGCGAGCCCGGGCTGTGAAAATAGAAGGTGTTTTGTGGCACAGTGTTATTCATTGATGTAGAAGTAAACTGGTGTGAAATGTAAAAAGGTGAAGTTGGCACAGAAGGGATCCGAGGGGGGTGCTGTTGCTATCGTTCATTATTTTCCGTGGTGGATCTGCTCAGCATCCGTAAGGCGCTAGCTAGGCAAGGCGGGGATGTACGGCCACGAGGCCTTGCTGCACCCCGGCTGCTGCCCGCATGCTTGGAGAACGGTAAATACTTTATTTGCCTAAGTGAGGGAATAAGCAAATTTTAAGGTCAACTACTTTTTACAGGACATGTTTTAAAGTACTTTGGGAAATACGGGTAGAATTGTCCAGTTTCCTCTCATTCCCTATCGCCACTAGCACTTAAAAGGTTGATATGTTGCCTTTCCATTTTTACCCCTCTTGTGTTACAGCAAAAATGGTAGGCTTGGAAGAATTAAAAAAAAATAAAAATTCAAGCATGCGTTTCCTAGCGATATGCCCATGTCCTTGTTTCTCTAATAGCTGCGGTAGTTGTGTACTTGTGTGGCTCTGTGAATTACGTACTGGGGAAAAATAAGACTACTGGAGCTAATAATTGTATTTTTTTAGTAATTTGAAAATTCATATTGAAATGCCTCTCGGATATTTAGCTTTCTAAGAGTAAACTCACCCTAAGAGTGGAAACCAAGAAGCTCCCGTTGTACCCGTGAATGTTTTATGCTCTGTTTGGTGAAGAGCTCTGCTCTGCAGAGGGGTTTCCAGGGCTGGAGATGTTTCCTTTGCATAGGAGTTCTATTCCAAAGCTGAAAATACTCATTAAGTAAATAAGTATATCAGTATAATAAATAGTGTTTGATTATGGATGGAATTTTACCACTGGTAACTCTCTAATCAAGGTTAATTATCCTCATAAAATCTTCCCTGCTTGAACATTGGACCTTCTGGAAGGGTCAGACGGGCTGGTGCTGGGGAGAGTGTGCAGAAGTAAAGATGAAATTAGTTTCTCCTGTTCTGATTTCCCCCACATGCACTCCTGATGTCTAAAGAACCGTGGAAAGATTTATTTACTTCTTTTAATTATTTGTCTTCTGGATTTCGAACTCCAGGTCCTGTCTTGGCTGGAGAGCAGGTGAAGAGAGAGGCACCTCTGGAATATTTGAGAGGGCTTTTAGGCTGCTTTAGAGAGTTGTTTTGTTTATCTCTTAACACCTCTCTGTCAGTGAGATCTTAGATAAAGACAGCCCTTTGTCAAAGCTTTTCACACTTATTACTGGTGAGACTTCCAGAGGTCTCCAAAAAAAAAACTCTAAAGAAGATGAATTGCAAGGAGGCCTGGTTACATTTAAGGTTTTTTTAAAAAAAACCCCAAGCAGGAAAAGCCTCTCCCTTGTGGTGCGCCTTTGCTCATTGCAGGATGGATAGAAGGGAGTCCAAGAAAGTCGTAATATTTATAAAATGTCATTGTTGGGATGTGGAGACGGGATGAAATACTGCTCTGAATTTGAGAGGACTAAATGTGATCACACTGGAACAAAGTTTTAAGATTTAATCAGAAGATAAGCAGCATGTGCTGTGCTACAGCATTTCATTTTCTTGGCAATTTCTAGTTGTGGTAATGGAAAATGAGATGATTCTCTGGGAGGAAAGGGAAATAAACATTTTTTTCTTATTAATTCAGTAAATTCAAAATCAGTAGAGCAAGTAATGGAATCTGGTGGATAGTCTGTTTCATTTTGAGGGATCAGAAAGGGGTTTTACATGTTTCTAAGCAATGAGTTAGATACTAATAAACATTTAACCATATCTTCACTTCGTGAAGCAAAACCCCCACCTGGCCTTAAAGTCTTAAAGCGCGAGTGCACTTTTCTGTTCCATTTTTAACACATTTTGAATTTAGCAGTTTGGTTTCACGTACCCAGACCAGGCAGGAGTTTATTTGCATCTCCATACTCCTGGGTCGTAAATTCTGGCTGTGTCATCGCTGGATTGATTTACTAAATTCCATATCTATTTTTCATTTCTAGAGTGGGATTTATCTGTAATAACGCAAGGACACTTTGTTATTATCTGAAGAAGAATTACTTTTTGCAATTTCCGTAGTATTTCTCGGGGGTTTTAGCAAACTGGAGATCCTCTTACAGCTTTACTGTAAGTGGAAATGGCCAATTTTGTGACGCTGTGAATTTATGAAGGTCTTTATGACTCTGAATTCTTCTGAAATGGTATGTCTTGAAGAACTTTGTCACTCGGGTCTCATTGTGTCTGTCTCAACTGGCAGGGTGGAAAAGGCAAAAGAAGTTGTGTTCACATAGAGAGGTGCGTCACCCGCCCACGCTCGGGTCAATGTTCGGGGACAGATGCTGGAGCCTGTGAAAACTCGTGGGAGTTAAACACTTGTGAGGATTTTTGTGCATGACACCGTCCTTCAGGTGCTGTGAAAAATGAGCCGAAAGGTGGCGAGGGAGGAGTTAGGGCTTTGGTCCTTGTGCTTTTCAAAGAGCTGTGCGAGACTTTTGTTAAAGGGAGATGATGTTCCTGGACAATACGCAAGGAAAGGTGCTCTGCGGATTGTGTTAAAAAACAGAAAAAAAGCCTTTATTTCATAAAGGTTCAGGTTTGTTGCATTGGATCTCAGCTGAGCGTTGCTTTAAATGTGTACTTGGAGGCCTTTACGGGGGATTTGTAATGGGAACAGCACAGGAGTGATGTAGAAGATAAGACCAGAAAGAACACGGTAAAAATAAGCCAAGTTCTCCGACGCGGGGCTGGATTCGGTGTGTTTTCTGGCCTCTCGGGAGTCACCCGCTGGGCTGAGGCAGGGAGGCTGGTGATGTGACTGTTTCTGCGGGAGCTGGTCCCAGGTGGCGTCACCTGCGCGGGTTTGAGGAAGTGTTTTGGGTGTTTTGAAGTCGTCTTAACGTGAGATTTCTCGTTCCCCGCCCGTGTTACAGCAAAGGGTCATTGGGGTTTTTTTAAATCACCTTGAAAGAGGAAAAACTCTAGAAAATTATATTTGAATTTTCTGCCACCAGATTTAATTTCTCTGTTCTGTTGATTTGAACGTGCACCACAAATGATAGATTAGCAAACATATTTTCTCTGCTGTGTCATGGAAGAAGCTGAACATGCATGGAAGCTATGTGATCCCCTAGGAAGCAAACCAGACTCTGTGCCCTGCCCATCCCCCTTAAAAAAAACCAAACAACCTTTTTTTTGTAGAAAATTGTCTTTTCTAGGCTGCCTGTTGAGGTGCTCTAATGTGCTAAAAGAATTTCAGTGCATTTTTATTCAGTTTTGTAATGCCAAATGGCTTGAGATGTTTCCCAGTGTTCATGTGTTGGCGATTATTTTTAAAGCTTTGCTACAGCGACGTACTGAACTACATGGTACTGAGCAGTGGGACACTTTGCTCTTCAAAGCTGGGGACGTGGAAAAATACCTTGTTGAGATGGGATTTAAACTTATTTACAAAATTCTGGCAGAAGCATTTTGATTTCCTATAGGTGATGTCCAGAATAGGCGAGTGTGAAAACTGCATGTATATGTGTGTGTAAATTTACAGAGAAGTGACCTGAGGTTTCCTTTTGCCTTCTTTTTAAATTTATTTTTTAGGAGTGTTTATTTGGTTGCCTGATGTCAAGGATGCTGGAGGATTTACTATTTAGATGAATAATTTCCTAGAGTTTGTAATGTAAAATAGATCTTGCTCTGGAATTAAAAAAGCAGCTTCAGCTGAGACTGAGTGACTTTATTTTCACCAGGATTTAGGGGAGCATACTCATTCCTGTAGTGTGAAATTAAAGCAATGGTAAGAAGTCTGAAAATGGATTTTTTTGATAATTGTGGTAGCTATACTTAAATTTCTAAATACAAGTGGGCAAGGATTTCATTAAGTAATTAGAGATTGTTTTTTAATTTTAGATTTCTCTGGTGAAATTCTTTCTGGAGCAATGAGTTGCAGTTGGAAAGGAATACGTATGTTATGTGTCTTAATATTGAAATAAACTGATGAAAAATACTGCCAAGAGAATTTTAATCATGGGAAAAACAGGCTCCCTGAAGCCTCTCATGGAGGCTGCAGCGTATTTTGTTGAGGACTTTCTTCACCTGTTTAAACAACTGAAGTCAAAGTAGGGAAAAGTGAATTTAGTTTCATTACATAATGCAAACCTTTCCCTACTCTTTTCCGTTTAGTTTGTCTGCCAGCCGGTGATGTATCACTGACCTGGAATGGGATTTAGGGTTTTTGAGTGGGTTGAGAGATGCCTCTGCTGGGGACAGCTGAAAAATGAGGGAGAAGGAGGTTAAATGGAGCTGTTCAGTCTTTATTTAAGAATCTGTGAGATGGCCTTTGCTGATGTTAAATAATTACACAAAAAATTTGCACTGTAGAGATAACCTGAATATTTTTAATCTCTTCTGGTAGGACAGCAGGGTTGAGCATGCTCCTACTTGTATGGGAAAAAGAATTAGGCTAAGATTAAGGAAAAAAAAAAGCGCATAGAGAAGGAAGCCTCCTTTTCAATTACCACAAAGGCAACAGTAAATCCTGTTCAGAGTCCGGTGAAACACCTAATCCTTACCTTTTGTTCACATAAACCCATGTGCTGCTTTGATCTTCTCTCTGAACAGGGAAATGTGAATTAGGGAAAGGAAAATTAAAAATATCCCACTCGGAGATTCTCAGGTTTTTGTTACCAACTGTCGAGCGTTTTCACTTTGTTCTTCCGTGTGTTTCTGTTCATGTCAGCCTGTGCTGCTCCTCATCTAAATATAACCTACACCATCCTTAGACTTTTTTTTTTTTACCCTTGGGAGTATATCAAGTTTCTTGAAATTGAGCACAGGCAGAAAATTCTCAGTTAGCTTTGAAGAGAGAGGAGATATTTTAGTGCTGAAGAGATGAAAATACAGAAAACAAACCTTCATACCCTCCCTCCTCACAAACGGCCCGAAAAACTCCCTGTGCGTGCACGCACACGTTTACACATAAACAGATCCTGTGGAAAAAAAAATATCACCCGGGATCTAAGATTTCCTCGCCAGTGGTGTCTCCGTCCCCTCGGGCCGGGACCCAGCGACAGCCCATCCGTCACCTCAGGCCGCGCTCCCCGCCCGCGCCCCGCCGCCGAGCTGCTGACAGAGCGGCTGGGGGAGGGCGCCAGCCCGCATTACCTCATCTGTGTACTCTGGAGTAATCTATTAAAAATGTGCCTCGCAACAGAGATTTTATCTCCCATCTGAAAACCCGGCGCTTTAGGTCGCCTCACAGCCTCTGGTGGCGGCGGGAGCGTGTAATGGCGGCTCGGGAGAGGCGAGGCGGCGGGGGGGGCGCGGGGCCGCCTCCCGCGGGTGGTTTCCTTTGTGAGGAGGGGGAGCGCGGCCCCGGGCCGCCGGCCACCTCAGCGGGCGGGGAGGGCCGGCTTGTTTGCGCCTGAGAACCGGTCTGAACCGGCGGGAGCCGGCCGGGCCCGCCGCCGCGCCGCCCTCAGGGCGGGGCCGCCCGCGCCGCCCCTCAGCCGCCCTGGAAACCCGGCGGTTAAAAATACCTCCGCTTTCTACAAAAACCTCTTTTTTTTTTTTTTTTTTTTTTTTTTTTCTTTTTTAAAACCCAACCCCTATCGGTCTTGCGTGAGGTTTTTTTTCTCACAGAGCGCAGGAAAGCGCCGCGGTTGTGCAGTGGAACAGCAGCGCCTGTGCAGCAGCCAGGTCTGAGGGAGGTAACCGGGCTCTCTGTCTCAACCTCTGAGTTTTAGGTCGCTTTTTTTTAGTTATTTTTGAAACCTTCCTTCAGTGCCTGACACTCTACCCACTCTAGAAATCAGCACCGGTTTGAATGACCCCCAAAATCCCCAAAAAGGGGTGAGTTTGGAGCCTGCCCCCACATTTTACCGCCACCGCTGCTGTGATACGAGGCAGAGTTACAAAATAAAACAGAAATCTCAACATTGCCAGCCCCTCTGGAAGAACCCACCTCTTATGTGAATGGACAATAAAATCCTTTAAGACATGTTTGTCAGCTTAAGTGGCTTTTAAAATTTTGTATGTGATTTTCTTAGCGTGAGCTGCCCAAAAAAGAGTGGACGTTCTGCTGCAATTAATAACCCCCTTGCCCCCCCAGGACTCCCAATAATAGTTGGTAATTGCTGGCTCTAAATGACAAAACAATTAAGCCTCTTCCTAAATTTGCAGAAGTAGGTGTTTATCTAAATCTGTCCTGTGAGTCTTTGTTTCTGTAGCAGGGCCCAGAAGCTCTGCTGCTGCTGCTTTTCAAAGTGTATTTGATTTCTTTGCCTCTCTAGGCAGAGAAGGATTTCTTTTTCCAATTTAAATTCAGGAAGAGAATCTTAAAAATGCATTGTGTTGGGGATGGATGCAAATAGAAAGAGATCCTAGAAAAATACCTCTCTTTTATTATAATGTTAACGATTTTGATTGTCTTAAATAAATGTATTGTTTTTCATTCTGTTAAGTATATTTTTTTTAATGCTGTAAAGGCTTGCAATTAGATCAGAGTCTTTGTTAGCAAATACAAGGATTTCTGGCAGCTAAATCCAGACCCTTGTGTGAACTTTCCTTATCCTCTGCTGGGGGAGGAAGACCTGCTGTGTTTTAAAAATAAAATTTCTAAGTCACCTGTGGACAGCTGCAGGTCTGCAGGAGCCGCTGTCTGATGCAAGATTTGGTAATTTTGGGTCTTCCCGAATGGCCTTTTTTAGGAACAGTGGGAAGAGCCGGAGCTGTATGGAAGGCGTTGCTCCCGCCAGCGTCAGGGGAGATGTTGTCCTTGTGGGTTTTGCGCTGGGCTGTTCCTTAAGCCCATGGGAGCTGCTTAAAATTGATTTTCTTCCCGCAGGCGCGCTGCAGCCCGAGGAAGGTCTGGTGCTGTTGGTGGGTTGGGTTTGACTTTGGGGTTGTGTGCGCGCATATTAACAAAATGGTCACTTTTAATTGCGTTTTTAAGGCTTTGATTTCCTTCCAAGTATTTTGCTTAATCATCTTGAGTAGGCTGAGGGAAGGAAAGAATTAGCTGAGGTCAGGGAAGTTGAAGCTGCCCGTGTTACTTCTCAGAAGCCAGGCTTAGTCTGAGGGATCCTGAAGGCAGGAAGAAATCTGCCTCCGGTTCTCTTCCTGCTGTACGCCGAAAGAGCAAGGGGAAATCAAACCCCGAGAAAGCCAAACAAAACAGGGAAACGGTGCAGTGCTGTGTTGGGTGCCTCCCTCTGCATGAATGGTCCAGATTCCCCTTTCTTCGAGAGAAATACAACTTGGGTGTGAATCATTGCTAAAATAGATTAGAGGGATCGTAGTTTAGAAGTGCACGCTCGTCTCCACTGATGACGACGGGAGTCTAGACGGCTTAGATGGAGACACATACATTACAGGCACTAAAAGATATGGGGGAGAGGATTCCCGTCAAGACCTTTGGAATAATAGGCAGTTTAATAATTTCTAATGAATATTCACGTGGTGGGATGAATAGCAAAAGAGGAAGGCTGTATTGAACGCTTCCTGAAAAAAAACCACCAGTCATTACGATGATCAAAGGAAAAATCCAGCCACCGCCTGTGTTCAGTCATATGTGTTTCCATTAAAGCATAGACAGAGCGTCCTTTCGCATGTTAAAGGTCGGGCTTGCAAATATAGCAATTGGGGTTTTTTTTTCCCCCCCAAGAGGATTTTTCTGGCTCCGCCAGAGGCGTGGATGCAGGCACTGTAGTATTTTCAGGAGGAGAACCTTCACCTTAAAACCTAAGGGCTGGCAGAACAGCTCTTTGAGGAGTATTTGTGAGACCTCAGCATTAGCCGTAGAAACAGCTTTAGGTAGAACATGCTGTGCTTAAACTAAGATCACAGGAATGTGAATTAATGGTAAATAAACCTTGTTGCTGAAAAAAAAGATAATATTGTCCCTCGATCTATACCCATTGAATTAACTGATTGATGCACTTAGGTTTGCCCTTCATGTCCAAGCATCATTCATGTCCTTCCGTGACATGGCAAGTGCCGAAACCACTAATGATGGCGTGAAGGTTTTAAGCATGAAATCTTCTTAGCGGGTGATTAGATATCCCTCTCAGATCATTACAGTCATCTGGTAATGCTGCTCAGAGAAGAGGATGCAGCATGTTTACGAGTGGAAAATCACGATCTCGGAGAGAAGTGAGGGCTCCGATGCTGCGTAGAGGAGAAGCAGTTTCTGTGTGCCAGGACATAGTCCTAATTTTTTTTAATCTTTAAGGGAAGGAAAAACCGAGTTTCCAAAAGGAGGAAGAGTGAGACGTGCACTGTACAGTTGCCGTAGTAATAAAAACCATGAAGACTTTGCATTATTATTTGTCTAATACAAGACCAAAAATGTCCCTTTTTGTGTTTGTGACATTGAGAAACAAGACCTTTCTGTGAATCCCTTCTCACAAGAATCCTGTAACAAAGGCAGGGGACCCGTTCTTTCCTTTCCCGATGCTTGCTGGGTTTCAGAAACAACCACCTCATCTCCTTCCAGCCACGGGGCTTCTCTCCTGCTAGGAGAAGTGAAACCTGGAGCCTTTCAAATACTTCTCTTTGAAAAATGTCTGGGATTCAGCATGCAGTTGCTTTATTTAGCTCAAGGTGATGATTTTGGCCAGACTCAGAAGTCTAGGATGGCAGCAAAAGTACCTTTTGGAGAATCCTTTTGAGAAGAAGGAAGTGGTTTTCAGGGCCGTCTCCTCATTTCTTCCACAGTTGCCTTGTATTCTACACAGACAGCCAGAAATCTTCTTTTTGTACCTGGGCAAAAATATGAAAACCTCATCAAACCCTTTAGAAATCAGGAGAGTGATTCAGATAACATCTCCAGCAGATCCTGGCACTAAGGGCATTCACGTATTTTATTATCTTTTGTCCGCTTGAGAGTAGAAAGCTTTTCTAGTGCGATAACGTGTGAAAGAAAGGCTCTGTTCTCCTGAAAGTGAATTCCCAAGAATGAACAGCACCGGGTCCCCGCGGACAAATGGTGCCGGGCTGGGCTGATGGAGAGATGCAAAGTGTCCTACTTAACTCCGGCTGCTACAGGTTTGACCTCCTTGTATCATCTGACACCTCGTTTGGTAAGAGGTTGCTGCAAGATCTCAAACCCTCAAATTATGTAAGATTTACACAGTTGCTTTGAAGTTAGTCCCTCCCTTCAATGTTTGTTTACTGCCTGGTATGTCCTGTTGTCTGGATTGTGAAGGATGAATAGTCACAGAAAGGAAGCTGTCGGGTTAGTAGAATTTTTCTGTTACTCTTTGCTTTCCAAACGCGTGTGGAGCTGTGTTTATCCCTTTTTTCAGAGTCTGAGAACGCGCTGAAGAAGTCTTGTGCTGGTTGGGGCTTTGCTGGGTAAATGCTGGCTTGTAAGTTTTTGTTTGTTTGTTTTGAGGTGGAGGGAAGTGAGGAATGGCTTGTTGTGTTGTTGGAGGAGAAACAGATACTATCTAACAGTGATTTCAGAAGGAGTTTATGTTGGTTTGGCTTTTTAGTATGCAGTTTCCCTGTAACTTTTAAAAATCACGTGTGAAAAAAGGAGGGTGCTTAATTAATGCTGTATGTGTGGCGTACAGACTGTGCCTGGCCGTGCTGCTATGGTTGCGAGGTTTTTCTGCTCTTGCTAAGCACCAGATCCTGTAAGGGGAGCATGCAGGTGGGGCACGTAGGCTTTGCGTGTGGGAATTCCTCAGAGGACTTTCCTTCTATCCCGTAATCTCCAGCGTACCAGCTGAATTGCCTCACGCTGCTCCTCCTTTCCCAGCCCTGGTAACCATACGCCGCTGCCATGTGGTACGGAGGCCAGGGATGTAAAGGCAGTCGATCCGGGGAGTTGAGAGGCCATAAGGCATTTTCATTTGCATTTTTCCTTACTTCTCCATTTTTTTTCCCACAAATATCAAAGTCCTCGCTCTCGCTTTGAGATCTGTGGTTGGTGTGGTGGAACTGTCGCAGGATTTTGGGGAGTCCCTGGACGTCTGGCCATGTGGAGGTTTAATCACTAAATTGTAACAAGTACTGCTGAATTGAATTTCAATCGTGTGCTTTTTCAGGAGTTAAGAGACAAACACGAGGATCACTGTCATATGATACTGCTTTTGGTCTTTTTAATGTCTAAGGCTGGAGATACACCGTATAGCTACTTGACAAATGTACAAACACATTTTCTCCACCGACATGGTATGCATTCACTGGGCTGTAGCACTTCACCTGTTTCATACAGAGATTCTATTTTTTTTTTTTATTTTCATGACTTAAGTGTTTTTTACCCATGTGAAATTTCACAGAAAGTTCTGCTTTCAGTTGTATTTTTATTTGCATGTGGGCAGAAAATGAAGTAATTCCCAAATATAGTCCTAGCCAAGAGATCCATCTGTTCTCTGCATTTTTAAATGGCAAATTAATCCTCAGCATACAACTCATCAAATGTCTTCTCTTTTATAATGTATGCCGCCTGAGATCACACAAATGACATTTTTTTTCCCAGGCCTTCCATTTTAAGTAGTCCTTTACATGAGAATAACAGTTATCGCTCTGGTTTGACAGAGTGCTTGTGTGCATCTTACAGTTGCTGTAGCTGGGCTAAAAAAGGGCATTTAAAAAATCCCTCTAAAATATTCCTCTCTTCATCTCTTTGGCATTTCTTTAAAAGGCTGTAGAAGATTCTGTTTGAAAAACACCTTTGATAAACGTACTTATTTCTGATGGAGCAGTAGGGTTGCTCCGTCCATTTTCTTGCAGGTTTTGCTCTTTGGACAATGGTGACCATTTTTAGAAGTACTAAACTTCCACAGTGGTATCGGCCCTGAATGCAATTTCTATATTGAGCTTTGCATGTTCCCAATTTTACTTTAAGCGGCGTTGTTTATCAGCTGTGTATCTTGGCATGCCTTCATTGCGACTCCCGTCTGAAGAACAATTCCATTTGTTTAGAAGAGAGGAAGCACCATTTCAAAACTGCTCCAAATCAGGAATTTCAACAAGTGGCATTTTGTGTAACGCTAAAAACCAGTGCCTTGGAGAGGGAGGCGATGATCTCAGCTGCCTTTTGGCAGGGCAGAGCACAGGGTTAGGGGCTTGCTGCCCGTGTGGGGAGGGAGAGCGGCCCCGGGGAGCAGAAGGTAAGGAGCGGCCGAGGGTGGAGTGGACGGGGCACGTGTGGGGCCAGGTGGCAGACAAGTGAGAACTGTCGGGGATGGAGGGCATAAAATAGTGCCAGGGTTGTGGTTTTTTTAGGCAAAGTGTGATGCTTTTCTAAAACATAAAGATGGAATTAATTCTGCAGGTGTATTTGCCATGATCTGCCAGCAGTTTTTTGTTAAAAAATATTTCTACCTCTGCAAGACTGAAATAACCTGGGGGTGAATCAGAGCTGATGCTTTTTTGGTTTTAGTGTGTGTATGAAAAAGGCTTTTACTCTGAAAAACGTCCAGTGCTCAACATGATGTCAGTATAGTCAAGGCCTAATGCTTTTAAAGTTGTACTAAGAAGTGTTTATTCTCAGGAAATCATTTGACAGTGCTTTTAAGGCAAGAGAATTTGCTTTTTATGTCCCGAGTAAACATGCAGCAACATATTTGGACGCAGCAGTGGTTTTGTGTTCTGAATGGCATTTTGCTCTCCTGGCTTATGGACAGTACTTAGAGTAGGGTTGGTTTTTTTTTTAAGATGCTTAGTAGATCCCTTCGTGAAAACAGTGCAGTTTTGTTTAGGAAACTGCTATAAAATGTTGCTTTCTTAGTATTTTGAAAAGATTTGGCCTCCCGCGATCCAGGAGATCAAGTTCCTCAGCCTGCTCCCTCGGTGATTCATTGAATGACCTTGGGCAAAGCCCTTGGCCTCTTCTTACCTTGTTTTTCCATCTGCAGTGCAGGGATGTTAAGACATACCTACCTCCCATGAGTCTTGAACTAAAATGTTTTTTTTTAAAAAGAATTTCACGTGCTCTGAGGTGACAGTTGCACCGTATTAATTTAGATCGTCTGCAGATAGCAGGCAAAAGCTGTTTACTTTAACAGTGTTACGTTAATTCTGGCCAAAGGGTTGAAAGCAATTTTTCTTCTAGACTGAACAAGCTGTTCCTTTGCCGTAGCGGTGAACTCTGCCACGCTGTTTTCTTTCAAAAGCCGCTGCGATCGCAGGCTTATCAGTGCCAGCAGCCTTGAACAGCGGTCCTTTTGCAGACAAGTCCTGGTGGCACTTGAAATAATTTGTCTGCAGTCTGGTGTGGTCGGAGGAGGTGGGAGTTTGGGGTGGCTGCAGTGGGACTTCTCACAGGGGCTGGTTCTTGACCCAAGGCTTCCCTCGTTGAAGGTAATGTTAAAAAAGAGCAGCTCTTTGGACTCGCACATTCTCACACCCACCCTCTTTCTTCCTTCTTTGCATCGGTGGAAGTTTAATTGTGGGAAAACTATGCCAAAGAGCTGGCTTTGTACTTCACCCTGAAGGCCTCAATGACTTTAATCTTTCCCAGCACAGAGCTCCGTCACCGTGGCTGTTTGCTGAGAAAGCATTTCCTCCGGCTTCCCAGAGTTTCATTTTTGAGCAGGAGCGGTCCCTCTGTTCCCCAGGAGCCATCCTTGTTTCGAAAAGGCGTTGGCTGGGGATGCAGGCAACTCCGGCTGCTCCCACATTCAACCCCAAACCCGTCCACGGCCGAGTCACCAGCCAGCGCGAGGAGCAGAGGCCTTGAGTAGTGTCTTCCCAGCAGTAGTAAGCTGTTGTGGTTACTACATAGATAGGCTGATGTGTTTGTAACCAAGACATTTTGTTTTTCCGGGTTAGTGTTTTTTGCTCTTGGCTGTACGAAGTTGAAGCCTGAGGACAGAGGGACATAGGTCGAGGAGCGCGGTGGTAACACCGACTGTGGGTTGGGCACGGTCTCTATCAGCCAGACAGTGATTAGCATAAACATACACATTTTTAGCGATCCTAATGGATTATTTAGTTGCAGGGAGGAATCAAAACAGAGCCTGCTGCTGTCTTGAAACTCTCCGAGCATGTGGCTCCAGGGGAGAGGTGGTTCTGGGGGTGGAAGTAGTCCTCCGTCCGTCTGAGCAACATCTTCGTCTTCTCCATGATTCATTTCAGCCTGCTGTTTCTCATCAAAGTTCAGGTGTCAGGCATCATGATAAAATGATTAAAGGAAATATATTAATATGGCCTGTCACGGAAATTAACATGTGATGTTAAAAAGCCAGTCAGTCGCTTGACTGGGTTAAATGTGTGGTAAATATTATCTGGAGGCTGTATCTAAAAAAAATTAGAGGTCAAAGACTGAAAAAAATCCTGCAAGCAGCCTGTGTTATTTGGCCAGCTGAAAGACACCGAGTTGTCATGGTTGTGTTGCTTTCCCATGGCCTTTAAACATCATTTAATTTCATTTCTTTCAATTTAGGATTCCAGCCCAGCAGGAGAATTCTTAAGTCACTTTTCTGGGCGTGGTAAGACAGAAGAAGTTAAGAGAAAGAGGATGTCCTAATTCGACTTGTCTGCAGTATTTAATGATCTTTCTGCAGAGCAGTAAATACTTTTAAAAAAATTTATGTGTTTTTTGTGACCATTTTCCTCTTCCATGCAGTAGGTTTTTTTTCTTTTTCCCCCTCAGCAGATTGTTTTATCATAGCTGTGTGTTGTTAAATACTTCTGAGGCTGCGCCTGTGACATCTACAAAACAAAGTTCCTTGGATGGCGAGTTCTCAGCGGCTTGAAAGGGTGCCAAGAATGTCATGCAGTCGCATCCCGGCGTGCTTTTCACCACCAGCTCCAAAGGTGCTGGAGGCTGGGGTGATGGGTGCAGGGTAATTACACTGAGAAATGTTAGGTGTAGTGCTCTGCTCCCCGGCTCGCCTTCTCCACCCTTTCACGCTGAGCAGCCGGTGTCTGCTTATATATTTATTTAAAACATAAAGCTTTGTTATGAAATGGAAGAGCAGGGTTCAAACTCTTTGTGGTATGTGCATGTGGGCTGAGCCCCTTCAGCTGCTGCCTGTAGTCTGCAAAATATGGTAACGACTTGTTACCTCTTGATCTTTCAACCAAACAAACCTTAGATGTTTGAGTTTTCTGATACCTTTCGCTTCAGGTTCAACGACTCCTTTTACCTAGGAAAAAAAGCCCTATAGTTATTTCTGCAGATCTGAGAAATGTGCTTGTTTCACCTTACAAATATACTGCTGTGGACTGGTGTTACCGCAGGACACGTGCGTACAAAACAACTCCCTGCTGCTCACCTGCATATTTAGGTCAGCGTTGGAGTCGGCTCCGACAAAGAGATGCTAACCCTCTGCCCAGCCCTCTTGAATTTTTCATTGTGGGTATTTCTCCTTGGATGTGGCAGAATATCCGTCTGGATTGCTGGAGTAACCTGGTGGTGCCTGAGTTTTGTGGGAATGGGTTCTTTTTCTTGTTATGGTACGTGTCATTTGATGCGCGTTTTTTGACTTGCACATGTAGAGAACGGGGGCAATTCAGGTTAAATCACTTCTTAATTCATGTAGTGTTTAGTAGTAGGACAGAAACAGCAGCCTGTAATAGACCTGTGCATATATTATTTCAGTCTATCATTTTTCGTCCAGAGGAGAAGTCAGTGTTCCATCGGCAAAGATCCTTTAATCTGTAGCTAGAATGGACTAGGATGCATTTTTTAAGCAGGTAGCATCATATTTTTCACTGGATGTTGGCTGACAATAATCAAGTCCTTTTTTTTTTTTTCCCAAAAAGCACATTGATGCATTCAGGATACTTTGACCAATTTTCTGGCGCTGTTTTCCCAGGTCCAAGAAGCCTAACTTGCAATTTGTTTCTGAAGCCTATCGCTGATATATAAAGTATCCCAGGATTTGTGTCTTCTGGATAGAGCTGTTCAGCACACAGCGCTGTCACTGACTGATTTCGGCAGCTGGTGGTTTTTTGCATAAAGATCATCTATGGTGACTTAACTTGGGTCTGGAAAGGGAGGGACGAGAAAAAAACGGTTCCTGTTGCTTCCGTTCGGAGATGACTGCACGTTAACTTTGGATTTCCTGACCCGACTTGGGAATCTGCCGCTGACATCAGCCGTGAGAATAACCTGCCGTCAGCTGGGACTCGTGCTGCGGGAGCTTGTCCTGTGTTATTGTCCTGAATAGATCTTTCTAGGAGATAATCTTTACTTGGAGCTTATTTTGACAGGGTATTGAATCATAGCTGATCTAGGCAGAGTTCCTGATTTCAGTTAATTTTG
>WKFP01013186.1:3608-32719 GCA_011057875.1 Pterocles orientalis | reverse complement strand
CTTTTCACCACCAGCTCCAAAGGTGCTGGAGGCTGGGGTGATGGGTGCAGGGTAATTACACTGAGAAATGTTAGGTGTAGTGCTCTGCTCCCCGGCTCGCCTTCTCCACCCTTTCACGCTGAGCAGGCGGTGTCTGCTTATATATTTATTTAAAACGTAAAGCTTTGTTATGAAATGGAAGAGCAGGGTTCAAGCTCTTTGTGGTATGCGCATGTGGGCTGAGCCCCTTCAGCTGCTGCCTGTAGTCTGCAAAATATGGTAACGACTTGTTACCTCTTGATCTTTCAACCAAACAAACCTTAGATGTTTGAGTTTTCTGATACCTTTCGCTTCAGGTTCAACGACTCCTTTTACCTAGGAAAAAAAGCCCTATAGTTATTTCTGCAGATCTGAGAAATGTGCTTGTTTCACCTTACAAATATACTGCTGTGGACTGGTGTTACCGCAGGACACGTGCGTACAAAACAACTCCCTGCTGCTCACCTGCATATTTAGGTCAGCGTTGGAGTCAGCTCCAACAAAGAGATGCTAACCCTCTGCCCAGCCCTCTTGAATTTTTCATCGTGGGTATTTCTCCTTGGATGTGGCAGAATATCCGTCTGGATTGCTGGAGTAACCTGGTGGTGCCTGAGTTTTGTGGGAGTGGGTTCTTTTTCTTGTTATGGTACGTGTCATTTGATGCACGTTTTTTGACTTGCACACGTAGAGAACGGGGGCAATTCAGGTTAAATCACTTCTTAATTCATGTAGTATTTAGTAGTAGGACAGAAACAGCAGCCTGTAATAGACCTGTGCATATATTATTTCAGTCTATCATTTTTCGTCCAGAGAAGTCAGTGTTCCATCAGCAAAGATCCTTTAATCTGTAGCTAGAATGGACTAGGATGCATTTTTTAAGCAAGTAGCATCATATTTTTCACTGGATGTTGGCTGACAATAATCAAGTCCTTTTTTTTTCTTTTTTTTTTCTTTCTTTTTTTTTGTTTTTTTTCCAAAAAGCACATTGATGCATTCAGGATACTTTGACCAATTTTCTGGCGCTGTTTTCCCAGGTCCAAGAAGCCTAACTTGCAGT
Organism: Pterocles orientalis; assembly: GCA_011057875.1. Classification (NCBI taxonomy): domain Eukaryota; kingdom Metazoa; phylum Chordata; class Aves; order Pterocliformes; family Pteroclidae; genus Pterocles; species Pterocles orientalis. The sequence continues at coordinate 31,644 of WKFP01013186.1, read as the reverse complement.
TTGTTTCTGAAGCCTATTGCTGATATATAAAGTATCCCGGGATTTGTGTCTTCTGGATAGAGCTGTTCAGCACACAGCGCTGTCACTGACTGATTTCGGCAGCTGGTGGTTTTTTGCATAAAGATCATCTATGGTGACTTAACTTGGGTCTGGAAAGGGAGGGATGAGAAAAAAACGGTTCCTGTTGCTTCCGTTCGGAGATGACTGCACGTTAACTTTGGATTTCCTGACCCGACTTGGGAATCTGCCGCTGACATCAGCCGTGAGAATAACCTGCCGTCAGCTGGGACTCGTGCTGCGGGAGCTTGTCCTGTGTTATTGTCCTGAATAGATCTTTCTAGGAGATAATCTTTACTTGGAGCTTATTTTGACAGGGTATTGAATCATAGCTGATCTAGGCAGAGTTCCTGATTTCAGTTAATTTTGACAGGAAGGAAGGTGATCGCTCTGCATATTTCTGTAAAAGAATCCTGGATCATTCACCAGTTCTGGTTAAACAGTTTTTGAAAGCAGCTATTAAAAAAAATCCATTTCATTTGTACTTCTTTTTCTGCTGAAATTTGGCCGGTGTTCCCTTGAAAAATGAAAAGGGTTTCAGATGGGATTTAGGTGGCTTTCTTCTGAACTTGCTCTGACAATCAGAAGTTGTTTTTGTTTTGTTTTGTTTTTGAAAACGTGAAGTTTGGCAGCACATCGCCCGCGGTGCGTATTAATGCTTCTTTCTGCTTTATTTTCCGTGAAGGCCACGGATTTTCCTGCTTGCCTTCCCGAGGGTAGTCACTAGCCTTGCAGCTGACTCACCGTTCTCAAGTCAATTTGCAGAAATGACGATTGTCCCACATTTTAAAAATTGCAGAAGGGTAGGGCAGGTTGTGGGATCCCTCGGTTCAGCGCAGCTGCCATTGACAAAAAGCAGCAGGTATCCCGTTACATCGACTGGTTTGGAGTCTCTCTTTTATCTCCTTTTTGCTGGGGAACAAAGAGAACGGCTCACTTTGGATTCTTTGCTCAAGTGCTTTCATTTTTTCATACATAAACGGAGCGTAACTTCATATAGTTATTAAACCAACGTGCAATTGCTTGAAAAGATGTTTCTGTGGAAATGAGGACTGGTTATAGAGGGTGCGTGCAGCAGGGTTTGCAATGTCGATTTTGTAGCTGTGAGAGAAGGAGAATTCTGTGTGCTAAAGAAGCTGCAACGTTCTGAAACCAGGCGCATTCGGGGCTTGTTTCTGTGATCTGAGCCCTGTCGCTGGATTCCTACATGTTGAGTCTTTGAGACTCTGCCCTTATGGATGAAACGTAAAAGATTATGATTTTATCTTGTCTAGTAGAAAATAGATACATAGATAAGCACTGTGAGTAAGAACACACTCATCTTTATATACTTGTAAGCAATTATGGAAGGCAGGTTAATATTTTAAAAGGGCTTGTAAACCGTGCTTGTAGTAAAGTGCACGTGTAAGAGAAGGATTTCGTGTCCGCTTTCTTATTAAAGTAAGAACAGTCTCCTTTATAGCTCAGATTTTCCATCTGATTTTGCCAACAGTACAGCCAAAAATCTCTATTCTTCATCGCTATGATAAAAGCTGGAATGAAACTGATCTTAGAAGCTGGACAAAAGAGCATCTGAAATCCTTCCTGGTTAAAACTTCAAGTTCTTCATTAATGTGTGTACGTCACGAGAAAAAATCTGCAAACCACCGAAGAGGCGACTGAAGCTGTACGCCCGAGCTGTTTAAAAAAGCAAATTCCCAGCGCAGGCTCCCTCTCTGTGAAACGCGTGTGTTGTGACAGCTCAGGAGATTAGTTCTTCTGCGTGCTGGCATTCTGCTCCGCTGAGTTTACATGGATGTTGAAGAGCAGGTTTTCCCGTGTTGGGAAAAGGCTGTGTGCCAGAGCACACTCTGCTTCTGGAAAAAATCATCGCGGGTTTAATAGTCAGTGGAAGCACAAAATGAAGTTACAAAGCCGTTGTCTTGACACCATTTTTGGCCTGCCCCAAGACCTATTGATTACTTGAAATACTTTCAAGAAGGAGGATGTCGGAGCTGTTGTTTTAACCTATCTGTTGTAATCCCATGTTAAAATTTCTCTGGCTTGTTTTTCTAGAAGCCTTATGAACTAATTTTTGCTAGAAGTCTTTTTAATAACTTCATTTTCTGTGACTTGGCAAAGGACAATTGTTTTCAAAATTACTCACAGGGAAAAGAAAAGCCATATTCTCATTTTAATATTCTGGGAACGTATCCTCGTGCAGCTTACACGCTTTAGTTTTGTATATTTTTAAAGCTGAAATAGTTGCAAAGGAGTTCTGTTTTTCTGCTTGAGATGACATATAATTCACTGTCAGATGCTTTATTTTGATTCTGCTCTGTGCTAAAACTGGATGACACAGCAGCTATAATTAACTCTTCCATCAGTCTCCTATTCACAGAGCGTAAAACCTTTGACTTGCTTTTGAGTTATTATATCCACGTTGCTTCAATTGGAAAAGCGATGAGGCTTTCCCTAAAGAAAGGGGAATTGTTCTCGTTGCCTTTTTTTTTTTTTTTTGCCTTTCTAAAAACAGAGTCAGGAAATAATGAATTTCTTTTCTGGAATGTCTCAGAAAGTCTTGACTTGCTTAGGGACACGTATTCCTGAAACACCCCGGGGAAGTGGAAATTATCAGCAAGATCCTCGTTTCCTGAAGTTGCATGGCATTCCAACTCTTGCAGAATTTCTCACCCTGTTAGACTGCTGTTCCATTGCTTGCAGGTCTTATGGTGTTACCCGGAGATTATATTTTTTTCCCAGTGGAACGCTGTGATTTTAACAGTATGTTCTATATTTGAAACATCCTCATTTAAAAAACCCCTAAAAATAGCCCGTTTTTGTAAAAGCACTGCTTAAATAGAAATTCAATGCTGCCTCTTACTTAAAAGATACAATCTTAGCAAAGCAGAATATTTAAAATGCTTTGGGAAGTACGTAGTTGATCATAATACCAAGCATCAAGACGTGAGAAGGGAAAGTAAGCGTATGTCCGGGGCAGAGGCTTGCTGCAGCCTTAAAATCTGATTTTAGCCATCCCCGGGGGCATGGTAAACCACGCCGTGCTGCCCTCAGCTTGGGAATTATTTTCAGCTTCTCCCCACACACATTTTCTGACTGTATTGGTGTATTGAAAGAACTTTCTCTACTTTTTGCTGATTTATTTGGTAGTAGGAGGCGATTGGTGATGTTACCCCTCGGGAGTACTGGAGGCGTGTTCACATGGCGCCGGGTTTGTCCTGCTCCCAACGTGCTGTAGAAAAGAACTTGAGTTTAACGAGGAATTGAGGTGATGCAGCTTTGCCAGAGTTAGCAGAAAGGTGGGAGGCAGAGGGAAAATGGGATAAATCGGCAAAAGACGGAGAGTGAGTTGCAGCGTGCCTCACTTTTAGCAATTAAATAGTTTATTAACGAAGAGGACGTGCAGGCAGGTTGCATGCATGCAGGTGAGGTAAAAATAAAGGCAGTTTAGTAATTTAGAAAGAAACGCTGTGAACGGGCATGTTGGTGGTAGGAAATTCGGAGCTGAGAAACCCAAGGGGCTGTCGGCGGGGAGGGGAAACGTTACGAGATATGAACTGAGAGACTGGGTGGTGCAGGGCATGGAGCAGAGCCTGCCTGGCAGGAGGAAGGGCTCGCCTTTTCACTCCTTTTCTGGCATGGCTTTATTTTCTCTCCTTTCCCAAAGCGACGTTGAACTTCCTCCTCCGGGGACGGACGGAGGAGTAGGAGGAGAGTGTGTGGGAAAGGCACCAACGTGTGAAGTGGCTGGATGTCAACTGGACGGGAGGGTTGTAATGAGGGGGTGAGACTGGGAGGAGAGTTTCTCATGTTTATTATTACTTCTGTATTTTTTGACCATTTTGGTTTGGTTTGTTTTGGTCTGGTGTGTTTTTATATCCTCCTCCGATTGTTTGGAAGTATTTTGGGACAGAGATTATTGCTCTCTCTTCTGCGCCTCCAGATAAAATGGGGACGGAGCCCAGGGGCTTTTCCAAATGTGCCGCAGCTCTTGTTACACCAAGATCTTCAGAAAGAAAACTAGTTTTCTGGAATGTTTGAAGAAAAATGACTCTGTCACTGCTACCCAGGCGTTATATAAACTGTGCACTGGTGAAAAAGGAGTGAGTAGAAGAGGTCACAAAATCAAATAATGAAAGTTATTAGAAGCCTGAAATGGTTTCCCTGAGAAAAGAATAGAAAAAATTAAATGGTTTAATGTAAAGAGGGAATATAAGCAGCCTATCAAATAATTTAAGATAAGAAAAAGATAAACACGCTTATCGTTTTTCTGGTATGATGTGGAGAGGGAAAGAAAAATGTAATGGACAGCAGCAAATTGAGAAATGACAGGTTTATTTTTGTACGTGGCAGATCTCCCCCCTCTAGCCTCCAAGTTAAAATTCCAGCGGAATTTTTTAGAAGGCTGCTTGTGTAATGGAGAATGAGAGTCTCCAGGGTTATGTCAGACAAAATTATTTTTAGCGATGTTATAAGCCCTTGTGCCTCAGGGAAGAAATCAGCCACTGAAGAAGATGACGTGTCCCCACTGGGCAAGCTTTAATAACATTATTCTCTGGATTTCTTACTCTCCTGTGAAGCCTCTAACGATCTGCACCGTCAAGAGTCGGTGGACTAGATTGACTCCCTGTATGATCTAATATGCACATCCTGTTCTGCCGTAATTATTGTTTATAAAAGATGTTCTTGGGTCTGAATTCTTGATACCCTGGAGTTGGCCGTTGAGGCTGAGCCTGTAAATAGCGTTTGCCAGTCCCTACACATCTGCTCAGGTTGTTCTCCAGCAGCTGACCATTAAAGATATGCACGAGGCAATAAGGAGAACTCTACAACCGACTGTGGGATTGACAGCAACACCTGAGAGCACGATAATATTTATTTCTTGTACGGGAGAGCACTGGGAGGAATTTCTAGGCTCTGGCAGACCTGTGTACCCTGTCTGTGTTTCTCCAGTATTCCCACACAGCTCCTAAGCTGCTACAACGTTGTATTACAATTAATTAAATCTCCACCATTGTCACGGGCTGTAACAGGATCTGTCTGACATTTTACCCATTTTCTGTTCCCCGACTGTCTCCTCTGAGGGCTTTGTAGGAGAATATTTGTAGAATGACTCTAAATTCCTGTGTATGACTGGGCTGTGTTACAGAAAGAGGATTTTCTGCATCAGGCGAAGGAGAGAGGAATGCCTGTAGACGAGCAAAAACTCTGAAATTTTGCTTTTTAAATAAAATACCCGTGTCCTCCGGTCGCTTTGCTTCTCCATGCACTCATCTGTCATTTTCTTCGTGCTGTTTATAGCAGTGACTCCAGCAGCAGCTCGAGCGACGAGTCCCCGGCACGGTCAGTTCAGTCGACAGCCGTCCCAGCGCCCGCATCCCAGCTGCTTCCATCTCTGGAGAAAGATGAACCCCGGAAAAGTTTTGGGATCAAGGTTCAAAATCTTCCAGTGCGCTCAACAGGTAAATTCCCTTGGGAAAGTGAAACAGGGGAAGAAGGGAATAGGAGGCAGGTTAGGGACTGGCTAAATCACACAAGTGTGTTCGAGGAGAGGATTCCCTCTGTTTCTGCCCGGGTTCTCGTGTGACAGTGGGAAAATTGCTTAATTAGTGACCATCTGTGAGGAATCCTGCAGGTCCCTAGCTGAGTCCCTGGGCTCAAGCGCTTACAGCTACTGGAGCTGGTGCTTCGGAGCGGTAATGTGGATTTCCCCAGGGAAAAACCTGAAGCATCTCAAATTTTTCACTTAAAACTTGGGACCTTTTATTCTCAACGTGCCTCAGTTTCTTTTTTGTATAATACAAGAACTTGAGAGTTTTCTTTTGCAGTGTTGAGCGCTGTAAAACACCCTTGAGCGTGTTCGTAATGGCATTGAATATTGGGTGGTAAATACCGCAGGAAACCAGGGGCTGAGGAGTGCAGATGGTCACTCTGTTCCCTGTGCTGACTGCAGGAGAGATCCCACAAAAAAAAAGATATTAACTTTGTGAGCAGCATACCTTACAATGTTCATATTCTTTCTATCGATTTTATTTCTGTAATACTGCTTGAAGTGACACAACACCGAGGTAAATATCCCCCAGATCCCAGGCAGGCTGTGTTGTCTTGAGTCAGATTTTGCAAAAAAAAAAAAGTCTCGTTATCTTCCTGAATTGCCTGAACTCCATGCTGTGTAACTTCGATCTCCCTTCCAGGTGCCTCATCCCAGCTTTGGAAAACTGCTCTATGCAGTATCCGTGTGGGATTAGTACTGAAGAAACACAGTTTGTTTTTTTCGTCTTGAATGGGGTGTCTCTTAGAAGTAGTCACCATACACTGCCAGCTTTAGTGATGTGAAACCCCGTGTGTCTAGTTTCTTGGGATTAAAAATCCAGGCAAAGAGAAGGATCAGCCAGAAGCTTTTGACGTTGGCAAAATTAACACCCGGAATTAAAAAGGCAGTTCTGTGAACACTGAGATTCAGGTTAAACTGGGTGAAGTCACATTTCGGAAGGAAGATGAGAGTTCTTCATGTCTTCTATGGTGCTACTAAGTTGGTAAAAATATATTTTTATAGTATTAATGTTTACTTGTTGGTTTAGATACAAGCCTTAAAGATGGACTTTTCCACGAATTCAAGAAGTACGGAAAGGTGACGTCGGTGCAGATTCACGGGGCTTCTGAGGAACGGTATGGACTGGTGTTCTTCCGACAGCAGGAGGACCAGGAAAAAGCACTAAATGCCTCAAAAGGAAAACTTTTCTTTGGCATGCAGATTGAAGTCACGGCCTGGATAGGACCAGGTAAGGTCCGTGCCCCTGAACCGGATGCGTGACCGGTCTGGGCGCATACCCACAGGCTGTCGCAAAGAGGCAGCATTGGAGGAGGAAATGTTAAAACTGCTTTTCTGCAGAAACATAATTTAAAGAAACTGGGAAATAGGCCAGAATAAATTCCAGGGCAAGGAGAATGGATGCTCTTAGGTCAAATGGGGAGAGAGTTCCAGTCTTAAACCTCAGAGAAGGAAAACCTGCCATCCCCTCAAACAGCGGGATCTGCTGGCTGCTGGAAGAAACAATCTCATCTTCCACGTCTCAGCAGAGCAGAAGCCAGTGGGTGGTGTAATCATAGCACCGAGTCCTCACAGGCTTGTTTTTTTCTGCTTTTAATTAAAGCAGCTAACGATGGCTGCATTTTTGAGGCTAGGGCAGCATAGCCCGAATGACCGACCAGTGAGAACTACAGCACTGAGCACGTGGTTCTCAGTCTGTACTTCAGCTGCTTGTTTAAAAATTTGTGAAAACAAACTTCTTCGGTGTGCTGTTCCCCAAGCAGCCTTATCTGAACTCATGCGTTCAGGCATTGATGCTTGTTGAAAGGATACATTTCTAGAGAAGCAGTTGGAGAATGCCGCTGTCTTTCACGTGAGGATGCACGGATTCCTCAGCACTTGCCCAGATATTTCAGATTGCACATAAATACCAACTCTGAAGTGTAGTGCTGGGTATTTTTGTCAGACGTTGGTTACTCTCGTTCAGATCCTGTCTGCTTGTCAGGAAGCAGACTTGAACAAACAAATCAACATGAACTGAACCCACATGAGAAACGCCTCCTTGCATTACAAGCTTCTTCCTCTCTTTTGCTTCTAGAAACAGAAAGCGAGAATGAATTTCGTCCTTTGGATGAAAGGATAGATGAGTTTCATCCAAAAGCAACGAGAACTCTCTTCATCGGCAACCTGGAGAAAACCACCACCTACCACGACCTTCGCAACATCTTCCAGCGCTTTGGTGGGATTGTGGTATGTGAATTCTCTGTGGCAGGGTGTCGTTGCCCGTTCTTTCCGTACAGACCTGTGAAACGCTGTGAGCGGTGGTAAATCATAGTATCAGAGTGGCTGCAGAAAAGCCTGACTAGGCAGCTGGGATGTTATTTTCATGTTGAGTCGTTACAGCTCTGTGAAGTCTCGGTTTCCTGTCGATTTCTGAAACAAAGGGTTTAGTTGCTGCGTGTGGAAGTAGCCATCGGCTGTCCCGGTCTGTGCCCCGACAATAGGGCAGAAGAGGCGCGGAGCAGATGGATTAGCGATGACACGCAGGGGATTTGGGTTTTCAGCTGAGCAGGCGGATGTGAACGAGACAGAGCAGCAGTCGTACCCCTCTTCTCTCCTCATGCCACTTTCTATCCAGTCCTATCAATATTGCATTTAGGAGAAATTTTGCAGAAAAATAAAGTAACTATCCACGGCCAGTTTAATTAATTGCATCTGGACTTGAGCACCGATAGTTTGTTTCGTTTGCTGGCTGTACAGTATTTTTCTAGGAGCTGTGGCTGCAGATGACCATGCTGTGCCTTAGTCATTCTGCTCTGAAATACTTCTGTAACCATTGTGGGGGTATCAGTCACGCATACCGGGAACCCCGTATGTACTTCCCCCAACAAGAAGGGGAGATGTGCTTCCGTACGCGATGTGGATAAACAGAAAATTCACATTTGATGATGTCTGGCAGCTCTCGTTCATCTAGCCTCCACTGCACCCTTGCCATCAGCACAGATTTGTGAATTCGCGCCGTGTCTGCGGCTTAAACCCTTTCCTAACGTTAGGCCAGCAGCACTGTCCTGATAAAGATGCTTATCAGCAGCAGTGCGCTTGTAAATTGGCTTTTCTGTGAAATAGTGCTGTCCTGTCAACGTTAGTAATTGGGCAGAATTCGGCAGCGCTGCTGCCTTGCACAATTTCCGTGAAAACTTACAAGCTCAGGTGCAGAAAGGACCAGCTTTATAACCTTTCCAGTGGGTAATGAGCAAAATAATGATATTTTATTTGCCTGTCAGAAGGAATTACTTGCCCAGGCTGAGTGGTCAAGTATAATTTGCCACGGTTGCAGCAGTCCTGCTTCAGACTCTGGGAAGTGTAGTCCTCTATTAGTATTCCTCTGAAGTCATTAGGCCAGGGCTATAGAAGTCTAATAGTTGTGTAAATCTCCCTGTTTACTTCTCTTTTCCCAGATAAAGAGCTCTTGGGTGAGACCATATCGAACTACCGCCTTGTCCCTAAATTTATTAACCATGAAATTAGTCTGTCCTTGATGTTGGAACGTTTGTGCTTAAAATTCGTGTGCTGGCATTGGCATGTAGCTCCCAGAGGAAACTTGTGCTATTTAAACAAATAAAACAAAACATTCCACCTTCTATTTTCAGCTCGGAATGAATCATAATATCATGAGCTTGTTCGGAGGCTTTCGGTACATTTGCCAGTACTAGTGCTGAGCTTGAATGTTAACCAAATGTCAACTCCAGTCTTGCTGAGTTTTTAACATTGATTAAAATCAGCCTTTGTGAGGCTTTCGGAGCTTTCTCGTGACTGCACTTTTGAATGGGCCTCTGGTGGCTCGGGATCAAATACCAGCAGCGATAGAAGTTGAAAATCTTTTCTGCCTTTGCCATGTCAGTGCCAAGCCGGTTCAGGAGCCGAGTCCGGCATCGCTTTCTGTTTCTAGGAACAGGATGGATCATGTTTGTTTGGAAAAGAAACCCCACGTGCCTCTTGGCTGGGAAATGAGGATCGGAGCAGGTTGTTTTCTCTTGAGCCTTTGCGAGCGAAAAATTAATCCATGGTTCTTTGATTCCGAGTTGTCTCTTCTTGACATAATATTAACAAACGAAAGCTACTGTTTGTTGATCAGGTCAGGCTTGCTTCTGCAGGGTTGAATTTTAAATCTACAGCGTGAAGAGCTTTCCCTGCGTCAGTAGGGATTTGGTTTTGCCATTAAATGAGATACAACAAGAACAGTGAAGTTTTTAAGCGCCTACTATTGTTTAAATCCTCTCTCTGAAGAAAATATTAATTAAAGAGTGCTTGCTGGGCCATGTGTCTCAAAAAAAAAATTCCGCTTGGATCTAATGGACACTGTTGAGTGTCCTTTTCAGCCTGTTGCTGACTGGCGCTCGTTCTGTTTTGTGTTTTTCCCCAGGATATCGACATTAAGAAGGTGAACGGTGTTCCTCAGTATGCATTCCTGCAGTACTGTGATATTGCAAGTGTGTGCAAAGCAATTAAGAAAATGGACGGGGAATATCTTGGAAATAACCGGCTCAAGGTAAAGAAATCTTCCCGTGGACTGTATCCTTCTCCTTGTTACTTCCGTTTCTGGCATCGTAGGATATTTTGCAGCAGCATAGTTTATGGAAGATGTTTTTTAGTGCATAGATCAGATTAGATGCTTTCAACCACCCCCGTCACTGAGATGAATCAGCACTTTTGGTGGCTGTCTCAGCAAGGAGCCCCAGGGTTGAGCAGACTGACGTTCCCTGGCCTCGGAGGCTGTGCTGGGAAGCTGTGCCGGCACCCACGATAAACAGAGACTGTCAGTGCCCAGAGCTGTCACCCTGTCACTGTTCAGATGCATTCCAATTGTAGAACCAAATGTTGTCAAACACTGTTACTTGTTTAAGCACGCAGAATTATTTTCATTAATTGCCATTTGATTTTTGTCTTGCTTGCACCTGCGCGAGATGCTAATTTTAGAAAATCCGTACAAACGACTAGCTTTCTTCAAATAACTCATTAATTAGGCGTGCTCTGTTCGGTCGGTTGGAACGCCTGTGAATTGTACTGATGGAAGTTTTGCCCTTTTGTGTTCAGCTGGGTTTTGGAAAGAGCATGCCTACAAACTGCGTGTGGTTAGATGGGCTTTCTACAAACGTTACGGATCAGTATTTAACTCGACATTTCTGCCGATACGGGCCTGTGGTAAAGGTAGGTGGGAGGCTTTGGTGTGTGGTTTGACGTTACTGTCTTCCTCTCTTCCCATCCTGTCCTTTCAACCCCCACTGTCCAGGGCTTTATAGCTCAGGTAGAGAAATTCTCTCTGGGGCGGAATTTGGCCGACAGGGCTCTGCAGCTTTGCATCCTGTTGATCCAATCGAGCAGTCGCTTCTGATGTTTTGAAAACAAAAAAAAATATTTGAAATGAGCCGAGATAATGAGTATTGCAAACCATTTGTTGCTCTTGTGCAGTACAGTCTCTCCCCAACCACATTTGGAAGGCTGACATTGGAGGAACAGCAGTCTAATTACGTAGTAACGCTCATGCATGCTAATTACATAGTTAGACATAACTCTAATTTTTTTTTCCCCATCAGACCAAAAAAAAAAAGACTTTTTAAAAGCAGTTAGGATAGTCACACTGACAAAATTCTGTGAAAGAAGTCACTGATGGCGCAACATACCCATATCCCAAGGTGGGAGCGCGTTACCTGCCCCGCTGTGGGTCAGCACCGGAGATTTACGCACGTGCTTAAAATTAAGCGCGTGAGTTGTCCTGTATATTTCTGTTGGGCATTGATGTGCTTAAAATGAAGCAACGTGTGTAAATCTCTGCAGGATCAGGGTCTTGCCTCCTTCCAGGATTTTTGTGGGTTCTGTTGCAGCTTTGACATTCTTTATTGTAGTTGTTGTTGCTTGAATAATACATTTATCTTGCTAAAGGAAGCTAATAATTGGAAATTGGGCATTCAACAATTGGCGAGTGGTACTGCAGACTGTGATAACAAAAATTGTTTCCATTTTGGGATTAGATGTTCCCTTCACCTTTTTTCCCCCCTAAAACACATTGGAAATTTTTTTAAAAAATGAAAGTACAGAGAAACGACAAAAGTCAGTCACTAAAGAAAAAGAAAAAATTAAAAGTAAAATACAGAAAAACAAAATAAAGGCATAATATACCTCAAGCCACAATATCCACAATTCAAAGCAGTCCCGTGTCCTTTTATTGTCTCTTCATTACGATATGCCTCATCAGAAAAGCCTGGAAATTTACCTTGCTAAAAATTATTTCTTTACTGGTATCCTCATGACTTAGGATTTTGTTGGGACTGACATTAAGTCCTGTGGATGAGGCTCTTATTTGGTTTTTGTTTTGTTTTTTTGTTTTTTACAGGTGGTGTTTGACCGCTTAAAAGGCATGGCCCTGGTTCTCTACAATGAGATTGAATATGCACAAGCAGCTGTAAAAGAGACCAAGGGGAGGAAAATCGGTGGGAATAAAATTAAGGTGTGCAGAATGACCTCCAAAATAAACAAAAATAATAATAAAAAAAAGAGAAACAAATTGTATTGAGGCCTTAGCCCTTAAATGCTGGCATTTGCAGACTGCCAGTCAGAAGGAATACTTAGCGGGACACATAGGTCCCAGATATCGAAGGCTGAAACTAATTTTTTTTTATTCTCGGCTTACCAAGACGTTAGGGTATCTGGAACTGTTACTTATAAAGCCTTTTCCAGTATTCTGCCGTTTGTTTTGCTGAACTTGTCTCTCTAAGCTCCTCAGTGTTGGTGTCCGTGTTAGTACCTCATTTACCCGAATCCAAGGCAAACTTTTGTCCGGTTCCGTGTTAGAAAGGTGAAACCTGAGGGGGGTGGGTTCCTCTGGGGTGACGCAGGGCTGCGTTTCAGCCGCTCCGTGCCGATGGCCAGGCTCTCGACGTGGCCGAGGCGATCGCGGTGGTTTGCAGTCAGCGGGGATGCCAACCCAAGCGTGCAGTCTGCTCTTGCGATGGCAGCTCCTTCCTTGTACCAGATTTTAAAAAATATTAAAAAAATTCAAAAGTACTTAAGAGAAAGTACTTTTTCTTGGAGCAACACTTAACATTTAGAGGGATGTCTTGGATTTGGGTGAACGTGGTTAATACCTGTCACGACTGTCCCATCGGTTCCACTAATTGGGGTGTAAGGTGGCAGCCAACCCTCTGGATTATCTTCCTCCTCCTCCTTTCTCCTCTCCTCAATAATGGGTGATGATTTCCAGCATGATCTCTCATCTGGTGTGTTAACCTCGCTGCTCCATGCCCGGTGGGGCTAGGAGTTGGGTATACCATAGTTTTTAAACACGTTAAATAACCTTTTCTACGCAATAAAATGTTCATTCATTTGAAAGTTTCATATCTTGTGTTTGTGGGTCTTGCTGCTTAGCAACTTCCGAATGAGCAACACCCACAATGCGTGTGTGTCTGTGCTCCACTGCTGTGGTTATACAAATATCTAGGCTGAGTTTTATAAATAAGAAGGAACTAGAATGTTAAAAAAATTGCATTATGTGGAACACACGTAGTTAAATCCTTTCTCATCCTTATGTTTTTTTGCATTAGCTATGCCATTACCTTCTTGATAATGCCACCCTTGGCTAGAAAACACCAGTTCTTCGATCCGTTAGAACAGGGAGCTGCAATTCAGGAGGCTTGGTTCCTTTCCCGTCCCTGCTCTTGCTGTATAACCCCGGGCAAATAACGTGGAGTCTGAAAGAGATGAATAGCAACACTGACCTGCTGCAGCACTGCGTTGAGATAAAAGGGACTTTGGGACTGTAATTGGGGTTGCTGTATTAAAAATGTCGATACCACGCTAATAACGCGTGTTTTTCCTGCTGGTTCACTGAACAGAAGCCTCTGGACTTGCAGCTACAACAAAATCCCCCAGTAAGGAGGTAGTTCCATCGCTCCACGCAGCTCCACTGAGTTAGGAGAGGAAGGTTTTATTCCTGGGGATGTGTGGGGCCAGTCCCGAGAAACATTTGACTTCAGTTCTGCTCCCATCTTCAGACCCCGCAGCAGCCAGTGAAATGTTGTCAAAATGGGATCTTTCTCTCCCTGACCGTGATTTATCCTTTTATTTTTCAGGTGGACTTTGCAAATCGAGAAAGTCAGTTGGCATTTTATCATTCCATGGAGAAAACGGGTCAAGACATCAGAGACTTCTATGAAATGCTGGCAGAAAGAAGGCATGTATCTGTAGTAGCTTTATTACAGTCTTTTACTTTTCCAGCATCATCTTAAGTGCAATTGACTTTCTTCACGCCGTAATTATTAAACAAAATCAGTTTTGTTCCTCTCAACTTTACCCTTTATTTTATTAACAACATTTTGTCGTATTTTTCATGTCTTTCATCTTTTCAATTTATTTTTTTTTTTAAACAAATGTAGGTGGTCAGGCTTCAGCTGTGCAGCTGAAAGCAGACAGGATATCACACATCTGAAGAGTAGTCGGTTACTGAAATCCGTACTTAGGTGGAGGTTTCGGCTATCTGCACGATCTATATGTTTAGTATCCGGTTACTGCGGTGGGTCACCAGGACACAGTTGTGAGTCATCCGTCATTTCTTAGGAATGCAAAGAATAGCTTCCCGGTCACGCCTCCCTGTGCCCTCGAGAGAAGTGGGGATGTTCACGGGTGTATATATAGTCTGAGAAACTGCTGCTGCTCAGCTGTCGAGCAGAGGGTAAAATTCCATCTTCCACCTACCCCTTTTCAACAGCTAACTCGATAAAATAAGAAAATACGAGTGAGGCTGCAGGGGTTTGGTTTTTTTTTTGCTATTTGACATGAAAAATGTGTTCTGTGTTGATGTCCTTCTGCAGCATCTGTCGTGACGGTGTCTGGCTGTTCTGCACATGCTGCAAAGGCTCGTGTTCCCCCTGCACCGCTACTTATCTCCGCAGACCCTGCCTGCGAGCAGCCTGGCACAGAAACACTCCTCATTTTGTGGGTTTTTTTTTCCTCCAACGGCTGAATAAACATCCGTGTTTTTATTACTGATGACTGCAGTGAAGGCAGAAAAGCAGAGCGTTTTCTTTTTGTGTGGGTGCATTTTTATTACCTTCAGAGGCTGGCTTAATTGTCAGGGCTCTGGTTTATCTCCGAGTAAGCTCAGCGTGAAGCTGATTGTACCTGCGCTAGAGAAATTTAATGGTTTTTGCAACAAAATAGAGTGGTCTGACATATATGCAAAATTGCCAGATTGAAAAGCGAGGAAGGTTTGGAAATTGGCAATCGGGGTTTGCATAATGGAAATAAATGTGTGTGTTCCCCCGTGCTTGCCAGATGTTGTGATGTGCCAGCAAGCAGTCAGGAATAATTTCCTCTGAGCTACACCAAATTCAGAGATCGGGCGTCTTTTAACGCACGGGAGTCAGCTGGGCTTGTCTTCGCTGTGAAATAATTCTGAGTGGAACACTGATTTCTGGAACATGATCCTTGGGTACACGTTAGTCTTTTGTTATGATGCTCACACAGTCATTGCGAGATACTCAGGAATAATGAATCACGGAGTGATTGAGCGAGCTCTGCAGTGAGTCTTGTCACTCTGCGTCGTCCTCTGAGCTCCTCCTGGCAGCTCACGGTCCCCTGCAGTGACGCCGAGGTCTGCACTGACCAGGTTCTCTTAGGTTGTAGTTGCAGCCAGTCTGTAGGACCTGAAAAGCAAAAAAACCCACAAAAAACCCCCCGAACAAAACCCAGAATTAATTTTTTGAACTTCACAGCCGCCTTTCACAACATCGCACTTCACTTGCAGAGTGAGGTTTTGCCTTCCATGTTTTGTTTCTTTGTGTTCTTTTCCAATTTTGTACATTTCTTAAAAAGGTGGAACCTGCCAGCTTTTAGCCTAAAACGTGAACTGTGAAGCCAAATAAACGTGTGTGAAACAGCGTGTGCAGAACGCTCTGTACGGTGGAGAATTGGAGCGCCGGCTCCGGGCCACTCTTCTGCCCGAGAGGCACGTTCGGTGTCAGAAATGGCTCATTTTTGCCGCTGGGAGGTTTTGAGATGGTAATGCTAACGGCGTGGCTTGTTGTGCCGAGTGCTTCCCATGAGTTCACCTGCTCTCGTAAACAACCCGATCTGTTTTTCTGTGTTGACTCAAATAGGCGATGTCAGCATGTCACACGCAGCGAGAGAGCTAATTTTGGAATGAAATGATCGCTCACAGGGTTTAGCGTTTTTAAAGAAATCTTATGACCCCTTTACTACTCGGTAATGCAGAGGTTCCAGCCGTGGGTTTTGACTTGACTCGTGTTTTCAGAGGTGGGTTTCAGGTTCTGGAGATGGGCTGATCTTCGCCGTGACAGACTGCACTTGGGTGCACAGGTGCTGTGAAGGTTTTACCTTAATTTAATGCAATAATTTGGCAAAAAAGAAGCAGTGAGGATGGTGAAAAGACACTTAACAGAGCTGTTGTGAAATGACCAATGACCTGCATACAGTATTTGGTAAGCCAGCAAAGCATTTAATCACCGCACGACGATCCGTTGTTGGTAAATCTCTGTGTGCAGCTGTGTACAGTTGCCTTGGTGTGCGTACAAAGAAATGATCGTTAAATGATTCCCTGCGTAGCAAGGAACATGGTAATGCAGGACATTGGTTGGGAAGGAGAACTGACCCATTTATTCTTATATTTAGCAGAGATGAACGAAGAGGATCTTACGAATACGCACCTGATCGTACTTACTACGAGACTGTTCGGACTCCAGGGACGTATCCTGAAGATCCTCGGCGAGAATACCCGGCTCGAGGCAGAGAATTTTACGCTGAGTGGGATCCCTACCAAGGAGACTACTACGACCCACGCTACTACGACGACCCACGCGAGTACAGGGATTACAGGGGCGATCCGTACGAGCAAGACATCCGGGAGTACAGCTACAGGCAACGGGAGAGAGAGAGGGAGAGGGAACGGTTCGAGTCCGATCGGGACAGAGACCACGAACGGAGACCGATTGAACGCAGCCAGAGTCCGACGCACTCCAGGCGTCCCCAGAGCCCTGGAGCGTCTCCTTCCCAGTCGGAAAGGCTGCAGAGCGATTCGGAGAGGAGGATTTACAGCAGGTCATCAGATCGCAGCGGCAGCTGCAGCTCTCTGTCTCCTCCGCGATATGACAAGCTCGACAAAGCCCGCGTGGAACGTTATGCAAAAAACGAAAAAACAGAGAAAGAGCGTGCTTTCGAGCAGGAGAGAGTCGACAAGGAGAAACGCTTGGTGAGAAAAGAAAAGCCGGAAAAATTAGAAAAGGAGAAAACTGATAAGCAAAAACGAAAAGCAAAAATTCATTCGCCCAGCTCTCAGTCTTCGGAAACGGATCAAGAGAATGAGAGAGAGCCCAGCCCTGAAAAACTGAAGGGCAACAGTAAACAAAGTAAAGAGAGAGGTGACAAAGAGGGGACAGCTAAAAACCGCCTGGAACTAATGCCCTGCGTTGTGCTGACCCGAGTAAAAGAAAAGGAAGGGAAAGTTATCGATCAGCCTGCTTTGGAGAAACTGAGAGCAAAGCTTGATAATGACACTATGAAATCCCCGCTTCTTGAACAGAAAACACCGACATCTCAGGCTGAGCAAACCAAGTCCGACCAGTCTAAACTGGAACCCGTCAGAACCAAGGTACAGAAGGAGAAAGCCCTTGCCAGTCACGTAGAGGTGGTGGATAAGGAGGGAAAAGTGAAACCCAAAAAGCACTTGAAGACAGAGCAAACTTCCGAGGCGGCTAACGCGGTAGATTTAGACAAATTGGAAGCTCGTAAGAGACGTTTTGCCGATGCAAATCTGAAGCCTGAGAGGCAAAAACTGGAAGTGAAAAGAAGCAGCCAAGACGAGGAAGATGCACGTGTGGCTTTGAAAAAGCAGCTTGACGCAACAGCTTCGTCTCGAGAAGCGACAATGTTAAGGGAAGGAGAATTGGAGAGAAAACCCCTGAGGAAGGAGTTGCTTAAAAGGGAATCTAAAAAACTCAAACTGGAAAGACTTATTCCTGTTAATAGTCCCAAAGAAATTCAGGAGACTCTTAACGTTGGTGGGGTTGGCGGGCGTCCCAACCTGGATCTGCAGGCGAGGCTGATGGAGGCAGCCGATGAACCGGTGGAAGTTCAGGAGCTCTCTTCTAAAAAACTGAACCCAGCAAAACCCCAGCATAAACCGGTACAGCTACTAGATGACCAAGGAACAGAGAGAGAGGACGCACGAAAGAATTTTTCTGGTCTTCCTGAGGACACACCCGACCATAAACTTGGCCAAGAGAAACCTCAGTCGACTGATACAGAGGAGAAAATCGGCATCGACATCGACCACACACAAAGCTACAGGAAACAAATGGAGCAAAGTCGCAGGTTAAAACAGCAGCTGGAAATGGAGATCGCGAAGTCTGAGAAGTTTGGCAGTCCAAAGAAAGATGTGGATGAATATGAAAGACGGAGCTTGGTCCACGAGGTGGGGAAACCTCCGCAAGACGTCACCGATGACTCTCCACCCAGTAAAAGGAAAAAGACAGACCAGTTTGACTTTGAAATTAGCACTAAACGAGAAAGAAACTACAGGAGCTCTCGTCAGGTGAGTGAGGACTCCGAAAGGACATCTTGTTCCCCTAGTATCAGACACTTCCCTTTCCACGAAGATGACGACACGCTCGATTCTCCGAGGCTAATGCCGTTAAAGGAAACCAAAGAGTCACCTAAAATAGAAGAAAAGGGTCTTTCGTACTCCAACATGACTGTGAGGGAGGACTCGCTGAAATTTAATCCTCACGATTCCAGCAGAAGGGAGCAGATGGCTGAAATGGCTAAAATAAAACTCTCTGTACTGAGTTCGGAAGATGACTCGAGTAGGTGGGAAACACAAGTGAAGCAGGAGCCTGGCAGGGTTGATATCAGCTTTCCCAGCAGCATCGTCAAACGAGACAGCATACGCAAGCGCTCTGTCCGAGACCTGGAACCCGGGGAGGTGCCTTCGGACTCGGATGATGACGGTGAAAACAAACCCCATTCCCCGAAAGCCTCGTCCTTGTTAGAGAGTTCCCGGTTATCTTTTTTATTAAGGGACAGAGAAGAGAAGTTACGTGAAAGAGAGGAAAGACTGTCAAGTTCCTTAGAAAGAAACAAATTTTACTCTTTTGCATTGGACAAGACAATCACCCCAGACACCAAGGCCTTGCTGGAGAGAGCTAAGTCTCTCTCTTCCTCCAGAGAAGAAAACTGGTCCTTTCTAGATTGGGATTCGCGATTTGCTAGTTTTAGAAACAATAAAGACAAAGAAAAGGTTGACTCGGCTCCAAGACCTATTCCATCTTGGTATATGAAAAAGAAAAAAATCAGGACCGATTCAGAAGGTGGGAAACTGGATGATAAGAAAGAAGATCATAAAGAGGAGGAACAGGAGAGACAGGAACTGTTTGCTTCGCGCTTTTTGCATAGTTCAATCTTTGAACAGGACTCCAAGCGCCTGCAGCATTTAGAGAGAAAAGACGACGATCTTGACTTCATTTCTGGTAGATTGTATGGGAGACAGTCTTCCTCCGACGGGACTAACAGCGCTGCCGATCTGGTGCAAGAACCGGTGGTTCTCTTCCACAGTAGATTTATTGAACTAACGCGAATGCAGCAGAAAGAAAAGGAGAAAGATCAGAAACCGAAAGAAGTGGAAAAACAGGAAGATAAAGAAAACCGGCCGAAAACACCAGAAACAGTTCCTGATAATAAAGAACCAGAACATAAAACTTCCTCAGTGGTTGGTCCCTCTTCGGTCGCTGTCCTGCCACAGGAACCAGCGCCGGTTGCTTCTGAGAAGGTGGCAAACGAAAAGGTCGTGGTGGAAACAGCTTCTGTAAAAGAGGAAAAACCATCTGAACCTGCTTCTGTAGCAGAGGAACAAAAACCTTTTCCTGAACTGGCTGCTCCTGTCAAAATCGAACCACCTGAGCAAACCGAACCCCCGCCAGTCGTAGAGGCGAGTAAAGAAGTTGTTGCTACAACCCTGGCACCAGAGGAAGACGCTGTAGCAACGGAGCATCCTTCGTACTTGGATACCAAGCCTCCTACTCCTGGAGCTTCGTTTTCCAAAGCGGACATTGGCGTAGATCCAGAGCCTGAAGGTGCCCAGTTGATTCCCGCTCTGCCCAAGCTAGTTCAGAAGTCCGATGAGGCTGCCGAGCCGAAAGAAGAAAATCCTCCGCCTTCTGCCAGCGCTGATGCTGCTGTGAGTCAAAAGGTGGAGGTGGCTGCCGAGGTCCTGCCGCCCGTTTCCGACAATGATATGGAAGTTGAACCTCCGGTTGTTGTAAAAGATAAAAAGTCCTACAAGAGCAAACGCTCGAAGACTCCTGTGCAATCGGCTGCAGCTAACGTGATGGAAAAGCCCGTCACGAGGAAGAGTGAAAGAATTGACCGGGAAAAACTTAAAAGGTCAAGCTCTCCCCGTGGGGAGACGCAGAAACTGTCTGAATTGAAAGTGGAAGCGGAGAAGGTTTTAAGGAACGCTGCTAAATCCCCTAGTTCTGCTGCGGAGCCGGAAAACGTGGAGCCAAGCTTGCCAATAGGCCGGACAAGGCGCAGAAACGTAAGGTCAGTCTACGCTACCACGGGGGACAATGAAGGCCCATCTCCGGTGAAGGACTCGGTGGAGGTCACTAGATCCACCAGGAAGAGGGGGGAAAAGGAACCGCAGGAAACGGTGACAACCGTTCCTACCACCCCGAGGAGGGGACGACCTCCAAAAACCCGCCGTAAGCCGGAGGAGGAGATCTCTCCGATAAAGACCGAACCGGTACAGCAAGAGGTGGAGGAGGCTGAAATGAAAGATGCTGTGGAAGCTCCTAAACCTGCAGAAGGTTGGAGATCTCCTAGATCCCAGAAGCTGACACACGGTCACTCATCAGCTGCTACCAGCCAACCGGGGAAGAAAGGGAAGAACGAACCGAAAGCTGATGCTTCGGCTGAATCTGAAGATGCTGCTGAAAGAAGCGGTCAGGAATCGAGTGTTGGTGACAACAACAATAAAACAAAAGCCAGTGAGAAAGAACCGACAGTGAGCGAGCCGAAACGTGATAGGAAAGAACTGGATGTGGAGAAGAACCAGTTAGAAATCCCCACGGTTGAGATCATTGAGAAGAAACCAGCACCAGAAAAGGTTACGAAATCCAAAAGGGGAAGGTATAAAAATACCAAAACCGTTGTAGATAAAGCATCTGTGTGTCTCAAAAATGTCGAAATACGCCTCAACGTGGACGAAGTTAAGGGAGCCTTGCGGCCAACGGAGGAGGAGGTGGAGCCGGTGGCGGTGTCGCCGGCCAAAATGAAGAGCCCCCCAAAAGAGGACATCTTGCCACCCCACTTTGTTAAGAGTGAGGTCGAAGATTCGTTCCCAGAAATGGAAAAAGAAGTGATACGGGAACCAAAGCAGTCTCCCGAAGCTGCCCAATTAGCAAAACAGATCGAACTCGAGCAGGCCGTGGAGAATATCGCAAAACTCACCGAAACTCCTCCGTCCATCACTGCCTACAAAGAGCCGCCAGCAGACGTGCCTGAAGTTCGTCAGGAGGAGGAAGGAGATAAACCCGCGCATCAGGCTAGTGAAACAGAGCTGGCAGCAGCCATTGGCTCCATCATCAATGATATTTCTGGGGAGACAGAAAGCTTTCCTGCGCCCCCAACGTATCCCGCTGAATCAGAAGCGGAAATCCCAGCAGAGCCCTTGGCGTTACCGTCGCCTCGGGAGGAGATGGAGCCCGAGACGGATCAGGCCGTGAATAATATCCTAGAAGCTGAGGCTGCCGTCGAGCCGGCGGTGCAGCCGGTTCCCGGCTCTGCCCTGTCAGCGGTAGAGACGGAGAGCAAGGAGACTGAAGTCAGCTTCAGCGAATCTTCTAACTCTGCGCAGGAGGCCGAGACCTTGCAGGAGGCTGAAGTTGCTCGGAAGGAGAAAGGTCGTCAGAAAACCACGCGGCAGAGGCGCAAAAAGAGCGTGGGCAGGAAGGGCGACGCCACTGAAGTCAACACCTTTGAGCCGGAGAGGGTGCAGAGCAAGTCACCCCCCACCAACGAAGTAAAGGCAAAACCTGAAGAAGCCTCAAAGGAGGAAAAGCAAACTAAAATCACTGCTCAGGCGACCATGGAGCCGAGCGCTTCCGACTCCAGCAAGGCCGCAGCCGCTGACATTGTCGTGGCTGTGCATGAAACCATCGCCGAGAGCAGCACCTCTCCGAAAGCGCCCGCTCCGGCTCCTCTGGACCTGGCTTCCCCGCCGGTTTCCCTCGACGAGGGGAGTCAGAGCGGGTTCAAGATCCGATCGCCCATGGAGAACGCGCCCATCACACCACCGAGCGCCCCAAACACAGCCCTTCCTGCCGTCCCTTCGGCAGCGGTGGCGGCCAAGCTGCCCACCCCGGTGCCTGCCGCGATCGTCCCCCTTCACTCTGGCGCTGCTAAGGTGCCGGAGTGGATGGTGAGGCACGAGGAACCCCGTGCCCGTTCCACACCCCCGCCCGCTCTCCCACCGGACACCAAGGCGTCGGATATCGATACGAACTCCAGCACTTTGAGGAAGATACTCATGGAGCCCAAGTACGTCTCGGCGACGAGCATCACCTCCACGCACGTGACGACGACGCACGCCGAGCCGGTGAGCGCGCCTCGGTTGGAGGAGGCACCCCTCCACCCCACGGTAGAGGCCATCAAACCAGTTTCGGAGGAGAAGCCGGCGGTTCCTGTCACCAACGCCTTGGACCCACCAGTGGCCGAAGCACCGGTGTTCAGCGAGAAGGAAAAGATCAGCACGGTGATCGCTCCCAAAGCCACTTCTGTTATCAGCAGGATGCCTCACAGCGTGGATCTGGAGGAGGCTCCGAGGATCACCTTGGTGAAGCAAGCTCCCCAAACCCAGACGTGTCTCGTCAACGCCCCCTCGCCGAAATTTAAGCAGAGATCAAGCACAAATGATAACAGTAGGTTTCATCCTGGATCGATGTCTATTATCGAGGAGAGGCCTGTAGAGACTGGCTCCAGTCCGGGGCTGCGGGTGAACACCTCGGAGGGCGTTGTGCTTCTGAGTTACTCGGGGCAGAAGACAGAAGGCCCTCAACGAATTAGTGCCAAGATCAGCCAGATTCCCCCGGCCAGCGCTGTGGACATCGAGTTCCAGCAGTCTGTGTCCAAGTCGCAGATTAAACAGGAGCCTATCACACCGTCTCAGCCGATCCCGAAAGGCTCCCAGACCTCGGCGGGCTACGGGACGGTTTCCACCCATTCTTCTCTGGTACTCGGAACACAACCTTATAACACGTCGCCTGTCATCTCCTCGGTTAAGCAAGAGCGCACCGCGCTGGAGAAGTCCGACTCGTCCCACCTTTCTGTCCAGCCTCCGGCGTCTCAGCCCGGTAAAGTCCTCACGCAGACTGTGAACACTCCGCCCGTACTCGTCCACAACCAGATGGTTGTAAACAAAAAACTGTCTGATCCAGCTGCTCTGAAAGTGGAGACCAAGACTCTGCAATCCTCCAACTTGAGTCCCGGAGTCAGTCCCCACCACTCTTCCCTCTCGGGGAAAATGCATTCGGAAGCGAACCACGTCAGCTCAGGATCCAGCACGCCGACCGATCGGGCTATTTCCCACTTGGGGGTCACCAAACAGGAGCCGCACTCGCCCCGTACCAGCGGGCACTCACCGTCGCCGTTCCCCCGGGCTTGTCATCCCGGCAGTACCTCGTCTCCGGCTTTATCGAGCAGTACGCCGGTCATGCTGGCGCCGGGAATTCCCGTTTCTCAGTACATCTCCAGCATGCATCCCGAACAATCTGTTATCATGCCCCCTCACAGCGTAACGCAGACTGTGTCCTTGGGCCATCTGTCCCAAGGCGAGGTGAGGATGAACACCCCTCCTCTCTCCGGAATCCCTTACGGCATCCGCCCGGAATCGCTCCACTCCCCCAGAGCTCCTCTCCAACCCCAGATGGAGATCAAACCTCAGCGATCCAGCACGCCCCAGCCCGCTCCGATACGAGACATCGTCATGCCTCCTCTGTCTTCTCAGCATCCTCCCGAGGAGGAGATGCACTACCACCACACCACGGTGTGCCGGGGGCCGGCGCCGGTTCAGTCCGACGTGCTGGTGATGCAGCCGGATTACCGCATGCACCCCACGAGCATCCGCCTCGACCAGTACAACGTTCCGCGGGACGTGCGGATGATCATGCACCCGCACATGGCCGCTGTGGGCGAGCATCACTCGGAAACGAGACAATCCCGAACGCCTGAAGGGGCCGTGAAAACTCCCCCCGTCAGTAAGACCCCGCAACCCGGCAAAGAGACGCCCAAATCTTCCGAAAGCAAGATGGCTCACTCCCCCCACAGCGAACCCCGGCTCCTGAGCGTCCCCTCCAGCAGCCAGCTGCCTGGACTGCCTTTGACGCAGCCGGTGGTGGTACCGCACGGGGTACAGATCATGCACCCCACGGGGAGCTCCTTTCACGATTATCGGTCTGTGTACGGCGACATGAGGAATTACCACACGGCGGCACAGCTCGGGCATCCGCAGTTCCCGGGTGCTTCGCCGATCGGGTTGCCTTCCCGGAGCATGACCCCATCTCAGGTGAGAAATCCTTTCTTCTCCTTCTGCGTGAAATCTGGAGCGCTTCAAGCTACTTAAATCCCCAGCGTGGCTCTGCGTGGCCGCGGGAGCTGAGTTCAGCGCTCTGTGGTTAGTCTTCAAGCCCTGCTTAAGCCCATCGTACGAGAGGAGCTATTTTTGTTTGGGAAATGGGATTTGGATGCTGCTTGGCATTAGAGAAAGCTAAAAAAAATCCTGTTTTCTTACTCCTCCAGGACTCAGAGCTCCCTACAGGTTTCTAGACGTAGAGGTGTTGGGGAGAATTGTCACCATCGAGGTGGCACGTGGGTCAGACATCCTCGGCGTGGCCAAGGATGGGCTTGGGGTGGGATTTGGGGGATAAATTTCAGTGCTCGGGTGAAGAGGCTGGTGGGGTGGCTTTGGAAGGGGAGCTGCTCCAGGCACTGCTGCAGCAGGACTGGTTTGGTGTGGAGATGCACTGGGATTTCTCCACCAGCTCTCTGGTGGTGTCCTGGCAGCCTCATCGTTGAATGAACGAGTTCTGGTGTGCCCACAGCCTGAAATTTTGACTTTCCCCCACCGCCTGCTTCCCAGGGTCTGCAGGAGGGCGAACACTCGCACGGCAGCCAGCCCGTCCGCAGCAAGACTCCTCAGATCCCGCAGGATCCCAAGGGCCCAGCGGCAGCAGCACCCGAACAGAGTCACCACCCCACTGTAAATAGACACGCGGCACCCATGGACCCTCACGTCCACCTTCAGAGGGCACAGGCGGACACGGGCCAGACCTCCTACCCTTCGCCCGTCGCCATTTCCATGAAACAGGAGCTTCCGTCGCCGCACCAACCTCAGGCGGTTCCCAAGCAATCCATGTTTATCCCCACGACGTCGGGTCCCGGCGCCCCGCCGGGGTTACCCCTCAATCGCCCCGAGCCCCAGTCGGCTCTCAAGCAGGAGCCGTCTCCTCACCCCGTTTCGCAGAGACCTGTGGATATGGTTCAGCTTCTGACGGTGAGTATCGCTGCGGCGTCTTCTCCTCACCCCTGTAGCCTCCTGCTGCTTTTCTGGGGAGAAATAATCAGGTTCTGTACAGCTTGTCTCACCAAAATCGTGCATCAGATGCGGAGAAGGTGATTAATTTTCTGCTTTCGGGGCTGTTTCAGTCCCTGGTGGGTTTTAGCCGTGTTCGTGTTTACACAGCGTTTACTACGGCCTCGCGACGAGGCGCTGCAGCCGTGTTCTCTCGTTATTGTTCCAAACAGCCTGCAGGCTCGGGCCGGCGCCGCTGCGTCGTTTTTACAGTCAGCTCTCTTCTCGGGAAGGCTTTCTTCCTGGGCAGGAAAGAGTGATGGTGTGTTTAATTAAAAAAAAACAAAAAAAGGCAAAAAAAAAAACCCCAAAACCCACCTTCTGAAAGCCTAGAGACCGAGGAAGAGGGAGATGGTGAGGAACAGGCACCGAGGAGGAGCCCAGCGCTGCACTGAGTGCTGAATATTTCCCGTGAAACCTCGAGCAGCTCTCCTCCTGCGGCTGTGTCTCGATTCTCCCAGTTGTAAAAGAGAAAATAATGTTTGGGAGCGGCCCCGCTCGGCCTCGCGCTGGGCAGGAGGCTGAGGGAGGGGGAAGTGCATGTCAGTATTTGCATTTAATACTCAATATTTCTTCTCCCTCTCTTTCCAGAAATACCCCATTGTCTGGCAGGGCCTTTTGGCTCTAAAAAACGACACGGCCGCTGTTCAGCTCCACTTCGTCTCCGGTAATAACGTCTTGGCGCACCGATCCCTGCCGGCACCGGAGGGAGGACCGCCGCTGAGGATCGCCCAGCGCATGCGGCTGGAGGCGTCGCAGCTGGAGGGCGTCGCGCGCAGGATGATGGTGAGGGGTCGGGACGGGGCGAGGACGCGGGTGTGGGAAGAGCGGTTGGTTATCTGGGTGCTGAAAGCTGCTGTTGGAGGTTAAGGACGCGCGGCAAAACCGAACGGCAAACTGAGCACCGTGTGGCTGCTCACGGGGGGGAAAAACTGAAAAAACCCCAAAAGGTGGAACTTTGTGAGTTGAGTTAACAAGAGGTTTAATAATCCAGCACAAGAAGGAGAGAAGATAACAACGACACAATATCAATAGGAACACAGTAAAAGAAAAAAGGGGGGAAAAAGGGGAAAAGGGAACGGTGGAGCAGGCTCACTACGGGAAGACCAATGGTTAGCCCGCTCCCGAGCCACAAAGACCCCCAGCTCCGTCAGCTACCTCCCCAGATACCCTGGACACGACGACGGCACGATACCGAATGTTCTCTTAGCTGGGTGGGGTCGGCGGCTCTGGCTGTGCCCCGCTCCCAGCTTCCGTGGCGGTTAACCCTGCCCCCGGTGAGCCCGGGACAGCCGGGCTGTTCCTACCAGCCACGCAACAACAAAAAAACCCCAATCACCTAGAAATTTTGGGTTTTGTTGCTTCTGTCGCGTTATTTTGGGGTTCTGGGAGTAGCAGTACGATTCCTTCATCCTGGCGAGCGTGACGGCAAGTCGTGACAACTCTGCGTTCAGAGAACAGGGACTGGCGGAGTTGGGAAACCTTGGAATCGCCCATCCCCTGGCCCAAGAACAAATTCCTGCCGGCTTGGACACGTCTGAGCGAGGAGGGATCGAGGCGGCCGTGGAAACGGGTGGTTTCTGATCCTTTTCCCCGCTTGGCCTGGCCGAGCTTTCGGCGCATCTTGCGTAACGTCAAAGGAGTTCAAAGAGAGGGTTTTCCACCGCGGATGAGGAACGTGTGTCGGGAACGGGCCGTTCCCTGCGAACACCTGAGCTAACGCCGGTGTTTTCTCGCAGGTGGAGAGCGATTACTGCCTGCTGCTGGCCTTGCCGTGCGGCCGGGACCAGGAGGACGTGGTGAACCAGACGGAGTCGCTGAAGGCCGCCTTCATCAGCTACCTGCAGGCCAAGCAAGCCGCAGGGATCATCAACGTCCCCAACCCCGGCTCCAATCAGGTACGGGCAGGGAGAGCCCCCAAACGCCGTGGATAAACAGATAGCGGGAGTTTCCGTGTTGGAATAAACCCCCGCGTTTACCGGGCTGGCTCGTTCCGTCACCCGTGAAACCACCCCGATATCATCGATAGAATTACTGAAGGTGAATGCAAAGCTAAAAAAAACCCAAAAACCCCAAACCTGTGTTCGGTTTGTTCGCAGCCCAGCATCTCTGGCTGAAAACAAACCCAGCTCCTCTGCGGTGGAATTAGAAACCTCGCTTGTTCCTCGTGTCGTATCCTGATTTTTCCAGGATTCCTGGTGTTTGCCATAAAACATTTGGGTTGGGGGATTTGGAACATTTATTCCAGATAATGCTTCTGCATCGAATCAAATTTCATCTGTTGCTTGGATGTAAGCAGCCCAGAACAAGCGGTCAGCGCCCGGCGCAGCTGCCGAAATGATAATTAACGGGAATTTTTCCACCTTTCCCAATAAAACCAGCCAGCTCCTAATCCCCGGTGTGGAGGAACTCCCCACTCTGGGATCCCCACCTGCACGGCCCAACAGCGGCTCCTTTTTTCTATGACCACACCGATTTGTGAGCGCCCAAAAAATCACCCCAAGGTCCCATTTTAGAGCATTTTCAGCCGGTCCTCCCCCTGCTCTGCCTCTCATCCGTTTCTCTTCTCCCTCGCAGCCCGCCTACGTTCTGCAGATCTTCCCACCCTGCGAATTTTCGGAAAGCCACCTATCCCGCCTCGCCCCGGACCTCCTCGCCAGCATCTCCAACATCTCTCCTCACCTGATGATTGTCATCGCGTCGGTATGAGCTCTGTTTACCGCTTACTGACTTGATTTCATTTTTTTTTTTTTTTT